>SNQJ01S0000945.1:411821-472765 GCA_010110895.2 Picea sitchensis
GTGAGGGCTTTCACCATAAGGGGTCCACTTTGGAGTTCATCCATTTGTGCACCTTATCAATCATGATGAGACAATAATGTGTCATCTATACATTTTTCCAACAATGCATCATATACCAGTGAAACCACATCGATCCATCTTCAACATGTATCAATGACAACTCATTGATCCATCTTCATCTATGCATTCTCATCAAGGACAATACATATTATATTACATCAATCATCAATTAATCAATCCTTTGACATCAATCAATCAAACCATTGGCATCAATGACAACATGATCCAACATGTGTTATGTGGCCCAACTTGGGTGGCTGGGGACATTACAATAATGAAGGTTCATCTTTGGTGCTTCTCTCAATTACACACACCGATGCATCTTTATACGATGAAACACACTGGTGGGGGAGAGAGGGAGGGAGATAGGGAAGGTGATAAAATGAGTGAGAGAGGGAGGGGGATAAAAAGTGAGGGGGAGAGAGGGGTAGATGCAAGAGAGAGAGGTGGGAATAGGGAGAGAGAGAGAGAGAGAGAGAGAGAATCAAATTCATATTTTCTATGTTCAAGGAGGATATTTTCAGGGATCTAGTAACTATTTCAGATTTTGTCAAGCCATATTGAAATTTCTTGTATAGTTGGGCGAAAAAAAAACAACGATATTGTAGAAAAAAACAATGATTTTTTAAGTGTGTTGTCAAGTTATAAAATTTATTCGAAGTTATTTTTAAAGTTAGATTGTTCTATGCTACCAAAGATGACAGTTTTGGCTCAAATGCAACAAAAACAATTATAATATCAAATGACCAATTCTTCAGATTCCACCTCATTCTGTATCTTTGGAACTCCTTCAAGTTCTCTCACGCTGATTGCATTACACCTAGATTTTATTGATAATTCATATATCTCATTGAATTTATGTTATGTCTGCAGGTGCAGTTTAATAATTGTTCATTGAATTTTGTAGGATTAAGATTCAGTGTCGATTTCAGATGCTCAAGATATTCCCATGGTCCCAAAATTCCAAGAGCTCTTATCAGGATAAAGATACCGCAAGAATATGCTTGATGAAAATGGACAACTTCTTTACCCTACCAATCCTAACATGCCATCTTCCAATAACCATCTTGGGTCAATGATATTACACCGTGAATCAAATCTCTTTTATGTAGATAACCTCGTAGGTCATATGGAAAAGATGTTTGAGTAATTGTATATTTGGATTTTCAATGGAACTAATGTAAATGTATTGCTTAGTTCGTTTTTTTTTATAAAGGGGTTGGTTTCATGTTAATTATTAGAAGAAAAAAAATTCCATGCTTCTAATAAGTGTTTGGTATAATGTTTGAACATATTAAAAGCATTGTGTTACTAATATTATCGATGTAATGTCCAATATTTGTATAATCAATATTTTGGTGATGAGCGACCTATCCACCATCTACCATTGTACCTCACTACGGTGTTAAGTTGTAAGCTTGTTGCTAAACGAAAACAAATCGAAGAGGAAGCATACGGAGAATGGTTAAAACAACCACGTATTCAATTCCCACTACGTCTTGAGTCACCAATTCAAAACCTCGACAATAACACTATTTATTCACATGTTGGGGATGAAGGCAATGATATAGAGGTTGCTATGGATGATTTATTGCGGGATACCCAGGCCATGAAGGGAATGTTGTTAGACACATTTCAACAAAATGAACTAGGATATGACATTGATGTTGTAGATACCTTCTAGGAAAGCTTGAAATCTGCTTCCACCACCCCTATATTTGGTCCAGTATAAGGGTTTGCAAGGTCTACCAAGCTAGGGACAACAATGTGACTATACAACTTGAAAGCAATGTATAGTATGCCAGACACGTGTTTCTCGACACTTTTGAGGTAACTAACCATTAAGTCCCCTAAATTTTTAAGGAATCTTGTCACACAATGAAGGAAGAAAAGAGTTGATTTTATCCATGCTTAATGACAATGTACATTTCTATTTCCCATTAGTTACAAGTTACTTAAATATAAGGTACTCTCGAGTGATAATTTCTTGCTCGATAGTTGCACAGAGGCAAAGCAAATGCTGAAAATGTTGGGTGTTGAGTACATATCATACCACACAGGTCTGGATGATTGTATTCTATACATAAATGAATATGTGAACAAAGAGATATGTATAGAATGTAGGAATGATAGGTACCATAAATAAATAAAACAAGGGTAAGGCACATGTTCCTCCTCATAAGATATTGAGGCACATGATTATAATTCCAAGGATTCAAAGGATCTTTCATTGCAAACAATTAGCCATGTTTCAGGGGTGGCATGCCTCACATAGAAGTGAGCCAGGAGTTATGCGAACCCCAACAGATTCAATTGTCATGAAGCATATAGAGGATACATGTCTTGATAAATTCAATAATGAAGTATGGATCCTTCCATTGAGCATAACTATGGATGGATTTACCTCGTACTCCCTCCAAAACACCAACTATTATGTTTGGCCAATGGTAGTGATCAATAACGATATCCCCCCATGGTTTTCCATGAAGAATGAACATCTTGGGTTGGCTCTTATAGTCCCGGGTAGAATATAAGTGAAGATAATGAATGTCTACCTCCAACCACTGATCAATGAATTTAAGAAATTATGGGAAGGGACACATGTATACGATGTATCAAGACCCATCCCAATGGAGATATATTTTATGTTTTATGGCATATGTGCATACACCACAAACAATTATCAAGGACTGGGATTTTTCTCTGGTAAGCATGTTCATCGATTTGTTTATATCTCTAATTTTATTTGGAATACTTCATTTGGTGCAACTATATTTTTGACACTAACATGCTATGTATATGATAACATCACAAGTCTTGCAACAAAAGGGTATCATGGATGTAAATGTAGTGGACCTTCTATAAAGGCTAGGTGGTCTAACAACCTAAAAAAGCTAGTGTGTGGTTGTCTGAGGGTATTCCTCCCAGAACACCACCCTTATAGAAGAGATACATCTGCTTTCAATGGTAAACCAGAGAGAAATCAAAGACCTAAAATAATGACACTGACAAATTGGACTAGGGCATATGACATAGAGAAGGAGAAGGAAATGACAGAATTGTTTGATTCAGATGGGGAACCTATGTTCAATGATACTGAATTTTTTGACACCTATGTTGAGAAAATTCCCATTTGGATGAAAAGGAAATCTATATTTTATGAGCTTCCATTTTTGGAGCATATTAAGATTGGCCACTTACTAGATCCCATGCATATATTCAAAAATGTTTTGTCTTATTTATGGAGGCATATATCATGGAATAAAAGAGACACATTGGTTTTCAGGAGAGATCTTATTGCTTCGAATACTAAAAAGATACATTGGCCAAGAAACAAAACTAGAGGAGGAATTGGTACCTCTTGGTCTTTTAAAGAAGGTGATGTCCCATGGGTTTTGTAGAAAGATGATATTTCTATGGCGAAGGATGTTATAATGGGTGTGAAGGAACCTTATTTATATGGTTCGACTCTATGACATTTTTCACTGTAGACGATAATTTTTGGGGGTTGAAATCACATGACCATATGAACCTTCTAAGGGTATGTATGTTGAATACATGATTCTTATTCTATACCGATGTTGGTAAAATTATGCTATGCACTCGTAGTTTTATGGAAACTAATTATGTGTTTTGTATTGCCATTATCCTTTGCTTGTCCATGGTTGTGTGAACCATGACTTCCCCTAGGACCCGAATGTGCTATATCGAAATTATCTGCATTTGTATGTTGGATCAGAACAAGGGAGATTCACATGGCTAGTATTCCATGGTGGCATCGAGACATAGATAAGATTGTTTGTATTTTTGAGAAGGAATTGCCCACAAATTTTATGGACTTGCAATTCCATATTCTAATTCACCTACCTGATGAGTTTGAATTAGCTAGGTTGCTCTCATGTCATTGGATGTTTTTCTTAGAGAGGTACATGAAAACATTGAAGGGTTTTTTTCAAAAAATGGCAAAACCACAGGGATCTATGGCAAAGGGGTACATAGTATACTAGTCATTCTATTAAGCCGATGAACACATCAAGAAAATTGATGACACAACAGGGGCAGTCGTTTGGGACGACCAACAAGAGGAGGATAAAAGGGAAGGGGACCTACTCCAAATGAACAAAGAAAGGTGCTTGATAAATAATAAGTCGGTTATATTTTGTCAATTTAGTATAGAGAAATTGTTTACATTGAAGTTGATAATATATATTTCATCCCATGCTTTTGTTTTGGATTATTTTATACATTAGTGGATTTAAAATTTTTGATGCCATCAATAAATTTATGCTTTAAGTTGATAATATATATTTTATCTCATGCTATTCGTTTTGAATTTTTGTCTACATTTATGAATTTAGAAATGGATTCCATCAATAAATTTGTTCTTTACAACATGGAGGCAACGTGACCACGGGTCGCGTTGTATGAAGAGAAAAGAAGGAAATGGGACAGTTACAGGAAAACATTCATACATTTGAATGGTAGAAGCATGCCTTATCCTGATTGTTTAAAATAAGATATGCCAAAATATGTCCCAACAATTGGGTGGCTGAATAGATACAAGAGAAATATCGATGTCCGGTCGTAACCCACTTGGAGAAGATATGGATGCACTAAACATAGATATCGGGTGCATTAACTATGTAATAACCTCTTTGAGTACCATATTCTATTTATAATATTGCTCATTTGAATTTTAACATGTATTATGTTTTTATTAATGCTTCAGTTATTAGACATATGACACCGTCCTTTGTTCACATTTTTACAGGTGCATTTATTCCCATCTGTGTGGGTATATGGACATCATTTTCAAATTGAGTATGCCGATGATGGAAACATCACACAATATTGTGGAGTGGAGGTCAAGTTCGACCAATCTAGTCATGCTAGCCACTTTGATGAAAACCCAATAGAGGGGGAGTTAGGTTACATTGGAAAGATACAAGAGATCATGCTAGTGGACTTCTCATCATTTCATTGTGTTATTTTTTTTTGCAAGTGGTGGGATACCTTTGACCAAAGAAATGTAAAGGAAGATTGTGATAGTGGGATAATATGTATTAACTCTAAAAAATGTGGGTTGAAAGTAAGGAGCCTTATGTTTTCCCAAAACATTGCAACCAAGTGTTTTTTTACCCAGATGTGTTGGATGGGTATTGGTGGTTTGTACCGAGACATGATCCGAGATGTAAACATATTTTTTAGAACAACAATGTTACAATGTCAAACGAGTAAGATAATCAAGGTGATGGCAAGGAAGAATGATTTGTTTGGACATTTATATTGTGGATGTGCCCTTTTATTATGGGTATCTATAATGGACAATTTTGTTTTTTCTTCTTCATTTTAAAATTATGTTGGATATGAAAAGTTAACAATCATTTAAAACCACCATATTGAAAATACATTAAATAGTACAAGCATAATATGTGGTTTTGATATATTTTTATTGTCATATTTATTGTTTATTATAACAAATTTATGTTGTATTGTATTGAAATATGTTAATGTTAACCTTTGAATTATTGAGCATTAATTGAGATATCACAAAGTTGGTGGTGTACAATAGTAAAGATTTATTTTAAATTATATTTTATTTAACAAAAAATGAAGATATTAAAAATTATTCAAACCTCAAAATTTTTATTGTTTGAAAAAATAAAAATTCAAATAAATATATACTTGCTTTGATGGAACTTCTAAGGACAATTCCAACAAAGTAACTTCATGCAACATCTACACTTGTGGTGTTGGAATTACCAATTTTGATGTGATTCCCCACCTTAACTAGTGCAACTATCATGGCCTTCAACTTTTCCACTCCATCCTTTAGTTTTGTAATCATATAAACTTATATTATTCATTCTTTTTGCGTTCTCCTTGAAATAAGTGTCAATATAGGAAGTACATGGAAATTCTAAAAGAGTCTTTTTCTAGAGCCTAGTCAAAATGAAGGAAAATGTTAATCATCCATACTTATCTAAAACTGTAGAAACTTTTGTCAATTTTACTAATACTTAAAATACTAATTTTAAAATGTTGGGTGATATTGTTTTTTAATAGAAGATTCATAAAGTTTGTATTAGATTAAAAAATTGTGAAACCATTTCATCGAAAGTGTATAGGTCAAAACGTATTATTATTTTATATATTTATTATTTTAAATTTAATTGAATAAATTTCATATATTATAATAGTTGGATAACATAAATTAACAAAATCTCTTGAAAAATTAAATATTAATAAAATATAATAATTGTGATTTTAATAAACAATTGTATTACAACTTTGTCTTGTAATATTTGAAATAATAAAAATTAAAAAATAACAATATTATTACATCATCATCATCATCATTAATCGTGAATAATTATGTTATTATTATAATATATGAAAAAGACATAAATATTCAAATCACAATCATTTCACTCATCATATTTAAGTATTTTTGTTTCTAAACATGTCTAATCAACATATTGTATCTTGTTGGACAACAAACAATTCACCTTGAAGAACAATTAAACTTTATATGATATTAATGTTATAATGTTTTGCAATCACAATCCAAATTAAACGTTTCCATAAAAGTAAAGTTAAAAATTATATGGAAACTATAAATTTAAATGAGGGATACATATAAAATTTCACTTAAAAACAAAGAATCATTAACAATGTTTGCCATTAGCATACTCATAATACATTTTATAAATCAAACAATAACCACAACATTATATGAAAAACATAATATACATGAGCAATATACAAATGAATATACATGTCAAATATACATCTCAAGAAAATCTGCAATAAACATGTCATATATAGATCTTGAGTCAAATATAAAACAATCAATATAAATATCAATCAGTACCACTATTAGCTAGATCCACCACTAGAGCCAGGTGCATCACTGTCCCTGCTGCCAGAGGTAGATCCTTTATCAAGAACAACTATATAAGAAATAAATGTCAACAAAAGTGCACTATCAAATGTATCTATATCAATATCATGAATATGTGCAGTAGTACCCAATGTGAACATAATGTCCAAAGCATAAAAAACTTGTGACACATGTGGAGGAAGAGGAGGAGGAGGGGGATTAGTGGATGATGACACATGTGGAATAAGAGAAAGACAATGATTGGTGGATGGTGACACAAGTGGAGGAGGAGGGGGGAGGATTAATAGATTATGGTGACACACGTGTAGGAGAATGATGCAGGATCTCTCGTCCTAAAACCATTTATTGCAGTGTTTTGCTATAAAATGCATTCCAAACCTCAAAATAGGGTGCCAAGGATCATCTGAGCTCTTTTAATTCAAACACTAATAGGATCAAATCCATATGACCACGATTTATTTACACAGGTGCTAAACCCTATCTTCATTCAGCCTAAAGGATCTTCGCTTCCATCCATGTGACTGAGAGCTATGAAATCGACTTAATCCTTAGGGCGCTAATCCTTATTTTCCTCCAATCTACGACGCAGATCCGTCTTCCCCTAGATCCAATGACTATGATGGATTGTAGAGCCACAACTAACCCAAACTTTAACCTTCCTCCCGATCTCCGCAATGGAAGTTACTCGTTGGTGATTGGATCGACGTCCACTGTTGATCTTCCTTCCAATGGATATCTACAATTCCAATTGATTGCGGGATGTGAAGTAGCTCACCTGTTAATTCACCCTTAAACTTCCGCAATCGCTCCCATCCCTTGATATATATTCAACATGATCTGACAATCACGACTTAATCAGTTGTTGACTCGACGGTCCTCCTCTCTACCTCCAGATCCGATGGTTGTTGTTCATTGATTATCGATCTACTCCTTTCTCTAGGTTGGATGGCTTGCCTCGTTCCACTCCATGATCTAATGATCATGATTCTTCACAAAGGATTCTCTCCTCTGCATAGATTCGATGGTTTATATATGTCCTTCCCAATCATCCAACGACTACTTTACTTTGACCTTCTGCGTACATTGTGAAGTGTTCTCCCTACTGATCTAAGGTCATGAATTCACTTCAAACTTCATTGAACGACTCTTGTTTCTTTCATGTCCCTAAGGGTTTCGATCCTTCCTCTCATACATGTAACATAACTCAATACTTGTAGTCGCTCAATTTTCCTAATGTGCAGAGCTTCTCATACTCCTTCCTAATAGGTGTCAATGCCTATTTTTCACAGATATTAAATATTCACCCAACAACAGACATAATATACATAGGCTTCCAGAATACTCAAAACAAAGTATTTCCTTTCATTCATATACATATGATTACACATAATTACACGGTTTCACAAGCCCTCTTTGTCTATATTAAATCAACAGACTGAAATCCTCATTCTATTGGCTTGATTAACATTTATTTGGCCACCTCCAACCCCTTGGTCTGGTTATCATTCAATTGGCCACCCTCAATTATTAAAGGCTTACAATCTTGGAACAAAAGGATTCTGCAACCATTTCTGGTTCAAATCCACAATCTACTCAACCATATCCTAAAGATCCTCTAGATCCATAAAATCCTCAACCAAACCTAATCTAGGATTCACAATCCCTATGGGATCTAATATCTCCTAAGATCTCTCAACCCTCATGTTCTTATACATTTGAGAACATTTTACGTTTTAATCCTCACACACACATTACATTCCAAATTCTCAAAAACATATAAAACCACCTTAAATCATGCTTTATGGAACCCAAATGAAACACCCCTTAGATCTCTGCCAAATGTACAAGATGTGGGGGAAGGATGCCCCTACATCAGACTCCTAAGGTTGAAAACACTCATGATCTCCTAATCATGTGATTTCATATGCTGATGAAAACCTCTAGGGTCCCAAACCTTCGTTTGTAGTTGTCCAATTGCTCTGCACCTTTGTTGTTGTTGCATATCGTCTGCCTTCTGGTTCATTTTCTTCCTTCAATCAGTTTCAAATTCTTATTGATCATCCCTTCTTCTTTCAGCTTCCTCCATCTGGACTGCCTCATCATCAAATTCCACATTTCTTCAATTACATAATCAATTTATGTTATCCCATGCAATCCTTTATTGCTTCCAATAACATCTTCTTGGGCTAAGCATCCTTGCTTTTGTTTGTTGTTGATGCTATCCTTTGGCTGCATTACACCTTCACCCGCACATCCTTGCCTATTCTCAAGATTTTGAGAATATTCACATACACAATATCTCACATCCTCCAATTCCACATTTAACTGATAGAGTCTTTCCTACAAATTCTTCTCTTGAATTTGACTAAAGCAACCAATTAAATCCAAGTGTTTCATACCTTCACTTACCATATCAACAAAATTCTTATCAATCAATTTCACCATTTCTTTCTTGTATTCTTTTGTATCCCAATGCAACATTTCCTCAACAAAAATATCTTTAAGCCAATCCTCTGCCTCACTTATGTCTTCAAAAATGTCCATACCTTCAACATCCTTCTCATTGTTTTCATGAAACAATGCTACCTGCATAAGAGAATTTTGAATATTCCCTTGACAAGGCAATTCTTCCTTCACCCTATCCTTGGAAGATTTCCAATATTCATAACCTGCATTCACACACCAATTATCAGATTTAACATTATAAAATTATGTTGTTTCCATCCTCATCATGGATCTTCCTTCTTCTTCTGGGTTTTCTGCTGAAGTTTTATTGTCTCAGTCTACTTGAGACAATGCTACCATCACATCCTCCTTTAGTGATTGACCATATGCAAACACACTTTCTTGAAATTCCTTACAGTTCTCCATCCAATAAATGAGCGTTTTCTCGAATCTTCTAGAAGTAGAAGCTTCTATGGTGAGGTGGCTTCCGAATGGTTTGGATCTTACTTGCTTTCATGATTTAGTGGGATCATCCTAACCTCCTCACCTTATCTTCTTCAGCTTATAAAAGGAGAGGAGTTATCACGGAGAAAGTTAGCTTGAGCTTGGGTGAGCTTTTATTGGTTATTGAGCTTGTTAGCTTTGGCTTGGTTAGAGTGGCTTTGAGATTTGCTTTGTCAAGATAGATTGTGAGTAGCTATCAGATATATGGTCTCAGAATCCTGGGAGCAAGAAGTGTGTGGGGAACAAAGGACAGTTGGAAGGGACCTTACGACATCAAGGCAATGGTTGTAAGTTTTACTTTCTATCAATATAATACAGCAATGTGTCCCTTTCCCATAAAGTGAATTGTACTTTATTGCATAACTCCTTGATCATATGCATAGATTAATTGTTGAATGGAATGTGTTTACTTCACTTCGATTGGTTTGTATTGTCTTGATCATGAATGTACGAGAGCATTGGAGCAAAGCAGGAGCAAAAAAGATCAAAGGAAGCGCTTTTAAGGTAAGATCTTTAATCGTGCCTCTTAGCATATTCAATAATTAAAATCTAGGGAAAGAGTATCATTCTGTCCTGTTTTGTTCTAGATCCAGGTGGATCTAGGGAGATCGGTTTGTGTCCACACTTACGGATTTATCCAATAACAAAATTGGTGATGGGTGATCTAAGGTTATAGAAGCATGGTCTACATGCCCTCGCCAACCCATGTCATCAGCCTCTGAACAACATACTGATGACCCCCCGTCAACCAGTCATGATACGGTTGGGAAGAAGAAAAGTAGAGTCAAGTTCCCGTGTATGTTATGCAAAGGCAGTCATCTCACTCACCTTTTCCCTTGTATGGACGAAGCCTCGAAATTACTGGAAGACATGACTATTTCACATCCTCAACTTCCAGCCACTTATCGCAAGATTTCTCTCAACCCACCTATAGTTGATGGAATGATCACTCCGGTCCCGTCACCGGTCAATCCGATTGATCATGTCATCAATCTGGTCACGTCTTTAGTTGAACCAGTTGACAAAATGGTTGATCCGATACCATCCTTGGTCAATCCCACTCTCCCCTCAGAGAGTGTCACCCAAGTGGTCAATCTGTGTCCATCTGTCGACCCCATTATCTCTTTAGAGAATGCAACTCAAGTGGTCGATCTGATCTCTCCATCGGTCGATCCTACTCTCCCACTAGAGAGTAAACCCGATACTGCCCATGTTTTTCTCATTGATACAGACTCTGTCGTGTCAGGGGGTATTCCTCCTTCTCCCATGGAACCCCCTCCAAGTAATGAGGCCATCCGTTTTGATTGGGATGTACTAACTGGACCTCGTCTTCCCTCTTACCTTCCTTTCCAGATTACAGTACAGGTTTGTGGTCGGGACGTTACCAAAACGTTGATAGATGAAGGTTCGTCTGTTAGTATTTTGTCCTCTATTGTGAAGGTTCGCCCTCTAGGTATTTTGTCCTTCTATTGCTTGGCAAGCGCTATTGTCCTCCACTTCATGCTACAGTTAATGCTAGACCGTTAGTTTTTAACATAAGAACTAGTCAATTTTTAGGGACCCTTCCTCAGTTCCTAGTAACTTTGGGAGGGAAAACTGCCTTTATTGATACCAAGGTAGTCCAAGATCCCTTGGATTTTTCACCCCTTTTGGGCTTAGATTATGTCTACGCAGCTATTGTGTCTACTCTTTTGTGTGATATCTTTCCTCAATGCATGGACGAGTTGTGACTACTGATCAACTTTCATTCATTGACCCCCGCTTGGATTGCCTCCCTGAATGGTTATTATATGTAGACGGTATCTCCCCCGCCACACATCAATTATGTGGCGTTGTCACCATGGCTTCAACTTCTGATAACTTAGATCCAATAGTTGACAAGGTGATCTCTTCGGATAGGGTTGTTAGAGCCCCATCTCTTTACTCCTCGAGCATATAATTTACATGGTGTCCTTCTTCCGTAATGTGTTTCTTCCTTCCAAACAAGACCTCTTGGAAGCTTAAGGACCGAGTTCTTTCCTTTGACATGGTGTCATTCCAGCATTGTCCTCTTTGAATCCATGATCAAGAAGAGAGTTTCCCGAGGATATTTTTTGCGTCTCTTTGCGGCAACCTCGCGAAAATGAAACAAAGGTTCGAGGATAGTTTTTGTAAACTCTCGCTAAGAACCTCGTTAAAAATGAAACAGAGGTTCCGGGATAGTTTTTGCGTCTCTCCGCTAACCCCTGCTAAAAAATGAAACAAAGGTCTTTGAGCATGGTTTTTGACTTCGTTTGTTAAAAAATGAAACCATCCATCGCAGGATAGTTTTGCATCTTTGTGGCAACCCCCATTGAAAAATGAAATGTAGGTTACTTTGTGCATAGTTATTGTTTCTATGTCATGCTCGTTAAAATGAAGAAGTTTTCCCTCTTGAGTCAAGTCCTTTTCAAGGTCGATATATTTGCTCAAATTTCTCCGACTTCAAGGCCTGAAGTTGAGCCACTAGTTCCTTAAGTCGGGGATAAGTACCAACCATGCATTGGAAGTTGGTAGCATAGTTTTCCTCGCTTCAAGTTTGCATAAAATGAAAACCAGTCCAAGCATAGCTCTGCTTTAGTTTTGCTTGTGTAAAAAATGTACCCATCCCTAGCATAGTTTTTCTTTGTTTTAAAGCTTGTGTAAAAATAAAACAATCCCGAGCTTAATCTTTGTCCATTCTATCCCTCGAAAATACATGAGAATGTGATTGAGCATACTTTTATCACTTTTTCGGCTCAACAAGGACTTAAAAGGAACCCCTTGAGTCCTTCTTTTAAGCTCTTTTCACTCTAAACATGAAAGATTGTCGAGGGATCTTGCTATTTTCACGCTCAAAAAGTATTTGAAGTACATATTTCAAGCGATAGTTTAACCCCTTTTTCGGTCTCGTTGGATCATCGCATTTAAAAAGGAACCTAGAGAGTTCTCTTTAAGTGTTTTTCCAAATCCTATAATCTTGAAAACCTTCGAAGTTTCTTTCTATCTCTCGACTCGCTAAACAAACATTGACAGACTGTGTGAATGGGACCGGAATCCACTTCTTAGGGTTCTAAAAATACTTTGAGGGATTTGTCCGAAGGATGAGCTTAAAATTGACAAGCATATGTTATCCTCCCTGCTTGGCGTGAAAAATAAAGAGGTACCGCTTAGAAATGGTGGGGGAAAAATTTGGAAGAATTGTGTCTAAACCTGGATTCCATGAAAGAGTCACTTTTGAACATGACACCTTTCACTCACCTTGTGTCTATATTGGAAAACTAATTTGTCTCGATCATGCCTCATAAGATTTCAAATTGGTTTGTGATTCCTGTTGTTGAGTCATTTTTTCCAAGACAATTGTCGTGTCGTCGTCAATATGTTCAAAAGATATTCAACCAAAAAGCCTTCTATTGTGTCGAATTCATTTCTTCAAATTTTAAGCTTTCTATTGCTTTGGCCATCCCTGAGTTAGTCCTCAATCACTTGTTACTTTGATCTACATCAATCTTGTTACTTGTTTCGTGTCAATCTGTGGGATGGGGCATTGCTGCCCTCCCTGCGGACGAAGCCTTTTCCCTGCCGACTTCAACTCATTATCCGTGAATTAGACTTTAGAAGCTAATTGGTACCTTGAACTTGCATGCCTCAATGGCAATTTTCCCTCGGTCAGTTGGTTTCATTATTGACCGGATCGGGAGATTTCTCACGAAAGTGTCTGACTCAAATTTCATTTGTCACATTCGCTGGATCAGTACTAGTGTACCTTTGGGAGTCATTGACATTAATGGTGATTTCGCGCGCACTTGTTAACTGTATACACTAATGACCGTAATCAAGTTGTTTCTACCATGTTCAACTTCAACACATGGTCTACATGGTTAGGATTCGTATCATAGAGTGGTGGAGATGAAGAAACTCGATATTTTCCTCGACGTATCCAAAGTTAAGTGCTATATATTCGTATCACAGATAGATCCACATTGTATAAGCCCATAGTGGCTATGTTCAAATTTGAGTCTTTAAATACTACAGATCCACAATGTATTTTCAGTGGCTGCCCGATTTGATTCATATTGACATGGATCCACAAGGTATGTTTGGTGGCCATGACTTGTCTTAATTTTGACATGGATCGCATGTCGGCATTTATGCTTTGAGTCATTTTGTATTCCTCGGTATGGGAATGCCTACCTCGGTGATTACATATTATTGTATTGTATTTCCTTGTTTGTCAGCAGGTTTCCTCAATCAATCGCTCCTTTTTCCCTACACACACTCGGCAAATTATTTCAGCTGTCACTCTGCTCTAACTTCATACTTTGGGGGCTCTCATAATATCATTTTCGCACTCCTATGATTTTAATGATGTAAACCTATCTGTTGCCTTCAGAGGGGTCAGTGGCCTGAGTTCCTTAAGAGAGAAGGGAGAAGAACTTTTCCTGAGGAAAGAAATTTCTTTTTCCTATGTAAAAACCTTATAAAAAGGGAAGTTCGCAGGTTGCTATATAGGCAGGGTATGAGAATGACCCATTCTCGTAGGTTGCACTATAGCCAGGGTGCGAGGTGTTCGCAGGTTTCTCTATAGCTAGGGTGCGAGAATTCCAGCACGTGGGAAAAATGAGCGTTTTCTCGAATCTTCTAGAAGTAGAAGCTTCTATGGTGAGGTGGCTTCCAAATGGTTTGGATCTTACTCGCTTTCATGATTTAGTGGGATCATCCTAACCTCCTCACCTTATCTTCTTCAGCTTATAAAAGGAGAGGAGTTCTCATGGAGAAAGTTAGCTTGAGCTTGGGTGAGCTTTTATTGGTTATTGAGCTTGTTAGCTTTGGCTTGGTTAGAGTGGCTTTGAGATTTGCTTTGTCAAGATAGATTGTGAGTAGCTATCAGATCTATGGTCTCAGAATCCTGGGAGAAAGAAGTGTGTGGGGAACAAAGGACAGTTGGAAGGGACCTTACGACATCAAGGCAATGGTTGTAAGTTTTACTTTCTATCAATATAATACAACAATGTGTCCCTTTCCCATAAAGTGAATTGTACTTTATTGCATAAATCCTTGATCATATGCATAGATTAATTGTTGAATGGAATGTGTTTACTTCACTTCGATTGGTTTGTATTGTCTTGATCATGACTGTACGAGAGCATTGGAGTGAAGCAGGAGCAACAAAGATCAAAGGAAGCGCTTTTAAGGTAAGATCTTTAATCGTGCCTCTTAGCATATTCAATAATTAAAATCTAGGGAAAGAGTATCATTCTGTCCTGTTTTGTTCTAGATCCAAGTGGATCTAGGGAGATTGGTTTGTGTCCGCACTTACGGATTTATCCAATAACATTGATGGCACCAAAAATATGATGCATCAACATTTTCATGTCACAAGGAAAATGTCTACATATAATAGAGAGATTCTCTACCTGTAATATGTCTCTAATGTGTTCCGGTACCACTCCATGACTACTCATGACATGACATAGATGATCCACCACCTCTAGCCAGACCCTCATATTCGATCTGTGTGGCATGTGGGGTGGTTTTACTATTGGAGGTTGGTCCTCTGCCTCCTCCATCACCTCATCCTCGCATTGGGGAGGCATATCCCCAACATATGTGCCAATATCTACAAAACAATAGATAATAATAATAACATAATTGAAACAAAATGTTACAATAAATTACATGTGCATTAAATAAAACATAAAAATATACAAATAGATTGATCAAAACATAACAATAATATTATCGTTCTCATATGATAACTCCTCTATTGTAAATCATATGTTTGGACATGCTCTCCAATCCATCCTCGAATATGGGTACTCTGCAATATCGATGATATGATCGTCCTTTCTATCTAATTAATCACATACCTCCCTACCGACCGAATGAATGAGAAACTCATACTAGCCCCTCTTGGGAATCAACTGCCCCCACACGTGCATACACACATCAAACATAGGCCTAGCAAGAAAGTGGGGTACGTCTAGCTGAGTGGCATGAACCCTCTCAAAAAATAATGTATATGAATTTGATGTGAATGGGAAGAATCTCGTTCCAGACAAAACAACACGACAATGATCTAATGCACGAAAAAATTGTCTCGATAAAAATATCCTCCCACTTAATCAATCAGGGTGTATGCAATAAACTATATACACAATACAACATAGAGAAATTAATGCACTTCCTATCAGATCTATATTGTGTCAGTGCCAATATCATAAGAAACATGCACTTAAAATCCAGTCTCTCAATTGAAGATATTTGCAACTAACCACCATGAACTTGGAACTTTGAAGATGAAATAACATGCAAAAAGACATATCTCTGCACATATGCCAGTTGGGTGTCTCTTGCAACACCATGCGGTAGCATAGGGAAATGGGGAAAATAATTCCCTCTCCTAGACAACCCAATGATGAAATATACATCCTCCTCCGTGGGATGATACCACAAATCAAGACCAACCTTGAACTCCTATCTTGCATGATCCCAATGATGGATAAACATATGTAACAATAAAAATCCCCCCCTAAGGGATGTACCCTCCTGATAAAACTTTAGGAGATCAATATCCATCAAAATTTCTTGTGTTGGTTGTGAAAGAGGGCGAGGGAACAAGTCCCTCTCCCTCTCCTTGGCCTCCCACTCACACACAAATGTGTGCATCTCGATTTGTTGTCGCACCTCCTCCTCCTCATCTCATTGTCATCATCTCTGATTCACATACAAATATTGTTAGACACATATATATAGATAAAATAAATTGAAAAAAAATAAAAAATACATATATAAATGACGTGTATTTAAAAAAATCCATTTTTTTTTTCAAAAAAACTTAAAAAGAAATTGGTGCACCACAAACAGAACATACACCCCATAGCTCATGCGTTATATCAAACAAACAACACTTCCATTTGTTGCATACCATAGGATACTCCACATCGACTCAGTGCTTTTAACCCCGTGGGTTCAGTTCTTTTAACAACACCGGTTCATTTCCTTAACAAAGATGCACCACAGTGCTAAAATTTATGGCACACAAATTCATGACGCCCTTTGTTAAACCGAAAGCACCAGTGTACTAGTTCTACTAGTGCATCGAGATGATTTCTAGTGATGTGTTGTATTACTAACACACCACTAACAGGTCCTTCCATAATACAAACCACACTGTTTATTTTTCAAAACATGTCACAATGCGTACATTTAACATTTACGCACTGGTGTGCCACAACTATTGTCCCACTACCACAGATTGCAGCAGTGAGTCTAGTAAGTTGCATGGTACTCTAATTGGTTATTACAAATTTTCCCTGGTGTCATATTTACAACATCAGTGTGTTTGTTAGACTGATGGGCACCGCTAAGATAAATTTCAATATCACAGTTGAAGTAGTGCGATGTATTACTATTAATGCATCGGTACCACCTTGATAGTGGAGCATTGACATTTTGTTTCACAGTGCATTGTAAAGGATAGAGCACTAGGAATGAGGCGTCCAATGAGACACCTTTCTATGCCAAGTCAAGAAATATATGTCCTCGCACGTTTCTGTAAATAGTATCGATGCATTGGGTTAAAATGGTTGCACCACTACATTAAATTTTATAAATCATTAAGTTAGAGGTGGCATTAATTAAGTGAAGTTTACCAGTGTGGGTCGAAGCCAATTGTGCGTTGTTTGTGGGGTGTTCCGAAGGACACACCACTTTGTTTCTATAATTTATCGCGGTGGTCTTGCTTGAACAACACCAATGTGTTCATATATATGAGACACATTGGTGGTAATGGTCATTGTGAAATCAACACAGTACGCACGCATTGGGGCTAGCCAAAGCGTTCATGTGCACCATGTGAAATTTAAAAAAAATTGAAAAAGGATGCCAAATTTCAAGATAAATTCAAATTTTGATTGGATGAAAATGAAAATATGAAGGTAATAAACAATTTATGTGGACTCTTATTTCCCGAGGAGGCATGGTTTTGTTTTTTAGAAGAAATTAAAATTCATGGTAATTTCAAAATTTGGAAATGTGTGGAATCTACCAATGGATCTATCCAAGTCGGTGTAGAGCACCGAAAATAGGGCATATTAGGAAGGACGGTGAGCACTGGTGCTTGCTTGAGAGTTTGGCAGCACGGGATGCATTGTAACAATGGAAATTTTATTGGTAATTATTTATTTATTTATCCTACCACGGTGCGCCTGACGACAATGAGGCGCACCAATACGTAATGTTCAATGGCACCGATGTGATTTATTCAATGCGTGTATTTTTTTATTATAAAGTATGGCAGCGATTTTGAACATTTCCATATTGGTTCTTTACGTTTCACATAAATACTAGTACGGTTGGTTAAATTGGGTGCACCGCTATGTTAAATTTTATAAATTTTTAAGCTAACAATGTGGTTAATTAAGTGAAATGTATCGGTGCAGGTCGAATCCAATTGTGCACTGGTTGCAGAGCATTTCAAAGGACACACCACTTTTTTTTTATAATTTATCGCACTGCTCTTGATTGAACAGTATTGGTGTGTACATATACAATACACATTGGTGGAGATGATCTCTATAAATTTAACATAGTACACACTGCTTCAGGGTGAGATGAAGCATTTAGGTGCACCATGTGAAATTGGAAAAAAAAAAAAACCCGACAAATTTCAAGCTAAATTCAAATTTTGATTGGATGAAAATACAAATAGGAAGGTAAAAATAATTTACCTGGCATCTTATGTCCCAAGGAGGCATGGCCGCACCATTGAAAGGAAATGAAAATTATTGGTAATTTCCAAAATTTGGAAATATGTGGAATCTACCAATGGAGCTATCCAAGTCAATGTAAAGCATTGGAAATAAGGAATTGTATGAAGGAAGGTGAAAACTGGTGATTTCTTGATGTTTGGAAGCATGAGATACACTATAACAATGAAAATTAGTTTGGTAATTTATTTTTATTTACCCTACCATGGTGCACCTGATGACAGTGAGGCACAACAGTGCGTAATGTTCAACAACATTGGTGTGATTTATTCAATATATGTATTTTTTATTATAAAGTGTGGCAGTGCTTTTGAACATTGAACCACCAGTGCTTTATTGTTCATGTAGGCACCGATGTGTATATATCTTAAAGGCACACTGAAAAAAACCTCTACAAAAACGTCTAGCCGCCTGCCTCTGCTATGAACAATGACAATGCATTTGAACATTTAATCACTCGTGTAGTATGTTTTAGGTACACAACGTCGTGTATATATCTTAAAGGTGCACCAAAAAAAAAACTCTAGCTTCCCACCTCCATTATAAATAGCTAAGGGACACATTTTTTAGGGAGGCTCCATAAAAACCTCTGCAAGAAGGTGTTCTCCTTGTAGTGGACTGTAGGGGAATTTTTATCCTATAAATGGGCTATGAGTTTTGTAACACCAATGATAGTTCTCATGGCCAGTGACATTGTCTAAGGTATAAAATTAGGGTATAAGTCCAAAGAGATTCCCTCTAGGGATCATGGGTCATTCATGGTGCACTAGACCAACACACAAGCTCTACATAATGAATCCTTAGCTTACATGTGATACATGGTCACTATTTTCAGGATTAGTGCATTGGGATGTTTCTCAAAGTGCATTCAATGGCATAGGCCCAAAGCCCAGGTCTTAAGTCATAAAATTTACCTATAGAGGTCATTTTCCATGTATGGAGCCTTTAGTCACCATACAAACCCTGCAAAGGAAATATTTGACCCGTTAGTGGGATATGGTTGATATTTTTAGGCTTAGAATACAAGGTATGGTTCATGGTGCCTAGGTTGCAATTCAATTCCAAAATCCAAGGTCTCAGACCGTAGCACTCATCTATGAAGGCCTAATCTGTAATTACAAAACCAAATTTATGAAGGCCTAATCTATAATCAGAAAACCATATATATGAAGGTATGATCTATGATCACAATGGAAACATGCATGGGTCATGTATGTCTTTTATGTGTGTGAGATAGGTGTGTTGGTTAGGTACTACATCATTTAAATGTGTGGGTTAGTTCCATAGTTTGTGTTCACGAGTTAGGTGTGTCATTTAATATCTATTCAAGTTGTGCACTTGTTTAGTGCATCATTGCTATGTGTGGATTAGTTGGATCATTATGTGGATTATTTATGTGTGTGGGTTAGGTGTGTCACATGGGTTCAACAAAGCATCTCACTCAAACATCGCAGTTAAAAATCATGCACAAGTTAGGGAAACACTAAGAAGGGTGTGCATCATTGTTCAATACCATATTCCATTAGGGATCTATAGTTTAGGCACTTGGGATATGGTACCTATTTTGAGTTTTGGCACACCATAGATGATTCAAGGAACCCAAGCCATGGTTTTAGGCTAAAATCTAGGCCCTATATCCATAAAATTTTCCTTTAGGGCTCATGATCCATGAGTGAGGCCCTAATGCATCACATAGGTCCTACATAATGAATTATTTTTCTAGGAGTGAAAAACTATCAACACTTACAATTTTGACATATCAAGGATAGTTTTCAAGAGCCAAGGCATGGCTTATGGCCAAATCCATAGTCTTAGCCTTCAAATTTTATAGTTTCAAGGTGATACATTGGCACTCCCAAGTAATAAGTGTTATAATGATCTTCATAGAAAGAAAAAGAATTCAAAATCTCATAAAATGGACTTTCATTCTCAACATGAGGCCATGAAGAAGGAATTTTTATCAGGAGATTCAAGTTTTTTTTTATGTCTAATAAGATTCCCAATATGAGAAAACTTATCCTTATATCATAATCTATTAACATTCCATAACATGATTCTCATTATTTACTTGGAGGGGTTTGATTGAGTGGTTTGGTGTTAGGAGAGGATTTGGGGCTAGAATATTAATGGGTTAGTTTCCATTTCGATGGCATGCATTGTGGATCATATTTGGATTTGGAGAAGTTGTTTTTTAGTAGGGGTGTGTTTAACGTTTCACTTATAGTTACCAATAAGTGTCACTAAAAGTTGAGGGTGTTCCACCACAATATCTCTTTAAGGATGTCTTGGTATCCCATACATAAATTCTCATTTCTTATGGTGAATAGTGACGAATCTAAGGGTTAGCAGAAGGCTAGAGGTTAATGGGATAAGGGTTAGTGGTTAGTATATTTTTTATTGAATAAGGTTTAGGGTTAGTGGATAGTGGGATAGGGGCTTGGTCTATGGATTTAAATGGTTATGGGTTAATGGTTAGTGGGATAGGTGTTAGGGGATTGGGTTTTAGAGAGTTAGGTGCTAGTGGGTTAGTGACAAGTTAGGGGAGGGGATTAGGCATTTTTAGTGGGCTAGATATTAGGACACTAGGGTAGAGTTAGGGGTTGAGAGTGTGGGTTAGGAAGGTCCACTAATTGTGTGGATTTGGTGGGTCCACTAAATGTGTGGGTTAGGTTCATGTGTTATGTGTGCAATTTAGGTAGATTCTATTAGTATTTTGTCTTTCCAACATTATTTTTAGTGTCATTCCTTCTTAGTCATGAGCACTAGTTTGTGGTAATGTATGAGCACTAATACATCGTGATATTTATGCCAAAAGAGATTTCCAAATATGTATTGTCCCTCTAAATAATATAATGGTTGATTTGCTTCGAGGTGATTATGCTTGCTTGCTTGGATTTTCCCTCCCTCTTTTTTGTAACATTTTTTTTAGGTTACAATGCCCAAGGAAAAACCTCGAGTAATTCCCCTCATTTTGAGGATGGAACCTAGGGTAAACCCTAGAATATTTAGGGAACAAGGTCGGTCAACAACAAATCTTGGAGCCATTACAATGATATACACGTGAAGAGCTCAACATGTCAGTTACGAGAATTGGACCTAGGTGGGGAGGATAATAATCATACCTCCCAACCACCCAGGTTAAACCCAATTGACATCCCTCTTTTGTGTAACAGGTATGTATGTGTGTGTGTGTTAAAACACCCATTTTATGACATCTTATAATTGTTACTACATCTGTAAAGTATCCTTCCCTCCTTAAAGAAAACCTTTGTTGGGATGTTATTGTTAGAAAAAACAAGATCGCAGAGCAATAAAATAAAATAAATGTGGAAATAAAACACAAAAGATACACCATACAATAGAGACGCAAATATATGTGGTTCACCCAGTGTGGGCTACATCCACCAGAGAAATTTCCAAGTCCTTTGTTTTTATCATCCAACAAAATGAAGGGATACAACCTACAACACATCATTGTAACTTCCTCTTATTTCTCTCATAGTATACTCTCTCAGAATAAAATATTCACAATAATACACAACCGCAATACAATTCCCTCGTAAGAGAGGGTTTCCTTATAGGGAAAAAATCCCTAAAATAACTTCTATTGTCAGATCTGCGACCTTATAATGAACGGTCCAGATTGACTACTAAATTACAATATTTTACAAGGAAATTTTTTCCAATATTTCTTTACCCCCCCTAGACCCCCCTGGGGACAGTTGTGTGGGGGGGGGGGGGGGGGGAATCCCCCACACACCCCCCCATTAGGGAATGGGGTCCAAGCATGGATGAAACAAACATATGAATCAGGAATATAATACGGCTCCACAACTAACAATCCCCCACTTGGAGACTGATCACAACAACTCCACTGTTGTTGTATCTATTGGACTATGATCCTTCTTGGACCTAGAAAACTTCTCATCTTCACCTTCATTCTTGAAGACCAACTGAAACTAAGAAGGAACTCAATTTCTCCCTAGTTACTCCCTTTGTTAACATGTCTGCAGGATTTTGGCTAGTATGTATCTTTTCCAACTTCAAATGTCCATCTTCCAAGATAGATCATATGAAATGGTACCTAATATGTATATTTTGTGTCCTCGAATGGAAGGATGAGTTATTTTCATGATGAATGGAACTCTCTTTGTCACAATACAACTTGATATTCTCTTCCTTCTTTCCCAATTCCTCCATAAACCTTTGTAACCAAATCATCTCTTTACTAGCCCCTATAGCAATAACATACTCTACTTCCGTTGTTGAAGGTGCAAAAACCTTTTGCAGTTTCAAAATACAACTTATTGTTGTTCCACCTACAGTAAAAACATACCCTGTGGTGCTCCTCCCGCTATCTTTATCACCTGCCATATGTGAATCAACATATCCCTATAGAACAATGTCTGAACCTCCAAAACATAATACATAAGTAGCAATACTTCTCAAATACCTAAGAATCCACTTTACTTCCTCCCATTGTTCTTTACCTGGATTGTTCATATACCCGCTCAAAACTCCCACTGCATGTGCAATATTTGGTCTTGTGCAAACCATTGCATACATCAAGCTACCAATTGTTGATGAATAAGGGACCCTGGACATGTATTCTATCTCCTCCTATGTCTTGGGACACATTTCCTTAGTTAATTTGAAATGTATGGAAAAATATGTCCTAACTGATTTTTCATTCTACATTCTAAACCTCTCCAACACCTTCTCTATGTACTCACCCTGAGACAATGTCAATTTGCAATTTTTCATGTCTCTTGTTACTCTCATACCAAGGATTTTATTTGCATCACCCAAATCCTTCATCACAAATGAATTAGATAATTTCTTCTTGAGCACATTTATATCCTGCATATTATACCCTACAATAAGCATGTCATCTACATACAATAACAAGATAATATAGATTCCATTTTCTAGTCGTTTAAAATAAACACAATGATCATAATGACATCTACTATAACCTTGTTCTATCATAAACTTGTCAAACTTCAAATACTACTGCCTTGGAGCTTTTTTTAATTTCATACAATCTCTTCTTCAACCTGCATACCAAATTCTCCTTTCCTTTGACCTCATACCCTTATGGTTGTTGCATATAAATGTCTTCCTCCAAATCCCCATGGAGAAAAAATGTTTTTACATCTAACTGTTCAAGATGCAAATCTTCTACTATCACAAGACTTAAAACGGTCCTAATTGAAGTCATCTTAACAATAGGAGAAAATATTTCATCAAAATCTATACCTTTATTTTGTGCAAACCCCTTTACAACAAGTATAGCCTTGTACTGTTTTTTTCCTCCATATTATTCCTTCAACTTGTAAACCCATTTATTCTGCAATGCTCTTTTTCCTGCAGGAAACTGAATCAAGTCCCGAGTCTGGTTATTTACCAAGGAATCCATTTCTTCTTCCATGCCTTGCTCCCACTTCTTTTTAGTGTCTACCTGCATTGCCTCTTCATAACATTTTGGTTCACCAGAATCAATCAACAATAAATAATACAATGAAGGAGAGGATCGTTCAAGGGGCCTACTTAACTTAGTGGATCTTCTAACAACACTTGCATGAGTTTGAGGTACATGTTGCTCTTGTTGTTGTACATTTTGATTTTCTGGTACCTTTGTGATTTCTTTTTCAGTGATCTTTATACATAGCAACTAATATTTATACACGACCTTCTCATTGAATATGACATCTCTACTCCTAATGATTTTTTGATTTTCATAATCCCATAAGCGATAACCAAAATCATTAACACTGTATCCAATAAAGGTACACTTCTTGGATTTTTCCTCAAGCTTTGTTCTATTTTCTTTATCAATATGGACAAATGCTTCACAACCAAAAGTATTTAAAATGAATAGTTTACCTTTTTACTTGTCCATGCTTCCTATGAAATTCCACCATACAAAGAGCTTGAAGGTCCTTTGTTTATCAAGTAAAAAAAAATATCTACAACGTCTTCCCAGAACTGTAAGGGAAACCCAACATGCAATCTCATGCTCCTTGCATGCTCCATGATTGTCATGTTCATCCTTTCTAACACACCATTTTCTTGTGGTGTTCCTAGAACTGTTTTCTCTCTACGAATCCCATGGTATGAACAATAATCATCAAACTCATTTCTGCAATATTCACCTCCAATGTTTGATCTGAGACAGTTCAACCTTTTTTCCATCTCATTCTCAACCAAAGCTTTCCATTTCTTAAAAGTATCAAAAACATCAGATTTTTGTCGAATGCAATAAACCCAATTTTTTCTAGTTACATCATCAATAAAAGTAACATAATAATGAGAGCCATCAAGAGATGATAGTTGACCTATTCCCCATACATCTTTAAGCACAAGCTCTAACCTTTAACTCTTCTTTTCTTTTATGACTCTGAGAAATATAACCCTCTTCCATTTTCCATAAACACAATGCTCACATAAATCCAAATCAATTTGTTTAAGATATGTAAACAAATTCCTTTTGTGAAGTATAGGCATCCCATTCTCACTCATGTGTTAAAGCGTATGATGCCAAAGTGATGTATCCACTCATGTAGAAGCTAAAGAGATAGAAGAATCAATATTACCATTACATAAATACAATGTACCTACCTTCTCTCCTTTTTCTATCACCAGTGATCCTTTGGTGACCTTCCAGGCCTTATCTGTAAATATGGATATACAACCTTCACTTTCCAACTTCCCTGTTGAAATTAGATTTTTCCTTAGATCTGGAACATGTCTTGCCTCTTTCAACAACCATTGGTTTCCATTCTTTTGCTTTATTTGTACCTTACCCATTCCAACAATTTTTCATGGTGCATCATCACCCAAATGAACCTGTTCAAAATCACCTTAAACATAATCTAAAAAATGTTTCCTATGGGATGTGGCATGAAATGAAGCCCCTGAATCTACTATCCAAGACTCGGAAATATTATCTACAAAAAGAATCAAATCATCTTGTAACACATCACCTATTACATTTTCTTCTTGATTTTTCTCCTGTTGTCCATATCTTTGTTTCTTTGGAGCTCAACAACCTTTCTTCAAATGTCCTTTCTTCCCACAATTCCAACACTCTATCTTTCCCAGTCTATATTTGGATACGCCCTTCCTATAATTCCTGCAATTCCCTAAGCCATTTCCTCTATCCTTTTTTCTTCCCTTGTTATCCATGTTTAACACATTACCCGATGTCTCACCTATGCTTTTCCGTCACATTTCCTTGCTAAGGATAACACAACCAACATCATCAAATTTTAGAGTGTTTGAACTAGAGACAAAGTTACTTATAGCCATGACCAAGCCATTCCAGCTTTCTGGCAGTGAGCACAAGATTAGAAGAGTCCTTAACTCATCATAAAAGTCCACTTTTATATAAATTAGCTGATTATTAATCGTATTAAATTCATTTAATGATCTACAATAGACCCACCTTATGACATATTCATATTAAATATGATTCATTATAAATACCTTATTGGATGCTAAGTATTTTTATATAGTTTAGCCAATGTGTCCATCATCTCCTTCATTGTATTTTCTTTTGAAATATTGAAGGTCGTCGACGCTACCAGGCTCATCCATATCGTTCCTAGTGCCTTTCTGTTAAGAACCTCCCATTCTTCATCCTTCATGGTTGTCAGATTCTTTGTTATTCCACCCAATGGTAGGAATATATCCTTCTGATATAAATAATATTCCATCTGCATCTTCCATAACTTATAGTTTTTGTTGTTAAATTTCTCGACCCTAAACTTTCCATCTTCCACCATTTCTCCAACTTGAACCAAGAACCCTCTTTTCCTGCGAGTTACCTTTCACTCTGATACTAGTTGTTTAAAAAATAGGATCACGGAGCAATAAAATATAACAAATGTGGAAATAAAACAAAAAGTATACATAATACAGTAGAGACACATATATACATGGTTCACCCAGTGTGGGCTACGTCCAACAGAGAATTTTCGAGGTCCTTCCTTTTTATTATCCAACAAAATGAAGGGATACAACCTACAACACGCCCATTATAACTTCCTCTTCTTTCTCTCAGAGTCTTGTCTCTCATAATACAATATTCACAATAATACACATCCACAATACAATTCCTTCATAAGAGAGGGTTTTCTTCTAGGGAAAAAATCCCTAAAATAACTTCTAATGTCAGATCTGTGACCTTATAATGAACAGTCCAAATTGACTAAGAAATTACAATATTTTACAAGGAATTTTTTTCCAGTATTTCTTTGCCTAAGAAATTACAATATTTTACAAGGAATTTTTCCAAGATTTCTTTGTCTCTTCCCCCCCTCGCCCTTGGACCCCCCTGGTGATAGTTGTGGGGGGGGAATCCCCCACACACACACCGTTAGGGAATGGGGTCCAAGCACGACCGTAAAAAACATATGAATCAGGAAGATAATCATGCTCCACAACTAACAGTTATTTTTTTCTTAGGAAAAAATCTCATTTTTTACTCTAGCAAAATGAAAAAACACATTTTCCATGTGCTTGTAAGCACAATACATAGACAACATGGATTGCCTTGACCCCTAGTGAAAAAAAAAATATCTCAAAGAGATTGAACAAAGTACCTATATGTTCTATAATGTTGTCATATTTCTCCAAAATTTAAACCTACAACCTTCATAAATATGGCTATCAAAATTTTAAAAATAACCTATTATAATGCCATTTCAACAGTCCCGTAATAAAATATTACAAAAAAAAAATTATACTCTAAAAAATAGACCCGAGTAGCTATCAAGTGACCTTTGATGGATTCTAATCAAGAAAAGTCCCAAGAACAATGGATAAACCCTCTTTAGATAAAGCATTACCTCCATTATTCAATTCTTTGTAGACGTGAGAGTATGTAATGTTATCAAACATGTCAAATATATCCTTCATATGTGTAGATAAAGGAAACAAAGTAATATTGTGGATATTGTGCTCGTTTCTCATCTAATTGATGACCAACAAAGAATCCCCCAAAACCAAAAGCCATCTCAATCCATTAGATTGAGCCAACTTTAATAATTCCCTCAAATCCAAAAAATTTGCATAATTATGTCCCTTTCCCCACACTGGCTTTGAAATTTGTATAGACTATCTTAGTGTAGAACATAATACCACCAATTCATGTGTTATAGTCGTGACCTTGGCACACCCTATCAAGGCATCCCCAAGGTTTATTTTTGTCAACCAAACTTCACAACTAGCATTGGGATTTTTTATTTATGATTCAACTTACATAATTAAAATGTAGAGAAAACCTATGCAAAGGCCTAGTGTTACACATTATTTTCATCACCTACGTGATCATTGATGATATATGTATTTCCTACTTCTTTGTTCCCTGAAGGCTATTGAAGAAATAAGACTTTCCCCTGAGAAATTGAATCATCTTTCCCTTATTGAAAACCCTACAAAAGAAGATCGTCGCACCTTGCCAAATGTTAAGGGGGTGATGATCCCTGATCGTCGCATGCTACACCATAGTGTCATGCAACGTCATCACAGGCTACTAATGTTGAGGGTGCGACGATGCTCAAACAGGGAAAAAGGTGAAATTCTCGAAGGTTCTAGAATGGAATATTCGAAAGGATGAGGTGGCCTCCGATCGGTTTGGATATCACTCGCTTATCGGATTTAGTGGGATCATCCTAATCTCTTCATCCATCCCTCTTCACTCTATATAAAGAAGGGTCTCTCATGGGAAAAGTTAGGTTGGCTTATGCATGAAGAATTTGGTTGAAGATTTTACTTGTGATAGCTTTGCTTTAGATTTCCAAGTCAGTTTGTGAATACTCTTCATCAAAAGCATTGGAGCAAAGGTGTGTGTGTGTTGAGGCAAAGGGTCATTGGAAGGGACCTTGCAACATCAATACATATGTTGTATTCTCCACTTTCATCAATATAATGCAGTAATACATTTCTTCCCTATAAAAGTCTCTCCTTTTTTATTGCATAAATCCTTGATCTTATGCATAGGTTTCATTGGAATATATATATTTTCTCTCTCTCTTTGTTGGTTTTTGCTTCTTAATAGGTTCAACATCCCGCAAACCTAAAGATGGAGCAAAGACAACACTAGAAAGGATCAAATGACGTTTAAATGATATGTCATTTATCCCTCATTGAACCAGTTTACATTACAATGAAATCTAAGGAGAAGCTTGTATTCTAATATGTTTTGTTCAAATTTCTTGTTGAAGTTAGGGATATTAGTTTGTGTCAGCACTTACCGATTTTTCCAGTAACAAAATTGGAGACCATACTGGGGATCATCCTCTTTTGGTATTTCGTTCCTTTTTTTTTTGGCTTGCCTGCTTTTGTTGTTTTTTCATTCTCTGAATCATTGGGTGATCCATGTTGACTCTCAGGTCCTGAAAGTTCATTGAAAAAGTCCTATCCTCTTTTCATTTTTCTCAATTTTCAGTCATCACCGCACCCTTCTATGAAAACCAATGTGACGTCATCACACTGTGTCTTTCTACTACCTGCAACGATCCCTAAACGTCGCACTATTTCCTTCTGCTACCTGCAACGATTCCTGAAGAATGTTTTTTGAGTGACAGTCAATCTTTCTCTTTACCCATATTTTTTATCATTTCTTGGAGTGAATTTTTTGTAATGTTGAATTATTATTCACAACTTGGCTTACAATTTTTAAATTGATGTTGATCATCTATCAAGTTTTGAGAGCCTTTGTCATAAGCTTCAAATTTATATCTTTCACTTATGGTTGCAAGGGTATAATCTCTGGGTTTCATCCTTGAGTGCTTGTCAGTTAAGTTGTTAATTATTTTTTATGAGTTTTGGATTGTTGTTGATTAGAAAATGATTTTTGATTTCATTAAACAAATAAGTTTTCTTTCTTTTACATTTTTGGTTGCATTATGAGTTAAGTTTGGGGAATTTCATTGTGAGTGCATTCACTTTCTTGAGCAACTTTTTCTTTTTCCTTGATTCAGATCTCTAATTCTATTTGAAAAGAAAAAGAATTGAAAATTATATTTCTATTCATAGTGTTTACAAGAAACTTTTTGCATTCTAGCTTTTGTTTAAAAAGAGAAAATTGGAAAATTTGATAGCTTTGATTGTTTGACATCAAGATTGTTCAAAATTTAAAGGAATTGTATTTTGCAACTTGTTGTATTATGGAAAAAGAAAACATTCTCTAATATGTAATTAGATTTCATCAAACAAAAATATTGCATCTCATCTCTCTTTGCATATATTTTTTGAGTCAAGGTCAAGCACTTCATCAGTTTCATCTCCGCTTCCTTTTTTAGTTAAACAACAACCATTAAACTTAAGTGTAATTTTAAAATTTATCTAGTAAGTTTTATTTTCTAGAACTTTTGTACACCAACATTATCTAGGGATAACACTTTGGAAAACGTTGTGAGGAATACTCTCCATAGCATCAAAACAAACAATAGCATCTTGTGATAGGGAGAGTTAAATCCACTTGCTAAATTTTGTCCTAGGAAGCCCTTCTAACACAAGGGTCAATCATGAGGTCACATTAAGGCCAACATAGTTACTCACCTGGCTGTGTTGGTCCTAGTGTAGTGAATGCGTGTATTATTGGGGGTCACTTGAGAATAAAATCTTGTGCGGACCTTCTCGAGGAGATTTCAGGCTTAGATACCCTACCCTTGTGCGTATATCAGACTTTTGATTGCTTCCCCATGAAACATTGTATTAATTGGTAACCTTAGTAGCCTACATCTTTAGGGTCTTTACACAAGGTGATTGTAGAGGAGAAAGTCTTCACGGTACCTAGAATCGACGTTGGATAAACTCACTCAGGATCCTTGGAGGGTATACCCATGATTATGTGTGGGAGCTTGCACCAAGGCATAAGTCTATTAAGCATGTCGTCAACGTAACTTTTCCACCCGCTTTATCCTGACCCCTTCTTGTCTTGATCTCGCAATGTTGGATTTCATCATCAACTAGTGATTTCAAAATAAAAAGGTTTGTTTGTATGATTGATATCTAGATTTTATTAGTGAAGTGTTGTTTGTCTTCTCTAGTTGGCCATAGATCATTTTTATTCTTTATTGGGTGTGGCCAACATCAGCCCTCGTTGTTCACGTAGGATGAAAGGATTGCCTCTGGAAGAACTGGAAGAATACACTCCCTTGCTTCCTAATTCACCAGAGGGTACTTATCCTGAAGGAGCAGTCAATAATGACGCATCCTCTGAAATCGGGAGTTCTACTCCATTGGTTTAATCATCACTCCCTATAAATCCATTATTGACTGTTATTCAGGACCCTGCTTTACTCTGAATAAACTCTTCGGGAGACATTGTTGTTGAAGACTACACTATAATACCTTTGGGGCCTTTTCTAGAGTCCGGTGTGGATGAACCATGATTTCATAGTGAATCATTTAGAACCCCGGTTCAAACTTCTGGAATTTTTAAGCCCAGTTTAGTCCCAATCGGTTCTTTCTAGAGGACTGCCTCATGACACGATATTTTTTATAAACTAGGTATGAGTCCAAACCAACCTACATCACCACATGTACATGTTACTTCTATTTCTTATGCAGTACCTATGAATCATTTTACTGGCACGAAAATTAATATTGTTACATTTTCAGACCCGTTGTTGGTTGGTAAACATACAATTCTTCCTCTCTAGTTCACTAGATCTACCATAGTCCCACAAGTTGCACCTTTTTTCTGTCGGAAGTTCTGTAACAATTCAAGGTCGTATTGGAACACCACTTCTGCTTAGATCGAATCCATCACTTCCACCTGGGTATAATGCTCTTAGTAGTTCTATTACTAATCCTACCAAGGGTCCATCTGGAGGACCTAGTCTTTTTGTTCCACCTGGGTATAATGCTTCTAGAGGTTTTATTCCTATTCCTACTCTAGTTTTACCCGGAGGGCCTAGTCTTCCTCCACCACTTGGAGGATCTAATTGTCCTGGCCCATGTAGCTCAATTTGTTTGGAGGCACAAGTCATTCTGTTACTTCTGGTTTTCAACTTCCTATTGGAGGTCAACCTCAAGTTGGGGGGCAACCCCAAGTTGGGGGACACAACCCAGTTTACGGGAAACATACGTCTGGATTACAAACCCAACCTTGGAATTTTCTTTTCCAAGGAAATCAACAATTCCCTGGGGGGGAACTCCTCAAACCAATTCTTTTGTACCTTCTTATCCTGGGCAGCCTTTTCCAGGCACTGTAAACCCTACCTAGGGTCATTCTTTCCAACCCAATGCTCCTTTCCAAGGTTGCATGCCAAATCAAAAAACTAATGTTGGATACTTTACTCAAAATCCTCCTCAACCGAATTTGACTGGACCCTCTAACTATTTACAAACAACTTATGGTCCTACTGGTATACCTACAGGATTAGCTCCCCAAAATTATTAGTTTCCTCAAGTTAATAGACAATTTCCATTTCTAGCTACTTTGGATTTACTGGATTTGTCTCAAATTTTGAATGATCCTATCTTACATTCTCCTTTTTGGCCGATTATACCTACTAAATTACCATCATACATACCAAAGTTAGACGGTTGGTCGGGAGAAGATCCAAACAATCATGTCATGACTTTTCATCTTTGGTGTTCCTCCAACTCCTTGATGGATGACTCCATACGACTACATCTTTTCTAACACACTCTTATGCGTTCAGCTACCAACTGGTACATCGAATTTCCAAGAGGTTTCTTCAATGATTTCAACACCTTAGCCATGGATTTATTGACACATTAACAACTATCGATACAGTATAAGACATGAACATAAATTTTAAGTTCATTTAAACAATCTTCTTCTACCCACATCTCAGATCATATTCATGAGTGGAGGAGGAGACGACGATTAATAAAAGTTCCTCTTCCTGATCAATTATTGGTTGCGTGGTTCACAAAATTACTCATAGGTCCTATAGCTCATGATGTTTCCATGTGAGGTGTCATCACTGAATAACAGGTGATCAGTCATGCTCAATACTTGGATCTCGTTTATTCTCAAATGGGCGCATTGTATGAATTGATCATTGATGCTCCTCGCCCGTCTACAAATCCAACCCCAACGCTTCCAGTAGCATCTCATGTTGTTGATGGTGTGATTGGCACTTTTCATGCTGAGACTCAGTCAAAACAAGTCAATCATTCCAATCCCAAACCTACTACTACCAATGTACAAAATGCTATTCATCCTCCTGCTTCTCCCAGTAAAACCTCTGAGGTGAATACGGTCCAGTCTATGACTACCGATAAATCTCCAAATAAGAAGAAAGGGAAGGGTAAGAATAAAGAGGATAAAACTAATAATAAACAACCGGATAAACCCAAAACTCAACATGTTGGTGATAAAGAAAAGATAAAACCTCGTTATCCTTGCCATATCTTTGCCAAGGACCATTACATGAAATATTGTCTATGACGTGCAGAAGTTACTCGATTCCTCCAAGGAACTGGAACTCTCCCTACACCTGTCATTTTGTCACAACCTTTTCCTTCTCAATAGCAGGCCCAACTGGTTATTCATGACCAACCTTCTCCTTCTACTAGCTCTTATGTGCTTATGTGTACTGGTGACTCCAAGAAAAATGAAGTTGTCATCGCTACTCGAACCAAAGATTATTATCCTTCTAAAGAGAAAGTTGATTATCAACCTCCTCCATCGGCTCCGCCTCCCAATGGTCCTCTTCATCTCGAATGACCTAATCCTGATATAGTCATCCGTGTGCCTCCTAAAGGAGTTGTTCGTAAGTCATCATTTAACCCACATGCGCGTGCAACTCAAAAATACAGTATTGTAGAAGATCTTGCACAAGCACCGTTTGCGATGTCGGCTATCGAAATCCTTTAAAGTTGTCCTAATCAAAGGAAGGAATTGTTAAAGGATATTGGTGGAATCGATCCTACTGACATGAATTTGATAATCTTTGACTTGGAATATCACATCCCAAGACTCCCTCATCAATTAGGTTTTCAAATACAAGTAATTGCGAAAACCAAGAATATTTTTCAAACAGTTGTTGATGAAGGAGCTTCGACTTGCATCATGTTTGTCACCTGTTGAAAATCCATTGGCTCTCTTTCCCTTACCAAATCACATAACACGTTAAAATATTTTAATGGTACTAGATACAAACCTTATGGTGTTCTTCCTGCATTAACTATTTCGTTATAAGGAAAATATGTTACTGTTGAGGTTGAGGTGTTTGATGCACCTCACGATTACAACCTCTTAATTGGCTGTAGTTGGATTGATTCTATGCGCACAGTTGTTTCTACTTTTTTTCATGTGATATGTTTCCCTCACCAAGGTAAAGTTGTTACGGTATATCAACTTGCCTTTTTAATTCTGATTTGCACACTAGTAACATTCCATTCATAGCAAAAAACCTCTTAGTTATGAAAATGTCGGTGTGGGTCTTTAAAAGTTTCATCGTTAAAGAGAACTTTCCCCATTCCACCACCCAATGTTTCTCTTCCTCTTGTCGCTTCTATTAACATGATTTCGACCAGTGTCGGAGAAATCCATGAGTCCTATGACCCTTGGATAGTACCTAGCTTGGAATAATGTCTGCGTTATGGCGACCAAATTCCATTAAGTCCAGTTGAATTGGCTTATCAAGCTATTCAATCATCATCTCCTTCTCCTCATTCCCTCTTTGATACGTCTCTTGATCCATTTCACACCATATTTCACACTAATGAAACAATCATCGTAGTTATGTATGTGGAAGACACACCATGGGATGATGGACATCATGGTTCTATCCTCTTCCTCGAACCCGATACTATCGAGAGTTACCAACGGATTTCGAATCCATCCACAATTATTAATTTCCCCCTAGTTTCTGAACCAACACATGATTTTTGTATGAAGGGAACTTGGGAAATATTTCACCCACTATCCCTCTAGATATTTCGATTAAGCCTGGAATTGTAGAAAATGTTCACATAGGTGCCTCATGTTCTTCCGATGAGATACAAACTTAAAAGGCCCTTTTCCAAGAATTCCATGATGTATTTGCATGGAGTTACAAAGAGATGTCTGGCATTGATATAGATATCGTTGTACATGAAATTAAGACATACCTTGATGCAAATCTCATTCAACAATGACTTCACCCAGTTCATCCACGAAAATATGTTTCAATCAAACTTGAAGTTGAGAAACTTCTTAAAGATGGTTTTGTCTACCTTGTAGCATTGACTGATTGGGTGTCCAATATTGTTCTGGTCACAAAGAAACAATGAACGATCTGTTTTTGTGTTGATTATAGAGATATTAACAAGGCTTGTCCTAAAGATAATTATCCGACCCCTTTCGTCGACCAGATCATTGATGATTGCGTCGGAAGTAAAATATTCTCTCTGATGGATAGATTTTTCGGTTATAATCAAATCAATATTTTACCCACGGATCAACATAAAACCACTTTTATTTTCTCGTGGGGTACCTTCGCCAACCGTAAACTCCCTTTCGGTCTCAAGAATGTTGGTGTGATTTTTCAATGAGCTATGTCTTATTCCTTTCACGATATCAAACATATTTTAAAACCTTATCTTGATGATTTACTGGCACATTCCATGCGTCGTCGATATCACCCGACACATTTACGAGACATTTTCATCCAATGTCGATATTACCGTATACGATTGAACCCACATAAATGTGTTTTCTGTGTGGAGTCTAGACGACTTCTAGGCTTTATTTTTTCCACACATGGGATTAGGGTGGATCTGTTGAAGGTTGAACCCATCATCAATTTGCATCCTCCTTCTACCTTATGCCAACCCCAAAGTTTGCAAGGGAAGACAAACTTTCTACGACGATTCATTCCTAACTATGTCGAACTAACAAAAGGTTTCACTCGACTTCTTAAGAAGGGTCATGATTTTGTGTGGGACGACATTGTCAACAAAGAATTTGATGCTTTGAAACTTGCATTAACCCGCACACCACTATTATTTCCCCCGATTATAGTCGAGATTATTTCTTATATTTGGTTGCTTCGGATCATACCATCGCCATGGTTATGGTCCAAGATAATGATTCGCACGACGAACATGTCATTTATTATCTAAGTCGGAGTGTTATGACCATCGAAATCAAATACATTCATGTGGAGAAATTGGCCTTGGAGGCTATTCAAGTTGTCTAGCGTTTTTGTCACTATATCTTATTGTGCAAAACCAAAATTATTTTTTATTGCAACCCTATGCAACATATTCTTACACGAAAATTGCTAGGGGGAAAATACTCCAAATGGATTGTGATTCTCCAGGAGTTTTATTTGGAGTTTGAGAAAGCCAAGTCAAAGAAATATTTGGTCTTTGTTGAGTTAATATGTGACCACCCTCCACTGATACATAAAATGTTGCAGAAGATTCTTTTCCTAATGAATCTCTCTTTCTGATAAGTTCCGATGATATCTGGTATGGAGACATTATCATTTATCTCCAAACCCAAACTTCCTGGCCTGATATATCTCATGTAGATCGTCGTCATATTAGGTATCAAGCTCATCAATATATTATTCTTGGTGATACCCTTTACTGTCGTGGTATTTACTCCATGTTTCGTCGATGTCTGACATATGATGAAGTTGAGAAAGAACTAAATGACTGTCAATATGGAGCATGTGGTGTTGAAATAATGAAACTGCAAAGTGTATTTTGATTATTATTTTATATATTATTCATTGGATCAATCCCCATTGCGGATTGATCATGTCAGCTATTATAAAGGACCAAATCCCCTTTTGTGGATTAGTCAAAATGTAATTGTAATAGGAAGAATAAGAAGTCGGCCCCAGAATATATTAAAGAGGCCCCATAATATATTAAAGGTGGTTATAACCACCCAGATTGAGAAGTCATCCATGCCAGTGAAGAGACACTTCCACACATGCAAGACTTGTATAAATATGGAGGCTAGCGCCTCACTTAAACACACACTCACTTGTTCATTTGAGAGACAAGTTTCAGAGTTGTAGCTGGAGAAGAGAGAGAGAGAGGCGCATATTTGGGAGAGGACTTTATGTACTTGTTTGAGTTATCTCTTGGCATTGTATTGGCTATCTATAATAAGGAATTTTTGCTGGGGTTTTTTCCCCATGAGGGTTTCCCAGGATAAATGATTTGTCTCTTGTGATTGTGTATTTCTTTATGATCCTATCTTATGCTATTGTTATCTATTGAAATGCAAATAACTCTAATAATATCTTAAACATTAACATGGTTTCAGAGCCAAGCTGAAGAGAGCATCTTTCACAAGAAAAAGTGAAAAATGTCATTGTTGTTGTACATGCAAATTAGGGATTTTTTTTGGTGAGGTATTGCATCCCCAAAACCATCTAGAAAAGTGTGCCCTCCCCCAAGGATCATTTTGGCATCCTCAACGCAACGTTTCAGTGGCTAGATCTCCCGAAAAGTGAAACCCTAGTTTCACAAAGTACCAGAAGTACCAGGAAACCAAAGAACCAGAAGTACCAGAGTACCAGAAAACCAGAAGCACCAGTCCAGAAATCCATAGATCAAGTTTGAAGGGGTAAAAGTTGGATTTCCAGAAATCTAACTGCACCAGCTTACTCGCCTCAGCGCAACGCATCTATCCCCTGGATCAAAATTTCAAAATTTGAAGCTTGAAAAATTAGAGTTTCCTCATAAAACCCTAAGTTGCAGTTGCAGTTGTAGTCTCAGAACCAGTTGCATTATCAATTGCAGTTGCAATACGAGTTGAAGTATCAGTCGTAGTACCAATTACAGTCACCCTTGAAATTCTTAAGAGGTGGTAATGATTATCGTTGCTGCTAGATGGAGCCACTACCTGCAAATGCTATCAGAGGTATGTACTCACATATGTTTAAATGGTTAAAATTTAAAGAGTATTTGTAGGAGAATGGATCTCTTTCCATAGATCTAGAAGGATCTCAATATCCAACACATTCATAAGAATAATGCAACTCAGGTTTGATTATTCTAATATGCATCTATTTGTTATGACATTATTTTGATCAAGTGTTGCATGTTGAAGCTATGATCAAAATATTAGATGGATTAAAAGTTGACATCATAGAGCTCATCCTCTAACCCAGCCTTCTGACAAGATAGCATATTTTCTCAGTACAGAAGACAAATTGAAGAAAGCACTCGTCATTTTGAGTGAAGGAGACTTGGAAGAACAACAAGCACTCATTCTTGAGGACAAGACTCCAGATCCTAGGAGAAACCTCGTGTGTTAGTTCCAGGTTGCCATGGAGGAATGTTTGATCACAACACTATGAGAGTGTTGACCTCATTTCATATTGTATTCCTCACCTTTAATCTTTGCTTCGGACAAGTTACAAGTGATAGCTCTAAAGGAGCTATTGTGATGATTGTTCGTACTATTGCTTTATATTATCAGAAGGATATTACTCTTGTTTATTGTTTTGTTGACCTTATTCCAGGTCACAGGTAATAACCCTGAGGAAGCTATAGTGAAGGTTGTAGAAGGCAACGTACTAAAGGAGAAACCATAAAAGAAGCAATCATCATTGGAAAAGAAGAAGGTGGCTTGTATAAGCTAAAGGGTCACTCAGAAGCTGCCATGACCCACACCATTGAGAATCCATGTGAACTTTGGCATAGAAGATTATCTCACATCAGCTACAAGGCACTACCCTACATATGAAAAGTTGTCACAAGTCTACCAGAACTCAAAGTTGACCATGAAGGCGTGGGCAATGGATGTGCACAAGGGAAGAACATCAAGAACCATTTTTCGAAGAGAGACAGTGAAGCAGAAGGAGTCCTAGAACTCATTCATTCATATGTGTGTGGCCCAATGCCATCGTCCTCCATTAGTGGGTATGTATACTATGTATCATTTATTGATGATTATTCTCGTAAGACCTGGGTGTATTTTTTGAAATCAAAAGATGAAGTGTTCAGCAAATTCAAGGAATTCAAAGCCTTGATAGAGAATCTTTCTGAAAGAAATATCAAGATACTCAGGTCAGATAATGGAGGAGAATAAACCTCAAAAGAGTTTGTGAACTTCTGCAAAGATGTTGGGATCAAGAGGGAACTCACTACTCCCTATAATCCTCAACAAAACGGTGTAATTGAAAGGAAGAACATAACGATAAAGGAAGCTATGAAGACCATGATCCACGATCAAGATCTTCCTATGTGCTTATGGGAAGAAGCAACAATGACAGTCGTATATGTGCAAAACCGATTGTCCCATAGTGCACTTGGGTTCAAGACCCCGGAAGAGATGTTCACCGGAAAGAAGCTATAGGTAATCCATATCAAAATATTTGTCTGCCCAGTATTTATACATATACCGAAAGAGAAGAGAAACAAGTTGGAACCCTCAAGAAAGAGGGGAATATTTGTGGGATACTGTGAGGTCTCCAAGGCCTTTAGGATCTATATACTAGGTCACCGTCACATTGAGATCAGCAAGGATGTGACCTTTGATGAAGATGCAACGCTCAAGAAATCGATAAGATGCCAGCTTGAAGAAGTATATGAAGAGGAACCCGTAATCCCCAGAATTGCAGATTTAGTGAGGGAGGTTCCCAGAGCTGTTGAACCAGTGAAGGAAGTCGTAACTACCCCTAATGAGGAAATTATAGAAGATCATGATGTAGTATATTTTCAAGAACCTCCTCAGATGACGATCTCCCATAAGAGAAAGCCAGCTTGGGCTAGAGAGATTATTCAAGATGAAGAGAAATATGGTGTTCCCAAAGGAACCACGAGACATGTGAAGAGACCTAAGCCATTCTCCAGTTATATGGCTTTGATGTGTGATCTCCTAGAGAAGGAGCCTACCTTCTTTGAAGAATCCATTCAGAAGAAAGAATGGGAAGATGCCATGACAGAAGAATACCAATCCATAATAAAGAACAATGTATGGGAAATAGTTCCCAGACCGAATAGAAAGGATGTGGTATCGTCCAAATGGCTCTTCAAAATAAAACATGTTGTTGATGGAAGTATTGAGAAGTATAAAGAAAGATTTGTAGCCCGTGGATTTTCTCAAAAAGAAGGCATTGACTATGAAGAGACATTCTCTCCTGTAGCTAGATACACTTCGATCAGAACCATCATAGCCCTTGCAGCTAAGATGAAGTGGAAGTTGCACCAGATGGACATAAAGACAGATTTCCTAAAATGGTGTCATTGAAGAAGAAGTGTATATAGAGAAACCTCAAGGATTTGAAGTTGAAGACATGAAGTCTCATGTCTGCAAGTTGAATAAGGCTCTATACGGATTGAAGCAATCTCCTAGAGCTTGGTATGGCCGAATAGACAGTTTCCTGGCGAGCTTGGGCTTTACCAAGAGTAAAGCAGATTCTGACCTCTACTTCAAGGTCATGAACGATGAGCCAATGATATTATTGCGATATGTGGATGACTCATTCTTAACTAGAGAAGAAAATCTCATCACCGAATGTAAGAAGAAGATTGCTTCAGAATTTGAGATGAAAGACCTTGGCCTAATGCATTATTTCTTAGGTCTTGAGGTATGGCAGAGTCCAGAGAGGATCTTCCTTAACCAAGTGAATTATGCAGTCGAAATCCTGAAGAGATTCGACATGTTAGAGTGCAAGTCCATGAATACACCCATGGAAACGAAGCTGAAGCTGATGGTCGACACTTCGTCAAAATTGATTGATGCCACGTTGTATAGACAGATTATTGGATCATTGATGTACCTGATGAACACCAGAACAAATATTTGTTTTGCCATGAACACCTTGAATTAGTTTCTGGTAGAAACCAGACATGTTCACCTTGTGGCTGCAAAACATGTGATGAGGTACCTTAAGGGTACATTAGATTGTGGTCTCATTTATGATGGAGATCATGATTTCACATTGAGTGGGTACACTAATTTAGATTGGGCTGGAAGTGTTTCTGATAGGAAGAGCACTTTAGGATGTTGTTTCAGTTTGGGATCAACCATGATCTCATGGAAGAGTAGGAAGCAATCCAACATTGCTCTCAGTACAGTGGAAGCAGAATACATTGCTACGTGTTCTGCTAGTTGTGAAGTTATATGGCTTCGTAAGTTGTTGACCGACCTATTTGACCTAGAGATGGAAGCAACCGCGATCCTATGTAACAACCAGAGCTGCATAAAGATGAAAAATAATCTTGTATTCCATGACAAGTCTAAGCACATAGATATTTGATATTATTACATCTGTGACATGGTGTAGAGGGGAGCCATAAAGCTCCAGTACATTAGCACGGATGAACAGGTTGTTGATGCGTTGACCAAGCCTCTATCTCGTGTAAAGTTTGAGAAATTTCAAGATAATCTTGGTATAGGTAGAAAGGACCTTCCTCGAAAGGGGGAGTAGTGTTGTGATGAGATATACCTAGTACTATTCTTCCATCTTAACCGTTGTGACGTAAAGCAATTCTAGTTGTTGCATTGAGATGAGACTAGTACTATGCTTCCAGCTTGAGAGTTGTGACGTAAAGACAGTCTAGTATCTTGCTTCCAGCTTGATTGTTGTGACGTAAAGCAAGACGTTGAGATGAGACTAGTACCATGCTTCCATATTGAGAGTTGTGACGTAAAGCCAGTCTATTATCTTGCTTCCATCTTGAGTGTTGTGACGTAAAGCAAGACGTTGAGATGAGACTAGTATTGTGCTTCCAACTTGAGAGTTGTGACATAAAGCCAATCTAGTATCTTGCTTCCAGCTTGATTGTTTTGATGTAAAGCAAGACGATGAGATGAGACTAGCACTGTGCTTCCATATTGATAGCTATGAGGTAAAGCCAGTCTAGTATATTTCTTCCAGCTTGAGTGTTGTGACGTAAAGAAAGACGTTGAGATGAGACTAGTACTTTGATTCCATCTTGAGAGATGTGACGTAAATCCAGTCTAGTATCTTGCTTCCAGATTGAGTGTTTTGACATAAATCAAGACGTTGAGATGAGACTAGTACTGTTCTTCCAGCTTGAGAGATGTGACGTAAAGCCAATCTAGTATCTTGCTTCCAGCTTAAGTGCTGTGACATAAAGCAAGACGTTGAGATGAGACTAGTATTGTGCTTCCAGCTTGAGAGTTGTGACGTAAATCCAGTCTAGTATCTTGTTTCCAGTTTGATTGTTGTGACGTAAAGAAAGACGATGAGATGAGACTAGCACTGTGATTCTAGCTTGATATTTGTGACATAAAGCCAGTCTAGTATCTTTCTTCCAGCTTGACTGTTGTGACGTAAAGAAAGACGAGTATCTTGCTTCCATATTGATTGTTGTGACATAAAGCAAGACGAGTATTATGCTTCCAGCTTGATAGTTGTTATGTAAAGCTAGTCCAGTATTATGATGATGAACCAGCCTCGTGCTGTGATGATGATGTATTAGTTTTATACTAATTCATATTGATGTAGATGATGATTGCATTCCTTTGAGAATGACAATGTTTCTGATGAAGAAAACTTCTGATGATTTATAGATACGCTAGTCAGTGTTCCAAGATGATATCGATGATGTTGTCCTCCTGATGTTGTTGATGATGTTGTCCTCTCTCTCGCTTGATGTTGTTGAAGAATACCCTTCTTGTTAAGGGGGAGTGTTGAAATAATGTAACTGCAAAGTGTATTCTGATTATTATTTGATATATTATTCATTGGATCAATCCCCATTGCGGATTGATCATGTCGGTTATTATAAAGGACCAAATCCCCTTATGCGAATTGGTCAAAATGTAATTGTAATAGGAAGAATAAGAAGTCGGCCCCAGAATATATTAAAGGTGGTTATAACCACCCAGATTGAGAAGTCAGCCCTACCAGTGAAGAGACACTTCCACATGTGCAAGACTTGTATAAATAAGGAGGCTAGCGCCTCACTTAGACACACACTCACTTGTTCATTTGAGAGACAAGTTTCGGAGCTGCAGATGGAGAAGAGAGAGAGAGAGAGAGAGAGAGAGAGAGAGAGAGAGAGAGAGGTGCATATTTGGGAGAGGAATTTGTGTACTTGTTTGAGTTATCTCTTGGCATTGTATTGGTTATCTATAATAAGGAAGTTTTGTTGGGTTTTCTGCCCCATGAGGGATTCCCAGGATAAATGATGTGTCTCTTGTGATTGTGTATTTCTCAGTGATCCTATCTTATGCTATTGTTATCTATTGAAATGCAAAGAACTCTAATAATATCTTAAACATTAACATGTGGCAGTCATATGTTTGGGTATGTCATTGCCCAAAAGATCCTACGAGTTGGTTATTTCTGACCTTTTCTTTTTAAGGATTGCATTCTCACCATGAAGAAATTCCACGCTTGTCAAACCTATAATAATAAGATTTGATCCCATCCTGATCCTCTCTATCATGTAGTTTTCATTGCTCCATTTGCTAAATGGGGCATTGAATTCATGACATGTAATCCTCACTCGACCGGGGAGCATGGATACATCATTGTAGTTGTGGATTATTTCACTAAGTGGGATGAGGCGATGCCTACATTTGATAACACCAGGAAAAATACATCACTACTCACATTAAATCATATCATCACTAGGTTTGGTGTCCCTCAAGCCATCGTCATCAGCCATGGCACCCATTTTCGCAATTTTATGATTTTTTAGCTTACTGATGAGTTGGGTTTGCGGCATGAAAACGCGACCCCTTATTATCCACAGGCCAATGGCCAAGTTGAAGCAATCAACAAAGTCTTAACCATTATGCTTCGATGGATAGTAGAGATTCATAAGTCAAGTTGGCATACAATGCTTTTTTCGACATTATGGGCCTATTAGACATCAGTTAAATCTGCTATGGGGTTCACACCTTTCCAATTAGTATATGGTATCAAAGCCATTTTCCGATTGAATGTGAAATTCCATCTCTGAAGCTAACCATCAAACTTCTCCCCAACACCACAACCGAATAAGAACTTATGTTGTATTTAATGCAACTACACAAGACTCGTCATGATGTTGCGTTAGTAATAGAAACGCGACAAAGCTCAATATGACAAACATGTTAAATCTCGTGTTTTTTCTGAAGGCGATTTGGTTCTCCTTTATGACCAAGATCGTGATTTATTGGGGGCAGGAAAATTCGAGCCCATGTGGCGTGGTCCTTATATCGTTAAATGAGTGCTAGAGAAAGAGGCTTACGAGTTGGTTGATTACAATGGAATTCCTTTGGGTGAACCCAGAAATGGGATTTACCTAAAGAAGTACTATGCTTAAAGTGTTTTGCATGAGTGCTTTGTACTTTAGTGTATCATACTCTAGTGTGTTTTTTGTCGTTTCTTTTTCTTCCCTCAAACTGCTTACCTTGCCTTGTGCTTGGTTTCTAGATGTCAACATTGTCGCTACCTTATATTGGCTTAGTTGATGGTGCTACTCGTAGTACTCAAAATCTTGTGTCTACTGTGTGGGAAATATATGCAACTACAGATGATTTGATCAATCTACATGGTATTTTCCTTGGTTGTGCAACTAATAACATTGTGGAATATAGTGTGGTCATTGAGTTATTAACTGACGCCATTTCACTTGGCATACATCATCTAATTGTACGACTTTATTATCAACTTGTGGTGTTGCAATTAAGCAACATCTATTCCATCATAATTCCTACACTATTACGGGTATACTTGAGAATTCGCCTATTGGAAAGAAATTTTGATTACATTGAATATCAACACATTCCTACATATCTAAATACATTAAAAGATGCATTAGATAATTATGTTTTAGATAGACATCTGCGCAATTTTTAAATCCAAACACAAACACATAAAGACAAGTAATTCAGTAGAATTTTTGTATTATAACGCAAAAAGTTACAAAAAAATGTGTCTTGAGATCAAAATATTGAAGCACATGGCTTCATATACATATGTATCATGGATGCTACTTGTTGAGGAAAATATATGAAATGATCTTACTCAAGCATTTTCAGACTTTACTTGGCTAAAGAAAAGTAGACAGGAATATCACCCTATGTTTATATCCAACAAAAATAACATCCAAACTCACAAGTATTAATTACGAGTGCTTAGGCTAGTCTTTTATCAACAAAAAAACTTGCTGGAAATTCACTTTTTATGTAATTTTATGAATATAACAGTTGCTGAAATAAATGTAAGAACAGAAGTAAAGACACGAAGATGATAATCAAGACAGATGAGACATAAAGCAATCCTTTATTTCATTCCAATTCACCAAAGAGTCATTTTCTTTACAAAATCTCATATAGAAATCTTGGACCAAAGTCAAACTTAGACATCCTCGATGGAACATACAAAAGGAGCTCTGACAGAAAACCAAAATTGAACTCTAAAAGCTGGATCAGCTTGCCACAGATTGTTGCCCACTCGACTCTGCACAATAGCCTTTATCAGTGATGAAAACTAATTCACAAACAGACATGTCTACACAGACTATCAAATATAGATCAACACCTATGAAAAACAAGTGTCTGAATGATTTGATTCAGCCCTGAATATTGTTGTCTACAATAAGACCCTGCTATCATAAAAGAAAATTAGGTTGTGATGAATATATGAATGAATGAAAACTGAACTATCTCAACATAAACTCAAAGAGAAAACCTTAGCATGCTTCTGCTTCTATCCTCTCTTGTCCCTCCCTTTCCTTTTGCTTTTAACAAATTAGAATTGGTTGAAGAAGTTGAACCAACTCATTAGTTAAGTTAATTAAAAGACTCAACTAACTTTAGTTAGGGAGAAGATTAATAATTATAATAAGGGTCATAAATAAATAATAACTAGTAGGTGGGACCCCTTGTGACTCCCTTTAGTTCATACGAATAATAATAATCATAACATAACCATTAGTTAAGCAAAACACACCTCCTTGTGTCTCACATTAACATATTCACTTTTGGCAAGTTTAGCTCATGAAATTTGAAATTATTTAAAAAATAATACTCATATATCCAAAATAAAACATGTTGTCCAAAGATCCCTGAAGTCAACTGCCATAAAACAATAGATAAAATAAAACTCAAAAGTCATATTTTCCCTTGTTGATGCTATCATCCTTTAGTCCTTCTTTTTGACAAGGGCATAATAGGCCTCTGTTTTTAGCATTTTATTTAAATGGTGCATCCTTGCATGCATGATTGATTAGAAAATGATCTTTTAATTAACCATACATGAAAACTCTTTTAAAGTATGAAATGGATTTTGGCTCAACAATATATCAGACTCATGCAATCCAATCCATACAAATTGTTTATCAATGAGAAGGGGGTGAAAAAAAAGGTTATGGGATATGTGAGGGGTTTGTATTGAGCGAAACATGATATAATGAGAGGGAAAGAACACGGTTACTACTCAATGACAACAATAATCAACTGTAAAGTAAACCAATAAAACACCACTGTGATCCAAACAAGACACTGCCACTTTCAACTGCTTTAACACCGAAATTCTCTTGACAGTAATCAATCTCAGAACAGGGACTGAAAAAATGAGATGGGAAGGTGATGGGATTTGTAATTAGTGTAAAATGAAATCATGGAAGGGAAGAAAGACAATTATTGTTCATTAAATTAATTAAGTGATCCATAAAACATTCTGTGAAAAGAGATGTGTCAACCATCAATCATTTTGACCAAATAACAATTTATGTGCAATTAACTAGTTCCCTTTTCATAATCAAATATCCAACACAATGCCACCACAAGACAGTATGTATTCCACACAATTTGTAAGGGGTTATGTTCCTTTCATTTACATACTTTGCATTTTATAACATTTTTTTAACAGTACCCATTTCCAATCTGTAAACCATCAAAATCAACCACTACCCATGCATTACTTCGATCAACAATATACTCCAATTCATGTTTCTAGAATTAACAATGAATTCACAGTACCACTGCCATCGGGTCTGTCATTTTAAAATAAATGATATTCGTTAAATATATATAGGAAGTCACCCAATAATCAAGATCAAATTGCCAAAACCCGAATTGACAATTAAACAGACAATAGCCACCATTCCAACACAAGATATGCATTGAACAATTCAATCATGCAAGTGTAAATCCATCACTGTGCAAGACCAATCTAATGTGACTGTAAAAATCTAGGCCACCTATCCAACCCATGAGGTATCAACAACAAGCTTGTCTCAACAAATGATTGGTCTGCAACAAAACATGCTTAAAACCCTGTGGGTATCCCTGAAGGTGAAAACCCAAACCATCTATGTTATACACAGTGCGCAGCCAACAAAACACCATGATGCAACATTTCCACTTAACAAAACAAACGCACAGTCACGATAATAACTCAACCCATCGTGTTGAGCCATCGATTTAATCAATGTTGTTTCGATTTAGTCACATTGTAATCAACTAATTTGTGCAAACTCAGGCTTATACAATCGAACAAACATAAGGATGTAGTGATATATTATCTATAGTCATCTGGTTAAATAATCATTTGGCCCCAAAGAAAACCACAGTGACCATGCACCTTATTTATTTTTGCAAAAACACCATACACACAATGCGACATACGTGAGAAACATCAAGCATTTGTACCAATGTCAACTAATCATCCAAATAATAATTAGTGCAAATATCGGTGATTGTGTATCAACCATCAATTCGCCACTATGGAAACTATGCATACCCCCACATCCAATTGAATCGGGGCAGAGGCCCTCTCCATTAACAATACCGAGTTATTAACATAAGGAGAGTAACTGTGTGTTTTGAAAGTGCAATTGGCAATGTAGGGTTTACCACTGTTATAACAAAGTCAATGACTATATACCAACCAACACGACTATCCCATGAGAAACTGGTCAAGACTATGCTCAAAAGTCGACACTTTACCACCAATCAACCATAACCAAGTTGTAAATCCAACAGGCTAGGGTGGTCGTCTCTATCAATCTTCAGACTGGAGGGCTAAGGTTTGTTCCATAGCCAACACAGGGAGAGAAAAACCACTCTTTGTAATGGTGAAAACTTTGAGGCCACGGTGCATATAGGAAGAACCATGACTCATTCGTGGACGGGTACAAATCCATGAAAGGGGCCATAACCGAAAATGTAGGGCTCTATTTCATCCTGGCAAAGGTTATTTAATGCACACATGGTATAACCCTCGTGTTCTTCGATCAAACAACCACAACACGTAGGTGAAGACAGGTTTGAGAAGGAACAACATCACTCACCGCACAACCCTTAGCGGTGAAAACAACCCAATGCCCAAATGTAAAATGCATGGTGACACAAACGCTTCAATCATTAAACCCCATAAAATCCCAAATACTAGATTCAACAATATGAAAGCGTGAAGATAGCCCATCAAGACCAACAAGGATACTCTAATTAAACTAGCAGGGATAACAGAGAATTATTATGACTGCTAACGCCTAGGATAACCAGTAATGTTATGACTTCGACATCATTTCAAAGAGAATAATCAACGTTTCATTCACAATCACCATTTCACACAGTTGAAAAACTTAAGGAAGGCACAAACCAATACACCTGAGCCAACATAAATTTCATAACCAGAGCAGACTCATGAAGGGCCAAAAAAAAGAACATACCGGTAATCGAACGTCTTAAACATGAATTTGGCCGAGCGGTTCCTCCCTACTGAGAAATCGAAGCATAACCACAACAACAATGTGTGAACAATAACCTGACTAGGGTGGCATCCAATCGGTAGGAGTAAAGGCGATGTGCAGTAAATTCACATCACTTACCTACTTCAAGTTCATTCAATTCTTAGTACGCACCATGTACTAATCAAACAAATCATCCACCTTGAACCAAAAACCTTCAATTTCCAAGAGCTCCAACCATATCACATATTACCATCTATACTTTACATAAATGCATACCAACTATGCTATATACAACCTCGATAAGTCACATGGCTATCCTATGTTAGCTAGGATTTGCCACAATCTTTTCAATGCATATAGTATAGCATGTTAGCATAGGACAATTTCTTCTTTTAGTTTCTTTTCATTTGTTGTTACTAACATATCTTTGTTGCAGGTGTCACAAGTAATATATCCAAGAACAAACAGCAATGATAACCATGAAAAACTTCGGTATAACTTGAGCTTGGAACAACAAGGGAGCCCTGTATAATATGCCCGATCCATTATGCAATAAAACAAGATATCGTCAACCATGAAAGTAGTGTCGAACAGTAACATAACATCGAATAAACACCAGAATTGATCTCCAATCTATGAGGGGGTCCCACCTACTAGTATTATTTAGCTTTTATAATAATAGGATTTAGCAACACTTTGCGGACCAAACTTCGTTGTGAATTTAATCATCAACACTACTCATGATAACAAACCACTGCATGTGTTACACGAAGAAGCTATCGACCAATAGATGTTGAAACGCCAATAGTATGGCGTTGGTAACATCAAGGTAACTCATCCACAGTAATGTCAGGGATGTCCATAGTCAATCCCTCGAGGTTGTGTTCAATCTCCTCGAGATCCTAAGCTACTACTCCTCGACCTGCCACTACACTTATCTCTCCACATCTCTGGATTGGAGATGATCCTGGAGGCCTGAAAGGTGCCACATCTCCATTTTGAGAGATTTTTATTAGTCTTAGATACATAACATAAAAATTTCATAATTAAATGTCAAAAACAATATATAATGAAAAACTCCTTTTTACCTATGTCTCCCCATTGTGAACCCTCGGGTAGTGCCAAGTCGGGATTACCATGGAAATCAGCCTCGATATGGGCGTAATCCTCGATCATGATAAGTTGATCTCTCAACCACTGTAAGAATATAGGACCATATGTAATGGTTGGGACACCACCATGGCATGCCATCAAGTCAACCCATCTCTTCATCCAAGGATCCTGTGGAGCGAGCACACCCCAATCCACATGCTGAAGGCGCAAAACTGGGACCCTTTCTAGGAAAAAGGACACCAAAATTGATCTGTATCCAAATTGCTTCAGCTGGTCGATCCTGCACTTTGTTAATTATTTCTTCATATTCTTGAGGAGACCCTCACACCAATTGAACACTTGGGGCTCCATGCACTCAATTTCATACTGAAAATGGTTATGTGAGGCCATGTGTGGAGCTGCACTCCCTGCCACACAGGTAATGGTGTATAGTATTGTCCTCAAAGATAAGTCGAGTACATCCCTTACGTCAACCTTACCACCATGTTTCTATGTACCAACTGAGCAGTGTTGTGCGACATAGTAATCCATTGGCTCACCTCCTCCTCTCCTTCCTGATAGTGACACTCGAGACCCACGACGAGATAATCCGGTCAAGAAATAGATGTCGTCAATCTCTAAAGTGAGTGTATGTACCCAGACATGAAAACTTGTTCATTCACATCCCACATTTGGACTAAGTGCTCCAATAGAACTAATTGGACCCTCATGCCCCGCACTTTGAAGAACTTAAGCAAGCCACACTCCCATAGTGAGATGATTATGTTGGGATCATTCCCTGCAATGTAATATTCCTATTCATTCTCTCTTTCCCGCCATTCGAGTATGATGAACTGTGGAAAGTCTGTCAAACAACAATTAAAGATGAATTAGTTCATTAAAAATCTAAAATTTGGAGCTTCCCTAGTTCTTTATTTTTATTTTTATTTTTGAGTTGCGGTCATCACAGGTCCCAAGTTTACCACAATGCGGCATCGTCACACCCCATCAGTGTAACCCCTGTGATTATATGGAGAGCCTGTGATGATCTTGAGGCGCTCCCTCCTTTGAAAATTTCCCACAAAACTCAAAAAATAACCATAAAAACTTAAAACAATTGCTATAGAAAGAGAGAGGGAAGGAACAGAACCAACCTCATGGAGACGACTCGAGAAATCGTCCACGGATCGCGTCGAAATCGGAGGAAAATAGGGGTTTTGACAGTAGTTTTGGTGAAAATACAAATGGAATGGTAAAATGAACTTGTTTTTGACTTATTTAACATATTTTACCATTTTTAACCTAAAATTAAATTATTTTTCACCTATGTTAAAACCTAATGAACTTTTCAAAGTGTCAATATTACAGGATACAGGTCAGGTGATTGGACTTTTGATATGGATCAACTCTTTTATCGTTTTTTACATGTGTTTGCAAAATCATTTGATGTATGCTTTTAAGTTTTTTCAGTAAAAAACGTTGAGCACAGTCTTTGTTCTTTCTCATGCCTGTAAATCTATGAGAATGTAACTGAGTAAACATTTATCACTTTTTCAGACTCGTAAAGGATATACGAAAAAGGAAACCCCCTGGAATCCTATTTAAGCTCTTTTCAAACTCCCTAAACATGAAAAGATAGTCAAGAAATCTTGTTCTTTTCACACTCGTAAATGTATTTGAAGAAAACGTATGATGAGCAGTAGATTATCTCTTTTTGGGTCTCATCATACTACTTTACAAAAACAGACATTTTGGAGTTTTCTTTAAGTGTTTTTCAAACTCTCTAAACATGAAAAACCCTTGAGTTTTCTTTCTTTGGACTCATAAAACAAACATCGAAAGGCCCATATGGGACCGAACCAATCCTTCCTAGGGTTCGTTAAAAATACTCTGAGGGACTTGTCCAAAGGACGAGCTTACATTTCAAACATATGTTATCCTCCTCAAGCTTGTGTAAAAATAAAGAGGTACTCTTCAGAAATGGTGGGGGGAAATTGGGAAATAAATGTATATGTGTATCTGTGTTAGTGGCAGTAAGTCGCTCTTGAACATGACACCCCTCTTCATTGTTGTTTATGGGTTGGGAAATCCATTTGTCTCTCGTTTGATCATCCACAAGTCTGCATATTGGTCCTCCTTGAGTCAATGCTACCAAGACAATTGTCATGTCATTCATATGTTAAATAGAAGTTCAACCTACACAAGACTTCTATCGAGTCGCCCATTTGCAGTCCTCAAACTCTTACCATATCGGCCTTCCCTGAGTCAGTCTTGAATCACTTTATACTATAATCTACTTCAAATCCGTTACATGTTTCATGTTATTTATGGGGGATGCATTAAGGCCCTCCTATGATGAGTCTTTGTCTGTCGACTTCAACTCATTATCCAAGAATCAGACTTAGAAATCATATAGTACCTTGGAGCCTACATGCCTCAATGGTAGGTTTCCTCATTTTTGACAGTGGGTTCCCATCATTGACCTCTAATTGGAAAATTCCATCGAGTGTTTGAATTCATATCATTAATTCACATTCCTTGGATTTTACTAGAGTACCTTGGGGGGTCATTGGCATCAATGGTGATTCCCCTCGCACTTGTTAATGGTATCCATTAATGACCGGTACTCAAGTGGTTTCTACCATGTTCAACTTCAACACCTATAATCACATGGATAGATTCGTACTTCGAGACGATGGAAATGAAGACCCTGGATACTGTCACATGGATCTAGGTTGCAATGGAGTATTCATAAGTCTGTACTGACACAGATCCGCCATGTATTTATTATGGCTATGTCCAAATTTGAGTCTTTATATCATAGATCCACAATGTGTTTCGCGTGGCTATGTTGAATCATAATGACATGGATCCAAAGTGTATAATTGGTGGCCATGATTCAATTGACACTTATGCTTAGGGTCACTTGTAGTTTGAGTATGGGAATGACTACCTCAGTAAATGGTATGTTATTATGCAGATGCTTGTTTGTTGACAAGTTTCTAACTATTGTGCTCCTTGTTCTCGACACACACATTCTACAAAGTATTTCAGTTGTCACGCCTTCCAACTTCATACTTTGGGGGGAATTCTATTACACATTATTTTCATCACCTCCGTGATCACTAATGATATGTGTATTTCCTACTTCTCTATTCCCTGAAGTCTATTGAAGAAATAAGACTTTCCCCTAAGAAATGGAATCATATTTCCCTTATTGAAAACCCTACCAAAGAAGATCATCACACCTTGCCAAATGTTAAGGGGGTGACGATCCATGATCTTCGCATGGTGCACCACAGTGGCATGTGACGTTGTCGCAGGCTGCTAATGTTGAGGGTGCGACGATGCTCAAACAAGGAAAAAGGTGAAATTATCGAAGGTTCTAGAATGGAATCTTCGAAAGGATGAGGTGGCCTTCGATCGGTTTGGATCTCACTCACTTCTTTGATTTAGTGGGATTATCCTAATCTCTTCATCCATCCCTCTTCACTCTATATAAAGAGGGATATCTCATGGAAAAAGTTAGGTTGTCTTATGCATGAAGAATTTTGCTGAAGATTGTACTTGTGATAGCTTTGCTTTAGCTTTCCAAGTCAGGTTGTGAATACTCTTCATCAAAATCATTGGAGAAAAGGTGTGTGTGTGTGTTGAGGCAAAGGGACATTGGAAGGGACCTTGCAACATCAAGGCATAGGTTGTATTTCCACTTTCATCAATATAATGCAGTAATACATGTATTCCCTATAAAAGTGTCTCCATTTTTATTGCATAACTCCTTGATATTATGCATAGGTTTCATTGGAATATATATATTGTCTCTCTCTCTCTCTTTGTTGGTTTATGCTTCTTAACAGGTTCAACATCTCGCAAAACTAAATATGGAGCAAAGAAAACACTAGCAAGGATGAAACGACGTTTAAACGGTATGCCATTTATCCCTCATTGAACTAGTTTACATTAAAATGAAATCTCAGGAGAAGCTTGTATTCTGCTATGTTTTGTTCTAATTTCTTGTTGAAGTTAGGGAGATTAGTTTGTGTCATCACTTACCGATTAGTCCAGTAACACCTAGAATGTTTATATGGATCTATTTTCAAATGGTAAGGTGTTCCAGGAAACCCGGATATCCGACATGACTAAAAAAGGAACAACTATGTACTCTTTAAGTTCACTTGTAAGAAACCATGAACATAAACATTCCTCAGCACTAAATCCGAGCCAAAATTTTTGAAAACCCAACCATTGGCCCGCATATTTCCACATTTGAATAAAAAATGGAAACTTAACTACTAAATGTGATGGGTCTCCAAATACTTAATGAAAAGTATACAAATGGTGGGGCCTTTCTTATTTATTCATTGTAGCATCTACCTATTGACCCAATAATTTGCTTTGGTCTCAACATGATGTTTATCATTTTCATATCTTCCTGAGCTAGCACGAGGGTTTCTCTTAGAATCACATTGAGCTCTAGTTCCAGTAAAATAAAGTGGTAGGATTCATAGTTACTATGGTCCTTTCCCATTAAAGAGTATCAATGGGTTACATTCAGAGGTTCATTTGAGCATATAGTGACTTATCAAACACTAGAAGAGTATCAGGCATTAGTTTCAAGTTAGTTGGCCTCAGTTCAAATCAGTTACGAGGTTTACATTCAATTAGTAAGTGCCTCCATTATCAATAAGAGGGATAGTAGGAATAAATGGAGTTCGAAGTCACAATTATCAATAGCGTGTTATCACATATTTGGACATATTCATAACAATAACCAATATCATTATGCGTTTCTTATCAACACCCAAGCAAGCTCAATATGGCCTTGTTTATCTTGTTTTAGAACCCTAATATTTTCCCCCAAGGGAGGCCATCCAAAAATTATTTGTGAGTTATGAAACCCTCCCACATCAAAACTCCCTATGTCAAGGCTGCTAAGTTTAGATTTCATGAGCAGAGGACTCAGTTTGCAAAATTTTCAAAGTTGGACACTTTTGTTGGGGAGTGGGCAGGTCCCATATGAACATGGTATTTCACACGAAATAAAATGAAATCTATTTATTTTGTAGAAAATATTTTTTTTTTCACCATGTAGGGCTCTGTATGAGCTTTCCAATGAGAGATTATCTCCTTTATTCTGAGCTCATATGACCAATCTACAAAGGGCACAAATTGCACACCTCGTGAATGGTCAAAATCCATAGTTGTGACTTCCTTATCAGTTTATGCTATGATACCTGAATTAAAAGGAAAATTAGGCCTAGAGGTGATATAGGTCAATGTGATACCTTCCAATGGTATATTATATTCTTGGTTTTGACCCTCGATTGTTGAGAACGATCCTTCACAAATTCATGACTAGTTTACAAGGCCAGTTTAGTGACTGTGGTTTAGGGTTAAAAATTTTCTATTGATAGGCTCAAAATCAGAAAAACAAGTTTCCATGTTGTAGTATACTTAAATAAATTTTCAACAATGCCTCATTTTCCTCATTCTAACATCGTACGGCCCAGTTAGAGTTGTCATAAATATATGAACTAGTTGAGGCAAGATGGTCTAACCAGAATGCATGACATAGGTTCAAATCAATCAAAACATTATTTAACAACCTCATCTCCCCTCTCTCAAGCTCATTTGACAGGTTCATTGGAGGGGGAGAGGGATCTAGCTCTGCAACACTGATGCATGCATCAAGTTCTCTGAAGGGAAATTTGTATAGGTTCTCCAACCAACAACAAACAATATGTACCCCATACATATTTTCTTCCTCAAACATTGGATTTTTTTTCTTAGGGATATGATTTTGTACTGGGTTGATGGATTTTCACTAAAAAGACTCGATTACATGCCATGTTATTAACTGGTTCAGAGTCTTATTGGCTAGTTCAAAGTTTAATTTTTTGTTTCATGTTTTTTTTCCTAAGTTTTTTTATGAGTGAAATTACAAGAGGGAGGGGATTTGTGTTGATTTTTCAATGAGCTATGGCTCATGTATCCTCTTTAAATTTTTTGTTTAACTATTACTTGGACCATAACTACTGCAGAAAACCAAGATCACAAGAAGAATAACCATGCACAAGAACAAAAGAAGTATCCTGGGAAACCCCTCTTGACAAGGGAAGAAAACCCAGTCAATCCTTTGCTATATTCCTTAAGAGAAAGACATCCCACACCATCACCAAACCTCGCACACAAGAGGGTGTTGTAATTCTCATAATTTCAGACCACAACTTCTAAAATCATGAGATGACACAATGATAAGTGTGTTTCCTCAATGGGGATTCACCTTTATTTATATAAGACTTGTCACATCAAATGATGTGTCTATTGGCACAATAGGGCCGACATCAATAACTCAAAATATAATTAATAATTACCATATTAATTATTTTTTACATTAATTATCTTTTACATTAAGGTGGGGCCGACCTATACCCTTTACATAATCAATAGGGTTACAGGTAATTCTGACTCTTGAACAATATAGCAGGAGATATCGTACACCTACTAGTGATCAGCCACTAGGGGAACATCCATCTGTGCTTAGCCATAGGGATGTCTCTCTATCTCACTACATCTCACATGAGAACCACACTCACTAGTGCTCAACCACTAGGATCACGTTCACCTGTGCTCATCCATAGGCACGCCCAACTCAACAGATCATCTTTCTCACCGCATTACACAGGAGGGTCATCTGGAGTTCATCATCTTAACTCTCTTCTCAAAGGAGGATAATACATTGTTTTCATCTTTGTCTCTTAACGAAGCACCCAGCTCATGGGAATTCACATGTTCACCTTGTGCTCAGCCACAGGCACCTCCAACTCATCAGATATGCTTTCTCACTGCGTTACACAGGAGAATAATCTGGAGTTATTCTTAAATCTATGTAAGTAGGAGGCCATCACTATGTTCCATCTCTGTCTCAGATAGGAAACACACGCACATCTCAGGGGCTCTCTCTCAGGTCTGTGTCCTAGAGGATGTATCACACAACTATAATCATGAACACCTCTTAGCTATGGAGGAATTATCCATCAGGCCAAGTCTCTCACGAAAGTATTCAAACTTTGTCCTAACTGTAATCATCAACACTACCTCTCAACTAGGGAGGTAATCTCCACCAAGCTAGTTTGTCACAAAAGTAATTGAACTTCATATTGGCAAGTGGTTTGGTGAAGATATCTGCAATCTTCACGTGTACTGCTTTCCTCTACAACATGTCTCTGATATAATGTTGTTTTATCTCAATGTTTTTTTATCTATCATGAAATATAGGGTTCTCGGAGAGCTTCACACAGCTCTGGTTATCACAAGTAATAATAGAATCCTTCTCATGATCAAATAAATCTATTAGAAGCCACACTGCTTTGCAGACTGCCACACTCAATGCTATATACTCTACTTCTGTGGTACTCAAGGCCATAGAGCTTTGTTTCCTGTTGCACCAGGCAACTGTGGTAAACTCTAAGGTAAAACAATAGTCAGATGTGCTCTTCCGATTCACTGTACTCTTTGCTCAATATGTATCGACATATCCCTACAAACTCAAGTTCACACTGGAGGCATATCTCATGCCATATCCAATTGTGCCTCGTATATATATATAAATACATGCTTTATTGTTATCTAGTGAGTTTGTCTCGGCTCACTCGTGGATTGAATAAGCACATTTGTTGCATAGCATATATCAGGTCTGGTGTTAACCAGATACATCAATGATCCAATCAGTTGTTGGTACACATGTGGATCAATCTCCTCTGAATCATCATCATTTATTTTTCGTCAAATCCACCACCATCGGTGTAGACATGGATTTTCATTCTGTCATACTGAACTTCTTTAATATCCACTATATATTTTCCTTGACTTAGGAAAAGTCTCATTGGTCCTATGTCATACTTCTTGTCCCAATAAGTAGTGCATCATACCCAGATCCTTCATCTTGAAATCAGAAGTCAAAGCTTGCTTGTAACAACATGGATTTTTGAATAAGTCATCAAATTCAGGTTCTCGTCTCCAACAATGTAATAGTATAGGTTTGGATCAACAACACTCTTGCTGAAACCCAAACTTCATCAAGAATCCATCTATCTGATGTAATTTCCAACTCATGGATGGTAGTACAGATGGGAGTGCATCGGGCTATTGGATCAATATGTCTCATCATAGTTCACTCCCTCTGCTTGTGAGAATCCTCTGACTACAAGTCTCGTTTTATATTTCTCGATACTTCCATCATCTACATGTCTTTCTGCTTCTTGCAGAGTTTGTCAAGCCCAGACAGGCCTTTTATGGCCTACTGCAAAGTCCTTGGGAATATCAACTGGAACAACTGAATCGATTGCATCAATGGTTGTCTCCCTCTGAACTGTTGAGGGGGAGAAGGTATTTGTCTTTTCCTTATTCTCAAATAGTTTTGAATCCCTCTAAAGTCTTGAAGGAAGAACATCTTCCTTTGTTGTTAACCTGCCTGGAACAAGGAAACAAGACAAGAATATCTCTTAGAGGAGATTCATGAGTACATCTCTAGAATCAATACAATTTAAGGATTTTTGTCACAACTACAACACCAACTTGTAATGTAGCATGATAATTAAAAACAATCAAACTTGGAGTATTCACTTCCAGTATGTTGTTGTTCCGAACTCACTGAGACCTCTCTGGGTCCATGATTTTACCAAGGGTTCCTTCCTCCTGCAAGTAACCTTATGAAAATGATGCAAATAATATATATACAAGTACATACCTAAGAGTGTACACCAATGGAGGTTTTGCTTGGTTGTCGTAGATTAGAAGGCACATTATATTGTTGTAGCTTCCTGTGGCCACTAGCCATTGCTATACTCTATAACCAGACTTGATTTTCCTCTGTATCCACCTTGTACCATACAAGTTTCTAACTAATTATGCATCAACCTTGTAGTTGTTGTAGCTGGGGTGACCTTGTACTTTGGTCTAGTATCAACTTTATTATGTATGTAATTTACTAGATACACCTAGTTCTGAAATACATTGTTGTCACTTACAACACTTATTGTCCCAACGCTGTCACAATGGTCCTTTAATCACAGGTCAAGACTTCCCTTGATGTTTCATTTAAAACAGATTTGAAGGCTGGATTTATCTGCTCTCAAGATGGGTCTATACAGTGTTTACACACTTCTGTAACTTGTGCCAAACCTGGCCTTAGAACAACCTTCAAACTAGACCCTACTCTGTCATAATTTCAATCTTTAAATCTACTTCAAAGCACTTTGATGATAAGGCAGAAAATATGATATTTAAAGTCAATGAATAAATGATCACCATCCTGGCTTCTATTAACAACAACATGGGTTGTAGTTTTTAACTGTCAAGTTAAGAGAAAGGACTTTATGTTGCCTGGGATTTTCACCAAGATAGCCTCATTTTGCTAGAAACATAACTGAGAACATGTTTGTTAAAATGTCTTTCTACAGCTTCTGTCAACCTTCCATTACTTTTAATATATGCAGCTAAATCACTTTCAGAACAATACTCCATAACAATTTTTTTTTTTTTTGTGGATTTCTGACAAAGTCATACAATCCTATAATGTTTGGATGGTTAATTTGTCTCAGAATATCAATCTCCAACAATTTTAAAAGCTCGTGAGCTTCAATTTTCTGTAATTCCATTTGAGTATGGGACAAGGAGCTTTAGATTGGATTTTAGGTCTTCTTACTAGACAAGGGTAATGGCCCTCCAAGTCTGTGGTCTGCTACAACAAGAACATGCAAACAACCTTCACTTTACTGCTCATAAAATTTGGTTTTTGCTACTAGCCTTGGCCTGATCCTTCTCCTCCTATAGGTCTTATTGTTTAGGGTACCTATCACATGGTTTCTTCTAATTTTGGCAGCCTTACATTTCACCTCAAAAGGGGTCTAACCCGTCTTCTTTAATTGTTCGTTGTTAGGATATTTCCACGGAAGCTTTTAGAGGGGCCTCAGAATTGGCCGAGTTCCTTACTGTGGTTGTTGTTTAGGGTAGGCCATATTCCTCAAGCCTGCAACTACCTTGTTCTAGCATTCGACCCTTATCCTAATCTCCAGCCTCCTCACCCATACACCTTGGCTATTATTCAAGGGTTAAATTCACCACAAAATTTTTAAGAAGTAAGATTCACCCTCTTCATATACCACAGAATTGTCAAGAGGGGTCCGGCCTCATCATCTACCACATAATTTTCAAGGAGAGGTCCGACCCTCTTCTCTTCACACCTACAATAGAGTTTTGACAGACCTTACCTTCAATTTTAGTGTGCAATGGTTTTCTTCAAGCCATCTCTGATACCATGTTGATTTTTCAATGAGCTATGGCTCATGTATCCTCTTTAAATTTTTTGTTTAGCTATTACTTGAACCATAACTACTGCAAAAAACCAAGATCACAAGAAGAATAACCATGCACAAGAACACAAGAAGTATCTTGGGAAACCCTTCTCAACAAGGGAAGAAAACTCAACCAATCCTTTGCTATATTCCTCAAGAGAAAGACCTCCCACACCATCACCAAACCTAGCACACAAGAGGGTTTTGTAATTCTCATAATTTCATACCACAACTTCTGAAATCATGAGATGACACAATGATAAGTGTGTTTCCTCAATGGGGATTCACCTTTATTTATATAAGACTTGTCGCATCAAATGATGTGTCTATTGGCATAATAGGTCTGACATCAATAACTCAAAATATAATTAATAATTACCATATTAATTATCTTTTACATTAAGGTGGGGCTGACATGTAGCCTTTACATAATCAATAGGGTTACAGGTAATTATGTCTCTTGAACAATATAGCAAGGGATCTCATACACCCACTAGTGCTAAGCCACTAGGGACACATCCATTTGTGGTTAGCCACAAGGATGTCTCTCTATCTCACTATGTCTCACGGGAGAACCACACTCACTAGTGCTCAACCACTAGGATCACGTTTACCTGTGCTCATCCACAAGCACATCCAACTCAACAGATATTCTTTCTCACTATGTTACACAGGAGGGTCATCTGGAGTTCATCATCTCAACTCTCTGCTCATAGGAAGCTAATACATGATTTTCATCTCTGTCTCATAACGATGCACCCAGATCATGGGAATTCACACATTCACCTTGTGCTTAGCCACATGCACCTCCAACTCAGCATATCTCCTTTCTCACTGCGTTACATAGGAGAATCATCTGGATTTATTCTCAACTCTTTGTAAGGAGGAGGCCATCACTACGTTCTAGCTCTGTCTTAGATAGCAACCACACACCCATCTCAGGGGCTCTCTCTCAGGTCTGTGTCCTGGAGGATGTCTCACACAAATGTAATCATGAACAATTTGAACCCCTATAGGTGTTGGACAACTGAGAGGGGGGGGGTGAATCAGCTGTTACCGTGCTTAAACAATTATGCTTCTTTTAAAATCTCTTTGCAGAAACAATGAATGATGATCACAATAATGCAGAGAAATAAACACAGGCACATTCAGCATCAGTCACATATATGAGAAACACAGAGACAGATATTTTCCAAGGAAACCCATACA
>SNQJ01S0000945.1:472775-506529 GCA_010110895.2 Picea sitchensis
CGAGCGGTCAAGATTAAAGTGTTCGGATCAACTACTCTCATGCGAGTCCGGACCCCCCTTGCCTTTCCATCTTTAATACGGGTGGGGGGGGTCCGGAATGGTGGAGTATTGACGAAGGGCCCCACTCCTGTCGTGTCACCTTCTATATCATTCCCCACCTGGTCATGAGACAAGACTCGGCTCCTCTTTGTCCTCTGACATCTGTCCATCTCTCGCTGATGTGGCCAAGGGCTGTGACCTTAGCCTTATCCCATCGGGGCTACTGCCACGTGTCACTTTGATTCGTTACCCACATGTGCCTGAATTGTTGAATCAGTCTGACACTTGTCACTACCTAGTTGTGCCACGTGTCGCTTAGCTGATGTGGTCTGTTGACGTGGGTCGAGTCGATGGTCTAGATCATATCTTGATCTGACAGTTCAGGTTCAGTCGGGATTTCACTCATCGCGATTTCGGGGTTTGTGATGTCAATGAACTTTGACATATCCAACTCGCGATTCTCGAAACTCCGATGGCTAGGCTCCTGGTCCATATGACCGTTATCCCCATGACCGCAGCCAAACCTCCTTGCACTTTAAAGACCGTGCAGGTTCTCCTCGATCCAACGGTGGTCGGGTCCTGCGCTTGGATCTAACGTCTGAGATCTGTCCTCCTTCGCTGTTGTGCTGAGAGCTGGCCCCCACTCATCGGGGTTTCGCAGATCACGATTCTGACTTGCACAAAACTCTTGTCAACGGGATCCCCGATTTCTTGATGAACAAAATGTCAACGACGCCTTGATCTTCAACACCTATCCCTCAGATGGACAGTCGACGTTCTTTCAGGATTTCACCTTGGCATTTCCCGATGGTAAATCTCGTGCAACTCTGGTCCGATCTGACGGCTGACGAGATTTATGAATGAGATCCAACGGTTGTGGATCTCTGTCTTCCTTCTCCTCTGAGAAATCTGATAGCTTGAGCCTTGTTGGGCGCGTTTTCCTCAACGTTGTTTCTCTTGAGCTTTCACGTCCGAATCCCCAAGGGATTTTATCCTCCTTATCCTGCCATCTCCACTATTTGTACTTGCCATCAATGACAAGCATACTACTTGTTAAACATTTGCCAACAAGAGGGCACCATGCCCAAGCCTCCATGGCCCCCTTAAAATCCTGAATTTTCTAGTTCTAGAGTCTGGTGCATGCAATTCTGGAGGCAATGCGGTTTGAAACCCTGACTTCCCTCTCTTTTCTAATTTTTAAAACCCAAAAGTTTAACAAAAAAATAAATTTAGGTGCGCTCCCCCCCTCTTCCACCTTCGCTTGCGCAAGAAACCACCAATTTTTCACCATGAGAAACATCCCCGATACCCTCTGTGCTAAGTCTAGACCATTTTCTTTGCCCGTGTGCCACCACTAGGGGCACATTCCATGTCTCGATGTCCGCTCGCCTCCTATCCTCCTCCTCCATCATCGGGCCACCTACAAAAGACATAGTAGATGGGTGGGGGGCTATGCCACCACCTTAGCAGAGCCATTGACGCTCCTCTGAATCTTCTCCATATATGCAGTATGGTTCATGGGGGGTTGGGGTTATATATTATATGTTTTTATATACAATTTATTTTAATGTTATTTTTATTGTTATTTTTTATTTGTATTCTAAATTTTGTTATATATATATATAATAAATAATTAAAATAAATAAAATAAATAAAATTTAAAAATGATTTTAAACCATATATTAAAATTTTCATTTCCACTCCCCAAGGGTTACTAGACATTTTAATTGCATAACTTCTTCATCTGGAGGTAGATTTTCACCCAAAAATAGTCCAGACGACCACAATGGAACATAGAATCCATCCATGTCAAAAAAATTCACAAACTCAACCCATATTTTTAGAAAAATTTCCAGGAGTGACAGGGACTCCAAATTGACCTGGAAACAAGTGTTGGAAGGGGGGCTAATTGGAGGCCTCTGGGGAAAAATTTCACCAAATGAAAGGAGACCATTTTTAGCTACAACCATGCAGGCCTATAGGAATCTGTCAATTCTAATGTTCCACTCAGTATTTGTTTTTTATTTCTAATTTTCCTCAGATATGACCTCCAACCAACACTTTCCTATAACCTTTGAGGGGCAATATCTCGTTCACCGGGAGCCTGATTTTCACTGAACAAAAGACATTGGAAATATAGTGAACAACACTACCACATGAAGACAAAATAAATTCAAAATTGTGGTTGTTTGGTACAAGGGACCAACCTTCCAATCATTCTTACTCGGGGCTCCCTTTACCAAATCAAGCCCAGATTGAAGCCTTACTTCACCAATCCTAGGGAGGACTTATAGGTAGCAAGGGGGGCATCAAATTAGTTCTAAAAAGTGCTCAAACAATGGGCACTTACTTACTCTTTGTGGCCAATGTCTTGATCTCCTACCCTCTAAAGAAATCCAAATTTTCCCCATGCCATGGGCCTTCACCCCTGATGAATCTGATAACCATTGATGGTCTATGACATCATGAATCCAACTAATTTACAACTGCAAAACCAAGGCCAACAATCAAAGATGCATGATTTGGGTGGCACAAATCCCAAGGAAAATGAATGTGTAGCACCAATGTTTTTTGTTTTTCCCTTAAATACTTTTTACCAAAAGTTTATTTATCAATTGTTTCTCTTTGAATAAAATATTGTAATTAAGTTTGAAATCAAATTTAGATTTGATTTACCTTTTATCAAAAAGACAAAAAATATTTTTGGGTTGGCCCACTTGTCACTTTTCCAAGAGTGACAAGTGTCTTGTGACCCAACCCTAGTCTCCTCTTCTCTTATAAATAAGAGGTTGTATTTTTTATTACAAAGGACTTGATGAATATATCACCTAAGCTCTACTGGTTTTTTTCTAGAGTTCTTAGTAGTTGTACTTGCTTGTTCTCTTTCAATTGTTGGGACTTGTATAGCAGTTGAGGGTTGATGGGTAGTAGTAGATGTTATTTAAATCAGCTATCTCCAGGAGGGATTGGTTAGCTAGGTATTTCTTGCTATTTCCTTGGGTTTAACTTGTTTTCTTTTACATACTAATAATTATTGTATATCTTGTTTAAAGTGAATGCTTGTGTAGATTTCAAGAAGGAGCTAGGCATATCAGCCATAATTAGCGGTCAGGAGGTCTAGGGGTCCCTTAGGAAAACTCTTAAGCCCTTTTTCTTTGTTGGTTATAGCTGTTCATTTATCCTTCTTCTTTTCTAGCTTCAATTTTTTGCCTTTTTTATTGCTATCCTAAATAGGAAAATTGACCATTTTTGGTTGGTTCACCCATCTGGGACAACCTTCTCAATTGGATGTCTTATACTTGTAATTTTCCATTTTTAACTCTCTTTAATGTTATTTTTGCTATTAAATGCACTAAAAAAATCATCACTAACCTGCTAGGAAGTAACCGGTTGCTATTTTTGCTTCAACTAAGTGGTAGGGAACCACTTGAAGACTTGTTTGAGGCAAAGGAGCTAGCAGGGAGACACAAAAAAACAATATCTAACAATTGTTTCAAATACTTCCCCCCACACTCCTATTTTCATTTTGCTAGAGTTTACTTGGTTTTATAAATATTTCGCACACTTCATTGTTTATATAACCTTCTTTTGTAAAGAAAAAATATTGGTTTTAGTCAAATTTTTGTTCATATAACTCAATATTTTTCCTTTTTAATTTGTCATTTAGTTAGTCTTCATTAGATAATTTCCATTCCTCTAACCAAGGAACTAGTTGAAGCTCTCTTTGCACATGGCGGCTATGCGGCCCACAAACAACTTCAACCCCATTCCTTTAGGATGAGTAGTTGATCTACAAATGAGGGACTTATATCCCACTCGCTTCACCAATGTGGATCCTTTGTGGAATTAAAGTTATTATTTATATCTCAGAGTTGTACATGATGTTCTACCTTCATAATGACCACTAGGATTTTGTCTTATGTCCTATATAGGGGTCTCATTTCTTCTTTCTTCTTATTTGTTCTCTGATGGCTATAGACTTAGGTTCTTGACAAAATTTTGTATGAAACTCTAACCATGTAATCCTTATAGATTATGGCTTTTTCTCCCTCTGATGCATATTCTCTAAAATGATTATTTGGGTCCTTCCTCCTAGTACCCAATGCTATGTGTGGCCTATGTTCCTCTGATGGACATATTGTCTTTGTTCTCTATCTTAGATTGCATATGATAACTTGCACTTCTCCAGATGATTAGTTAGCTCCTCTCCCCATGTAGCCCTTGTTGTCCAGTATACTAATGGAGTCTTTTGAGTTATTTGACTATAAGTTTTGTGTTGATCTCTCAAATTAGTTGTATGGTCAAACATATTATGGGAACAATGGAAAAGTGTTTGGAGTCTCTCACTCTTCAGTAGATGCACCAATTTGGCCAACAATAACTTGTAGTTTCTAACCAAATGGTATCTCACTTAGTTCATAACATCTTGGAAACCATTCAAGAAATAAGAGTTGACCTCATTATGAAACAAGTCAACTAAGTTATGATTGTCAGTGTTTCATGGAAACCTGCACAGGAGATCTAGCTAAAGCATGCACAAACAAAGCTTATCAAGAAAGGGAAGAGAGATACGCAATGAAAAATAAGAATCAATGTATATTATTATCTTATCAATGAGTGAGCGATCTTCACTCATATAGGCAATGACATCCTATAATTAGGAATGCATGCATAATAGCGATGGTCTAAGATTAGGAAGTCTAAAATAGAACTAGTCAGATAACTCCCAATGAACTAGTGTTAAAGTCTAAAATAGAACTACTCAGTTAACTCCCATTGAACTAGTGTGCCGAAAATAGAAATTTCTCCAACAATGACACATGTCAACTTGAGGTTTAATTTCACTAGGGTATGCATTGAGTCATCCAGAGGTGAATTCAACCCGAGATAAGTTGATTTGAGATGAATTCAACCCTCGATATAAGTTGATCAGAGATGAAATCGAATAGCACTAGTTGACCAAAGGTGAATTCGACTAGAGATAAGTCAATTAGAGATGAATTCGACTAGGGTATGCTCTAAGTCAACTAGAGGTGAAGTTGAACATAGATGAAGTTGACTAGGGATGTAGTGAAATCAACGAAAGATAAAGTCATCCGAAGATGAAATCAATAATCCATGGAGGTGTGCAGTCGACCATGATGGGAATAAACAACCCAAGCAAGGTGATCATGTCCAGGCAATGTAAATTCCACTGAGTGATTAAAAATTCACCTCGAGTAGAATATTGAAGTGCCAAACAATTGATGTAATCCCAACAATAAAATAAAATTCCCAACCACTCATTAAACCTCCCAATAATTGATTAAAATACCTAACAACTCATTAAAACACCCAACTATGCAAGAGCTCGACCAACAATGTGTAAAAATGGCCAACTATGCAAGAGCTCGACCAACAATGTGTAAAAATGCCCAACTATGCAAGATCTTGACCAGTAATGTGTAAAAATGCCCAAGCAAAAGAATCACTGAGAGAAACGATACATACAATGTTGAGGTAAGAGAAAATCAAATGGGGAAAGACAGCTACAGTCTGAGAAGTGGGAGGTCATTCTCCAGGTGAGAGAAATGGATAAACCAATTTAGCAACTTCTAAACCAATGATAACAAACAAAATATATCAGCCATCAATCTCATACTCTGATTGAAAATGGACAATGGACATTCTGTAGTTGGTGTGATTCTTTATTACCATCAGAATTCATTTACAGGTAGCAATATAAATGACATTAATCAGCCATGGAGGATAAGATCTGATCTACACATTCATACAAAAAAATTATTTAATAAAACCATGGAAATCAATGCAATGAACACAAATTTTTACCTTGGAAGACCAAATGGGAAAACTAGATTTGAATGTGCTAAGTATGTTTATTTTGACAATATATGGTACAATGCTTTCATGGTTTCTATGCCTCTTCCTCTCTTGACCAAACGACCTTTGCAAATGAGAGCCAATGAGGAAACATGGAGATCTAGGGTGTAAGGAAAGGCCAACAGACATGGCTATTCGCTTCCATTCTTCATCCTTCTCCTCTATTATTTTTTTCCATTTCATTGAGTCTAAAAAAATTCTTTCCTCGTGTTCTTTTTTTTTGTCTTATTTGACTTTACATTTTCCTATGTTTTACATAGTTTACATAACCTTCATAGATTATAGGTTTGTCTTGTAGGTATTGAGTCTTCCCCATTCTTCAGTTCAGATCCATTTTAGATCAATGGCATAGTTAATTTCATTTATTCTTTATTGAATTTATTAAAGTACCACACCACCTAAGTCGAAGGCTAAAGGCGCATAACCTTGTGACTAGGTGATCCAAGATCTACAACTTCCTAGTTATGTGATTTGAGAAATTCTTCACTAATTGTATACATTTTTGGGGATTAATATATGCCATCTTGTTAACAGCCCTGTTGAACGCCTCTCCAACACAGGTGGTCAACTCCATGTGCCATCAAGAATGCATCATCAGATGCAAATTTGTTGAAGACTTTTGGTTCTACAGGGCATGTTTGGCCTCAGCACTTCTTTTTTGTAACTGGAATTTCTGCACCCCTGCGTGGGTTTACATGAGTCATGTCTAGGTCAGTTAACTTGGGATCAGTTCACTGGGAGAGTTCCTTTCATCGAGGGTTTTTTATCCTCGGGTTATCAATTGGGTTTTTCAGCTTTATTGATTTCCCTTGAGTTTTTCCTTCACACTTGCAATAATTCCTCCAAAGTGGTGAACGACGTTCTAGTGGATTTATCTTTTGGTAACTATTATAGGGAAGCATTGTAAATGACCATGCAATACATATTATAAAGTTTCACAGAATTCCGTTGAGTCTAGTATATTTTTTTTTAATTAATTTTTTTTTAATTAAATTTCCCTAAGTTTGGAGGTTTAATTTAATTAATTAATTATTTTTGAACAAAAATTGTAAAAACTAGGTCCTTGGATTTTTGATAGGGGTATGTGTGCTCAAAATAAATGGAATAGCACCCCCCACACCCATGGACCAAGTTTCAGCTCAGTCGGACAACTTTAGCCATGGGTTTGTCCACCCGGAGTGTCAGACAGTCTAAAACAGCAATTTTAATTGTTAAAGTCCAAACATGGCAAAAATGTAAAATTGTGAAAATGAGTTAGGAGGATGTAAAATGGTAAATAATTGTTATATAGATACCCCCTAAGAATAACATGAACCTCCTAACCTTTTCCAACCTATTCTAACCCTTTACACCTTCTCTTTACCAAAAAGTTATGCCCCCCTAGGGGGATTGACGTTGTTCCTTGGTGGTGGACGTTGTGACTTAAATGGGGACCCCTCTCATGATTTATGACTCCCTTTAACCCCCAAATCACCTCCTAGGGTGCTCCCACTCCCATTTTCTCATTAATCCCCCTCCATTCCTTGCATTTCCCCCTTTTGAAGCTTTGGAGGATTTTGGGAAGATCTACAAGTATTTGTGTTCTTACAAACATATGAGGTAAAATCATTTTAATTTTATATAATGGTTTCATTAATGGATCTTAGGTAAAGTATTTTATTTAAGTAGATCTTGCAAAGAGTAGTCTTGTGAATCTATATATGTGGTTGGCTAGATAGGGTGCAAGTATTTCACTTTATTAGATTAACCCTCCATATTATCCATTGTATGCATGCTATTGTGTGAGTTTTTGTAGGTTGGACTTCAAGGGTTTCATTAGGGTGCATCTTGGAAGAGTCTCCCTTTGAGATTTTCATACACTCCAATCAATCTTCTTCTATTGCTCTTCTTCTCATTATTTCTTTGTGATCCATATTTCAGCTAGCATAATAGAGTTCTTTGGTCATCATAATCTAAAATTTTCACTAAAAATTTTCAAGAAAAATTTTGCCCTAAAAAAACAAGATTTTTCTTCACTTGTATAGTTGTGTGTGTCATTTCCAGCAAGCATAGCTTGCTGGTTTTTGCAGGTTCAGATTTGGTTGAGAGGGGTTTTGGCTACCCAAAGGCATCCACACAACACTCAAATACCCCCCAAGGGATTGGTAGCTATTTCTCGACCTTGCTCCTTCATTTTCCTAGCTTTTTCCTTCATTTTTCTCATTTTTTTTGGTTGCTTGTAGTGGCTCACATTTGTGGGAGAAAAAGGGTACAACCTCCTCCCATGTGTGAGCCTTGGGTAGTTAGGGTTTGATCTAGATCTTGCTTTTTTTCCTCTCTCTTGCTAGGACGTGAGGGTTTGTGAGATAAAGGCTATCTCCCAAACCCTAGGATGTGGGGTAGGGTTTGTTTGTTTGCTTCTTGGTTTGCTTGTTTTCCTTTTTCCTTTTCCTTGCTTCTTGCTTGCTTCTTGGTTTGTTTTTCTCTCTCTTGCTTCCTCTTCCTTGCTTGTTTGTTTCTTTCCTTTTTCAATAATCTCAATTAATAAGCAAGATAATTTAATTACCTACCTATTTGGGAGAGGAATACCCCAAAAGGTTAGGTTAGGGTTTTAATTTATGGTTAAAGATCTAAGTGCTTTAAAGTTATAATACCCTAGATCTAAATCTAATACACTAAATAATTCTCTAGCTTAAGCCTATTGGGCACTTAAATCAACTTAACTAGATCTTATGCATGTTTAGTTCACTAAATGTTCATCTTTATGTTCCATGCTTAGATATATAATCATTGATGCTTCATAAGTAGATGGTGTTCTCTTTAATGCATAGATCTTTTGATGCCATATGCTTGAAGTAGTTTTTTCTTTTAAGTTGATAAATAGGCACGTCTAAATATTTTTCTCTTTCACACTAAATGCTATTGTCTAAATGCTTTTGAACACATAAAAGTGTGATTGCCTATCTTCTATTGGTTGGCAAGTTGTTCTTGCCTTTTTTTTTTATTTCAAGCTATCTTAATTGTGCATTTTAGTGACATATACATGTGTTAATGCTCTTGATCTCATAATCAAATCAAGACACTTTTAAGGCCACAGTGAGTTTCAGCCAAGTCACTAAATCACCATAAAAAAGTGTCATAAAATCCTTAAAACACTCTAAAAAACTCCTAAAATTCTACCTAACTGATATATAAACTTAATAGACTCTTTAGGGTACCTTAGACCACCATCTTCACCATCTAAAATAGGACTTGAGGAAAACAGCGGAGGGTGTAGGCAAGGGACTGTCTCACGGCACACAGGATGTATCCTCTCCAGGAAGTACTCTTGTCTTAGGGCTGACCTACGAAGCTAGGGTGGCAACACTTATTGAACATCCAGCAGTTATTTGGCAATAGGGGGAGGAGGCTTTGGTGAAAGATTAATAAAATTTGATAAATTTAAGAAAGCTTCATAACTCAACCCTGGATCTAAATTTCTAAATACTTGTGGGTTTAATAATTAAGAGTGGTCGATATTCATCCTTGATACTTGTGCTTAACTTTATAAATATTCTTCTTGATATATTGATGATGATGGTCTTGATGATTTGATGATAATTCTATGTGATGCTTTAATCTTTTTTATATCCTGCACAAACACATATAAACAAAGTGGTTAGATTGTTGTTGTATTTTAGCATTCTTTGAATTGTAAATCTTGTATCTAATATTTATTTGATCAAGTTATTCTTTTGTAAGTAATATTGTAATCTATTTGTAACGAACAATCCCTTAACTTAGTTGACCCCAAGCCCAATCTTTAGGCACTATTCTTAGTTGCCCTAGAAAAAGGTTTGCTTTACATGCTAACCCTTGAACCTTGCATTGCTTCCTTAACATCCTAGATTAGATCCCCTCTAACCTTAAGAAATTATAATCAAATCCTATAACCTAACTCTAAAAACTTATCTAGTAACTAGGGACAACCCCCCTTGGCTTCCCTAGGAGTGAGCCTAGACAAAAAAGGTTCAAACCAAAGTGACAGCTTGGGCTTCGAACCTAGGCATTATGCCTCCAAGGACACACTAAGTGAGCCAGACTTAGCTCATGTTTGCAAGTGTGTATAAGTATGGCAACATATTTGGCACCGTTGTCGAGGATAAGTCATTTATCCTTGGTCAAAACGACTAATTGTTTTTTTTTTAAGAACTAAAAATTCTTTGAACTTGGATTGGTTGTTTTTGTTTGCTTCCTTTCCAAGTGCCGACTTCATTGAACAAATATATCAAGTATACTACAAGGAGCAATCCTTGTTGGCTTCTTGAGATTCTTGGAGAAGAAGCACTCATTGATTTCCAATGCTTGTTCCAAACATAATAAATTAACTTTTGTTTTCCTTCTTGTTTTTGCTTTGTTTGATGCTCTTGTTTGTCTGAAATAAACTTGGTCATCTGGCGACTCCACTTTTAAATAATTTGACGAGGTATTTTGCAAGAATTAATTCACGACTTATTTTGCTTCATCCTTGAACTTGGAAGGGTTTGTGGATGAAGCTAGCTAGTATTTGTTCTTGTTGGATCCTTAGTAATCTCGGGTCCCAATCCTTTACTTTAGACCTTTGCTTAAATGATCTAGTTAGAAATGGATGATTTTTATAGTCCTATTGATATTTCAGGAATTGTTGGTTACCCTCATGATATACCTGAAGATGTTATTGACAATATTCCTGACTATTATGATAATGATGATGCTAGTTCTCACATCAGGGCCTTCACGCAATATATTGATGAATGGTGTGATCCACCTATTTATGAGGATGTTATAATAAAATTGTTTGTTGTGACTCTTGATGTGGAGATGCCTTATTATTGGTTTCATGATTCGCTTGATAAGAGATTCAAGACCATACAGGATTTGTTGCATGCCTTTTTGTAAATGTTTGGGCATGATCAGAAAGAAGTTCACAATGAATTAGTTGATGACTTTATGAAAACATGGAAGAGGAAAAATCTTCTAGCTATTGAAACAACTAATTCAGACATAAAGATAGATGCTCCACCAAGTCCCATTGAGGATCTTAATGAAGTAATTCAGAACATGCATCTTTCCCAGGAAGAACAATGTGAAACCATGAATGAACAACTTACGACCATAGAAGATCAGTTTGAGATCATGGAGGCTAGTCCCACAGAAATTGGTATGAAATATCCGGACCCCTTTGAACTTGAGCTTAACAGTGAAAAAGATGAGGAAGTTCAAGGGGAAATTCTGGATGAATTCATGGGTGAGCCAATCACTCATTTTGAGGAGGTAAGGAAAATTGAGTTTGAAAATATTGAATATCTAGATGATTCAAGTCCCCACCCTCCTCCCGAGGAACCAATAATTTTGAAGGGTAACTTTGAAAATCTTGATGAAAATAGTGTGATGGTTCCTATGGTATGTTCTTTTTCAACCTCTCAACCAAAAGATGAGTTAATGCAGAATTATGTGGAAGTGGAAGGCAACTTCAGTTTAACGATGTCATATCATTATGAGTATCGGTTGGCCTCCCACCTTGACAGTCATGAGCAACAAAGTATTCAGATTGTACACGGCTTGTAATATTCCAGTGTTTGGTTGAAGGGAAGAAGAATCATGATTGTTGGTTGGTTCTTCCGCACAAAATGTTCCAAGTTGATAAAACTTGGGAAGGGGTCTTCTATGAGTCATCCTGGACAAGGATGTTTCAGACACTTGTGGCATCATTTCATCCATTGCATGGGTGGTTGTAATGTATCTCTAACCCTTCTTTGTATTTTAATTTTGTATTATTTCAATTTATTATGTCAATATGTACTTGGAATTTATTTTTTCTGTACTATAGATTTCATTTGTTGTAAAATATGGATGTTTGTACTTTAGTCATTTGATTTTGTAAATGTTGTATATAGAATTAATTTATTTAATCATGTATATATGTATTCTTATGTTGGTTATTGGTGAGCACTCTGTTGTAGGTGTTGGATTCTTGTATGCTCTCTATCTCGAGTGAGAAGATCGAACACACGTCCCCATGTGGAGCCAGATGTTGACCGCCTCTCCAACACAGGTGGTCAACTCCATGTGTCATGAAGAGATGCATCATCAGATGCAAATTTGTTGAAGACTTTTGGTTCTACAGGGCATGTTTGGCCCCAGCACTTCTTTTTGTAACTGCAATTTCTGCACCCCTGCGTGGGTTAATAATGTAATAGGTATGCATGAGTCATGTCTAGGTCAGTTACCTTGGGATCAGTTCACTGGGAGAGTTCCTTTCACCGAGGGTTTTTTATCCTCAAGTTGTCAATTGGGCTTTTCATCCTTATTGATTTCCCTTGAGTTTTTCCCTCACACTTGCAATAATTCCTCCAAAGTGGTGAACGACGTTCTAGTGGGTTTATCTTTTGGTAACTATTATAGGGAAGCATTGTAAATGACCATGCAATACATCTTATAAAGTTTTTCAGAATTCCATCGAGTCTAGTATAGCTTTTTTTAATTAATTAAATTTCCTTAAGTTTGGAGGTTTAATTTAATTAATTAATTATTTTTTAGCAAAAATTGTAAAAACTAGGTCCTTGGACTTTTGATAGGGGTATATGTGCTCAAAATAAATGGAATAGCACCTCCCACATCCATGGACCAAGTTTTATCTCAGTCGGACAAATTTAGCCATGGGTTTGTCCACCTGGAGTGTTAGTGAGTCTAAAACAACAATTTTAATTGCTAAAGTCCAAACATGGCAAAAATGTAAAATTGCAATAATGAGTTAGGAGGATGTAAAATGGTGAATAATAGTTACAAAGATACCCCCTAAGTATAACATGACCCTCCTAACCTTTTCCAGCCTATTCTAACTCTTTACACCTTCTCTTTACCAAAAAGTTACACCCCCCTAGGGGGATTGACGTTTTTCCTTAGTGGTGGACGGTGTGACTTAAATGGGGCCTCCTCTCATGATTTATGACTCCCTTTAACCCCCACATCACCTCCTAGGGTGATCCCACTCTCATTTTCTCATTAATCCCCCTCCATTCCTTGCATTTCCTCCTTTTGTTGCGCCCTCCAAGGAGAGTTACGCCCCCCTCTTGTGGTTCTCCAAGAAAAAACATTTTTAATTGTTGGGGCCTCTTCCTCTCCCTTGGCATGAATCTCATAGCCTTCCCACTTGACTTTTGTGTGATCCCAACACTCCCACACCATTCTACACCCTAGATCTAATATCTAAACCCTAGATGGTGTGCCCTAACCTTGAGATCTACTCTTATACTTGGTAGTGGACACTTGGCATTGATCCAAGAGAGGTAGGTTTGCCTCTCCAAGTAAAAATATATCCCTCTCCTCACTCCCAACACACCATATCTTGAGCTATTGTTATGCTACTTGATTTTCCACTCTCTCTCTCTCTATTCCATCCATTTTCATTTTTCTTCTCTTAGGGTTTTGGAGCAAGTATTTCTCCAAGATCCCATTTCTTGATGCAATAATAAAAGAAGATTTGGAGTATTTTGGGAATATCTACAAGTATTTGTGTTCTTACAAACATATGAGGTAAAATCGTTTTAATTTTATATAATGGTTGCATGAATGGATCTTAGGTAAAGTATTTTATTTAAGTAGATCTTGCAAAGAGTAGTCTTGTGAATCTATATATGTGGTTAGCTAGATAGGGTGCAAGTATTTCACTTTATTAGATTAACCCTCCATATTATCCATTGTATGCATGCTATTGTGTGAGTTTTTGCAGGTTGGACTTCAAGGGTTTCATTAGGGTGCCTCTTGGAAGAGTCTCCCTTTCAGATTTTCATACACTCCAATCAATCTTCTTCTATTGCTCTTCTTCTCATTATTTCTTTGCAATCCATATTTCAGCTAGCATAATAGAGTTCTTTGATCATCATAATCTAAAATTTTCACTAAAATTTTTCAAGGAAAAATTTGCCCTAAAAAAACAAGATTTTTCTTCACTTGTATAGTTGTGTGTGTCATTTCCAGCAAGCATAGCTTGCTAGTTTTTGCAGGTTCAGATCTGGTTGAGAGGGTTTTTGGCTACCCAAAGGCATCCAAACAACACTCAAAGACTGTTAAGAACCAAACATTAATATAGCATATAAAAACCTCAGGAAAAGTACTCAACGCCTTGAAAAAGAGATAATTTCAGATAATAAGCCTCTTCGAGGGGGCAACCTCCTTTTACCCCACTTAAATGTTCAAGTACAAGATGATTCCAAAATGAAAATGTCTCCTTGGTATATATATAGGAGACTAGGGGTATAATTACAACTAATGGCCTAAAACCGACATAAATAAAATAACATTACTAATCTAATATGCTTGTTGATTAAAGAGGGCGTAAAGCAGACATAAATAAAATAACACTACTAATCTAATATGCCCCAATGGGGTAATGATCAATATTAGGGATTATGCCTCCTTGAGACAAGTGTTGTCCTTAGCTTGAGTAAGTCTGGATGCTTACGTATAAAAGACTCATCTTCCCAAGTGGAATCTTTAGCGGTAGTTTCCTCCATTTTGTGAGATACTAAAATGGATCTATTCCTCGAGTTAATTGAATTCTTGTGTCAGTGTTGGCTTCAGGGCTCCGATATGATTTTCCTTCCTCGTCAGTTCTGGAAATATAGTTTAAAATAGGATCTTGTCACCTATAACCTTCTTTAAGCATGAAACATGGAAATAGATTGTACTTCATTGAAGATCACGAGGCGGCTCAATTTGTATGCCATAGTACCAATCTTTGCAACACCTTATAAGGGCCATAGTACTTTGGTGATAATCTATTATCCTTCTTGGCTTGCTTGAGGGACATCTGTTTTGTATGGTTGTATTCTTAAATACCCAATCCCTACTTCAAAACTTCTTTCACTACAATGTTGATGCACTTGTTGTTTCATGTGATTTTTGTGCCATGATGAGGTTGTCCCTTTAAGATTTGGAGAATTTGTTGTTGATTCAGATGTGATCTTCCTTTGCTTGAACCTTAGATTTTTCTTTTAGAAGAAGTGATGGAAGGAGGGTGGTATCCATAAAGTTACCACCATAAATGGTGTCATTTTTGTTGCGATTGAAGAGTGTTATACCACCATTACCGTTGGGGGTAACCATTTGAACCATTTGTGTTTGTTTGCTCGGAGACAAAACAACGAAGGTAGCCTTCAGGACATTTGTTCACTATCTCGGTTTGTCCATCAGATTGGGGGTGATGGGATGAGCTATGAGCCAATTGAGTACCCAAATAAGAAAATAATTATGTCAAAATGTCAGTCAATATGAGCTATCTCATCACTTACAATAATCTTTGAATTTCCATGTAGCTTTAGGCTGTCTCCATGAATGTGTTGGAAATTGTACTAGATTTGAAGGGATGAGAGAGTGCAAAGATGTGCATGCTTGGTGGATCTATCAACAATCACCATGATGACCTCTTTCCTTCGGACTTTGGTAACCACGTGATGAAATCCATGGAAACCTCCTCCAGTGGCCCGACTTAGGATGGATAATGGTTGTAAAGACACAGGGTCTTAATGATTTCCACCTTATTTTGTTGGCAAAACCACATTACATACAAACCTTTGAACATTAGTTTTAAGGCCATCCCAAAAAATCCTTCTTGACTCTATGGTGGTTTTCAAAAATCACGAGTGCCCTCCTATTGGAGGTGTGCAATTCAATAGTACCTTTTGTTTGAGTTGGGAGTTCTTACATAAATATAAGTGATCTCTTTGTACCATAGTGAATCATTTTCCCATGAAATGTGTCACGATGCTGCTCTTGGAATCCCTCTGTAACCTTTGAATGAGGAGTCCACACTTTTTGTCATTTTCCATTCATCCCTTGCTTCTATTATCCAATCGGGTTGGATGGTCGAGGATAGCACAAGAAAGACCTCAACATCTTCATCCTTTCTTGAGGTCATCACGCCACAACATTTTGCTTCCTTTTATGAAGGCGATTTCAAAATCATAGCCCAATATCTTGGTTACCATTTTGTTGTTCTTGTACAGAAGATAGCTTTTGTTCAAGTATTTAAGACTATCATGATGCATTTGACTGAAGTGCCACCCTATTAGGTAAGGACGTCATTTTTCAATGCATGTAGTATTGCCATCATTCCTTCTCTCATAGAATGGGTTTTGTGTAAGCCTTCCTGATGCATCACATTCCAAAAGCCAAGGGCCTTTCAACTCTTGCATTAGGACAACACCAATTCCATTTCACAGGCATCACATTCCATAATAAAGGTTTTTGTCAAGTCAGATTGGTCCAGGGATTGTACACATCACCTCTTTAAGTTGTTCAAAGCTTTGGTTGCCTCTGGGTCCAATGCATCCTTCTTAGTTAGTGTCGTTAAAGGTGTTATTATTCTTCCATAGTTCGAATAAACCTGCGGTAGTGACCTGTCAAACCAAAAATCCTCTAAGATTTTTTTAATGTTTTTGGAATCATCAAGTCCATCATGGCCTCCTTAATCTTGTTAGGGTCTACCTTGACACCTTCATGAGATTACAATGTGACCAAATACTCTACCTCTTTTTACTCCAAAGAAACATTTGTATGGTTTGGCATGTTGTTCTCCTTTAGTAGTTAACCCAGCACCTTGTCAACATGTTGCACATGATCCTCCCAAGATTTGCTATAGATTAGTATATCATCAAAATACTAACACAAATTTCCGAAGGGAAGGGTTTGAAATGGAATTCATCCAGCCAGGAATGTGGAAGGTGCATTTGTAAAGGCCAAAAGGCATGACCAAGGAAATTCATAATGGCCTTCATGAGTTGAATGTTGTTTTGGGATATCTTGTTCCTTCGACCGATGCGATGATACCACAGTGGAGATCCAATTTTTGTGAAATAGATTGCTCCATGTAGTTCATCTAACAATTCATCAATCCGCAGGGAATTGGAAACTTATAGTTAATAGTGATCTTGTTGAACTCTCTATAATCACAGACACATATGCCATGAGCTATCTTTCTTGAATACCAAGTCCAGCGGTGGGAGTAAGAACTTTGGCTAGGTCTATGATACCGGAAGCCTCTAGCATTTCTTCAACCATGCGCTCAATTTCACTCTTCTAGGCATGGGGGTATCTGTATGGCCTGATGTTGGGAGGAGGTTACTCGAGGGAATTAGGTGAATTTCATGATCATGATTTGAGTGGGTGGGAGACCTTTGGGAATATCTTCAAATACTTTGGAATGCTTATCAATGATCCTTTGGAGATCTTGAGGAATAGATGTCTGAGATGTTTGAACATCTAGTGAGCATAGTTATTGCAATAATTCCTTGATGCCCCTTTTTCAATAATTTTGTCATCTTGGACAGAGCTTATCACCTTCAGAGCTTCTGTGATACCTCTCAACTCAATTTATTTTCCTTCCAATAAAAAAATCATGAAAAGTTCTTGAAAATTAAAAGCCATTGTTCTAATGATTTGCCCAACCATTGGATTCCTAGTACAACATCACGACCACCAAGATGATCATTGGACTATTCATTATATTCCCCAATAGTAAGATTGATCTTATTGCATTTTCACGAGCAATTGATAGTTCCTCCATCTTGCAATCATTACTTAGGCTTCGGTATTTGGATGGCCTAGTAATTGAGATATTTGCCTAATTTATGGTGAATGAAATTATGAATGCTTGCGAATCAATTAGGACTATTACCTTTTTCTTTTGATGTATCCTTAGATATTGAGGGTTTGAGGAGTGCTAATTCCATCAATGCATTACACGATATCATTGGGGAGTCAACTCTTGGTGTGAGAGTGCTTCTACATTTCATCTTGAGATGGTTATTGTTCTTGTTCTTCTTCATCTTCACAATCTATGTAGAATAATTTCTTCTCACCACACTATGTCCCTCTTGTACTGGCATCACAATTAAAGCATAAACCTTTTGCTTTCTTTCCTCAATTGTTGAGGTGTCAACCTTGTAGGTTAGGGTGTTTTAGGAGAAGGAGCATTGTTCTCTCTATATATGTTAGGATAGGTCCTTCTAGTAGCCATAGCCGTGTACACTTTCAACATTTCTTGCCACCTTAAGTCATTCTCAGTGATTTGGGTTCCCACAGGCGAACCTCATGTTGAATGTTATCCTTCAAGTTCCTATGAATACATCAATCAAGTGCTCATCACGGAATGTCGGTTACCTTTATTCAATCTTTGGAAGTTCTCAATGTGCTCATTGCTTGAACTCTTTTGCTTGAGATTTATCCAATTGATAAAGAAGGTGTGCTGTATCCTCATAGTGTGCTATGTTTCTTCCGAAAATTGTCCAAGTGACAAGTGATTTCTTGAAGAACAAAGCCATCGATACCAAACAAATTGATTAGGTTCCTAAATATAAAGAAGCAATTAAATTTACCTTTTGTGTATGTGGCACATTATGGAGATCAAAATTGCTCCATCCTAAGTATCCGTAATGATTGGGTCCTTGCCATCAAACTTCCTCATGTCGATCTTAGGAACATGGTTGGTCTTCAAACCAAAGTTGGAGTTTCTCCATTCTTGATTCACCTTCCTTGTGTCCACATCGCGATTTCATGGGATGCATTTTCACTTCGAGGTGTCTTCTCATTATGAAATTTTTCAATACTTCCATGATATCCCCTTTTAAACCATCTATCTTAGTGTCAACTTGGCTTCCATTGAATCCATCTTGAGTATCCAACTTGGCTTCCATTGAATCCATCTTAGCTTCCATTGAATCCATGCAGCTTCATTGAATCCATCTTATTTTTGTAGTTCATTTGTAATCCCCTAAGCATTTCTTCACCTTCATAAAGAGTCAGAGGATTTTTACAGGCTTATTTAGTGTAGAAGTTCCCTTTTGGGTGGCATATTGGCCAAGTATCACTTTTGAACCTTGATTTTTGGGGTGGTTTGCTAGACAATATTTATTTTGTATCTCCCAATTTTGGCCCTTATGGGCATGAAAATTTCTCTTATGTAATCCTCTGATATTTCTTCTCTGCAATTCCATGGAGTCGATCAAAATCCGGATGTGCCAAAGTGGGTGTTAACTTCCCACAACTTACCGATTTTGGCCTTTCCAGGAGATCTCACTTGTATGAGTGTACTTTAAAATAGGTGATAAAATACGAAACTTCAGCACCAAATACTACGGACTATCCATGATCGATGCAACTAGTCCCACACAATTTGGATACTCTAGGAAGAAGTTATGATTGTTTAACTTGGAACACCTTCTTGAGACTTCTAGTCAATAGGACTAGTCGATACCCTATCTTACGGTGTATCTACAAATTTAAGATGACCGAAGCTGAAATTTTCCTGAGATACATTTACTAATTTACATTAAATGGCCTCTAGACTGGTCTGATATTCTAAAAACATTTTATAGTGAAAATTCATAATGACTCATTTTGAGGATGATTCTAGAACCCTATCTTGTATAGTATTTATCTCCGAAAGTATAAGGCCTGAGAAGCTGAATTTTGAACCAGCGTACCTTGATCCAGGTCTTCTAAATATCCTCGGTAGACCATACAGAGCGATTTTAGAAAAATTATAGCAAAATTACGGTGTCTAGGATGTAGAAACCCCAGACAGACTCGATACCATATGTTAAGAACCAAACATCGGTATAGCATAGAAAAACCTTAGGAAAAGTACTCAGCACCTTGAAAAAAAAAGATAATTTGTTCAGGATAATAAGCCTCTTAGGGCAACCTCCTTTTACCCCACTTAAATGTTCCAGAGTACAGATGATTCAAAATGAAAATGTCCCTTGGTGGGAGACTAGGGAGGTATAGTACAACTAATGGCCCTACGTAAAGGCTATATATAGGAGACTAGGAGGTATAATTACAACTAATGGCCTAAAGCCGACATAAATAAAATAACATTACTAATCTAATATGCCCCAATTAAGGGGTAAGCCGACATAAATAAAATAACACTACTAATCTAATATGCCCCAATTAAGGGGTAATGAGCCAATATTAGGGCTTAACAAAGACCCCCAAGGGATTGGTAGTTATTTCTCGACCTTGCTCCTTCATTTTCCTAGCTTTTTCCTTCATTTTTCTCCTTTTTTTTGGTTTCTTGTAGTGGCTCACATTTGTGGGAGAAAAAGGGTACGGCCTCCTCCCACGTGTGAGCCTTGGGTAGTTAGGGTTTGATCTAGATCTTCATTTTTTGCCTCTCTCTTGCTAGGACGTGAGGGTTTGTGAGATAAAGGCTATCTCCCAAACCCTAGGACGTGGGGTAGGGTTTGCTTGCTTGCTTCTTGGTTTGCTTGTTTGCCTTTTTCCTTTTGCTTGCTTCTTGATCACTTCTTGGTTTGATTGTATCTCTCTTGATTCCTCTTCCTTGCTTGCTTGTTTCTTTCCTTTTTCAATAATCTCAATTAATAAGCAAGCTAATTTAATTACTTACCTATTTGGGAGAGGAATACCCCAAAAGGTTAGGTTAGGGTTTTAATTTATGGTTAAATATCTAAGTGCTTTAAAGTTATAATATCCTAGATCTAGATCTAATACACTAAATAATTCTCTAGCTTAAGCCTATTGGGAACCTAAATCAACTTAACTAGATCTTATGCATGTTTAGTTCACTAAATGTTCATCTTTATGTACCATGCTTAGATCTATATTCATTGATGCTTCATAAGTAGATGGTGTTCTCTTTAATGCATAGATCTTTTGATGCCATATGCTTGAAGTAGCTTCTTTCTTTTAAGTTGATAAATAGGCACGTCTAAATCTTTTTCTCTTTCACACTAAATTCTATTGTCTAAATGCTTTTGAACACATAAAAGTGTGATTGCCTATCTTGTATTGGTTGGCAAGTTGTTCTTGCCTTTTTTTTTTCTTTCAAGCTATCTTAATTGTGCATTTTAGTGACATATACATGTGTTAATGCTCTTGATCTCATAATCAAATCAACACACTTTTAAGGCCACGGTGAGTTTCGGCCAAGTCACTAAATCACCATAAAAAAAAGTGTCATAAAATCCTTAAAACACTCTAAAAAACTCCTAAAAGTCTACCTAACTGATATATAAACTTAATAGACACTTTAGGGTACCTTAGACCACCATCTTCACCATCTAAAATGGGACTTGAGGAAAACAATGGAGGGTGTAGGCAGGGGACGGTCTCACGGCGCACAGGATGTGTCCTTTCTGGGAAGTACTCTTGTCTTAGGGCTGACCTGGGAAGCTAGGGTGGCAACACTTATTGAGCATACAGAAGTTATTTGGCAATAGGGGGAGGAGGCTTTGGTGAAAGATTAATAAAATTTGATAAATTTAAGAAAGCTTAATAACTCAACCCTGGATCTAAATTTCTAAATACTTGTCTGTTTAATAATTAAGAGTGGTTGATCTTCATCCTTGATACTTGTGCTTAAATTTATAAATCTTCTTCTTGATATATTGATGATGATGGTCTTGATGCTTTGATGATAATGCTATGTGATGCTTTAATCTTTTTTATATCCTGCACAAACACATATAAACAAAGTGGTTAGCTTGTAGTTGTATTTTAGCATTCTTTGAATTGTAAATCTTGTATCTAATATTTATTTGATCAAGTTATTCTTTTGTAAGTAATATTGTAATCTATTTGTAACGAACAACCCCTTAACTTAGTTGACCCCAAGCCCAATCTTTAGGCACTGGTCTTAGTTGCCCTAGAAAAAGGTTTGATTTACATGCTAACCCTTGCACCTTCCATTGATGCCTTAACATCCTAGATTAGATCCCCTCTAACCTTAAGAAATTAAAATCAACTCCTAGAACCTAACTCTAAAAACTTATCTAGTAACTAGAGAAAACCCCCCTTGGCTTACCTAGGAGTGAGCCTAGACGGAAGAGGTTCAAGCCAAAGTGATAGCGTGGGCTTCGAACCTAGGCATTGTGCCTCCAAGGACACACTAAGTGAGCCGGACTTAGCTCACGTTTGCAAGTGTGTATAAGGATGGAAACAAGCCCCAGAGCACACGACACCTCAATCAAAGGTAGAGGAACCACGAACCGAACTCAGGGAAACACACGTGAACTCTCACTTAGTTAATTTTTTAGTTCTATTGTTTCAAATGTGTAGTGTTAATAATGTATTTTGAGGATATTTTATGGTCACTGATCCAATGCATGTTGAATTGTGCCAGGTACCAATGTAGAGAGGAGGTCATACTCAACATCCTCACAACGCGATCTACAACCAAGGACAATCAAACATTAAGAATGACATAAATTGTCATAGCAATGGGGGAGAAATTAATGAAATCAAACTCAAATGGCTGAAAAGGGAGTCCAAACCCTATGATGATTGAATCTCCTAATATCTAAACCATTCATTACAATGGGAAAGGTTCACTATAGTCGAGATCTAGGATGGCCCACCCGTGCTAAAAGACAAATTAAAAATTCAACTTCCATCTTTGTTCTCTCAACATTACAAAGAGAATAGGGATAAATATTGGTAAATGAAAGGTCGTGGAAGGGGGCGGAAGGAAAAAAAAAACATGTCAAACTTCAATAAATATGAGAATTGCACCCAAAGAAAGGGATTTTTTGGCTCTTCAAGCATTGTACATTTATGAACTATTTTGGGAATACAATGTTAAATAAAATTGAGAAGCCATCCCTTGGAGCATTGATGTACTATTGTTGAAACTGTTAATATTGAGAATCCCTCGAGGCCAACTTTTTATATAGAGAAAAAATTGCACGTGTTGTTGTTTTGTTGTGAACTATTTCAAGCAGAATGTATGTTGTTCACATGGGTTGTAAGTACACATTTGCCAATAGACATTTCTGATGCAATCTATGTTCCTCTCGTAGTAGTATTATTCTTTCTTATATTATACATCCCAAGCATATAAGTTGTTGATGTATGCATAGATATGATTTAGAATTTTCTGGTTATATATGTGTATACATGTGTTTCTAACTTTTCACCTCCATGAAAACTATCTAAGTGGGGTCTTAAGAAGATTTTAGTTTCATTACAACTTATTTACTTACGATAATTCACTCCTATCTAGGATATGATAGATTAGAAGTAGATTAGATTTCTTTCATGTATTTACATAATCTTCATCTACATCTTTTGTTTGCATAACCATCCATCATTCACCTTCATCGATGGACCAGGCCGCAAACAGTAAAACCCAAACCAGAAATGGCTACCGGACCAGAATTTGGATGGGTTTCCTATTCTAAACAGTGAGAGGTTTGATTGGGACTTCTTATCAGGGGTAACCCCTACTATTAACAAAGGGATATTTTTCCTGTGTCAATAGAATTGGCGCTAGAAGGAGGGTGGATGGTAAGCATGTCCATGTGGAGTCATTTCAATTAACTTTTAACCAGCTCATGGCTCCTCTCTATATATTTGTATGGGATGACCCTTTGAGTATTCCAATACCCACCGGGGGGATCCCAACCAAGACAATTGATCTCTTGTCAAACTCAAAATTCGATGGTGAATGGAATGTCTTTGCATTCACGCATCTTAATCAATTTAGCATCACTTGACATAATCTTAAGATTTTTCGGGACAATGAAATATGTTGATTGTTTATCCTCACACTTTAAGGGAGGATTAAAGCCTAGTTTACGACATTGTCAGTGAAATATATTGATAGATGGAGACAATTCATGGAGATATTCATCGTTTCTCATGTAGATTATGTTTATGATGAACTCTTTGAGGAAATTGTAAAAATACGTAGGATTGGAAACAAATCCGCGAATGATTTCTTTCATATCTAATTTATATTCCTGAAGGGTACGATCTGGGCACTCAAATCAACTCTCATTCACAAGATTCAAATCTAACCACAAAGGATAGGAGGTACACAATCTGTAACCCATACTCTTTAAACGCAACTATAGGAGAATCCTTATCAGAAATATTAAACCCCTTAGCCCCAGAGTGTGAACCATCTATTGTCTCCCCTTCAAAAAATCATGAACATACTATGGTCTGTGATGAATATCCTATTGAAGAAATCCTGTTATTTTTCAAAATATGAAGATATGCAATCACTTTACACAAATTTGTTTGATGATATTCACGTGCATGAGCACCCACCTATTTTTATTTTACATTACTCTTTTAATGATGAAACATTGAATGATAAACCAAAACAAGAAGGGTGCCCAACTTTGATCGATCAAACACTCTCTCTCAATGAAAGTCCACCCATGATGCATAATGTTATCAATCCTTCACAATTCGAATTTTGGAACATGTTGAATCACAATCTGATCTCTATAAACTTATTTTTGATGATTACTTTTTGTTCCAGAATTGAATGTGAGTACTAACCTATCATTTTTTTATTTTGTGCAATCCAAAATTTATGATCTCACTGCATAAATGTTAACAACAAAAAATCTAAAGTGTGCAAATCATAAGGAGTTTGTTGGTACACATTAAGAAGTCACATCAAATGAGCATCCCATCACCATATAAGGCACAAGAAACATTGAGCTGGCCCAAGAAATATTTTCATCTAAATATGCTCCAAAATCTCGTGTCAATCCTCAGGGGAAGATGCATCACTCGTCCTTGTATGCTATCTCAATGCTCTGACACTCCTCACGTGATTTTGATGATGTTACAAGAGAAGGCTTGGAGTCATCTCTCACTCAATGTTTCCCTCAAACTATCAACTATCATCTCTCCTCTCAGCATGTGGTTTATGTAAAATGTGAACCCAGGGAGATTATCCTGGATAATAATCTCCCTGGATAATGAGGCACTTCAATTTCAACCAATGGTTATGTCAGGTGCTCATTGTCTTAATTCAACCCCTGGAATGAATGATGCCACCAATTATGAGACTCTCTCACAAGGCATATTGCATGCAAATTTCATTCATCGGTCTCATCATGTATTTCACTCATTTTCCATTTCCTTCCAAAAGTCTTATGCTAATCATTATAAATTATGTGATGGAATTGAAGCATGGTTGTTGGAATCCTATGTGTCTACATTTCCCATGAGCGATGACACTATAAAATTTAACATGTTGGGTGTAGGTTTGCTTGAATCAATTCTTCCTATCTTTTATTCCTTACTTCTCCATTCTCTGCAACTAATTTTTTATGAACATATGGCTACGGGTTTGGAGTTACTTGATTGGTTGCACTAACATTATGCTTTCACTTAGCCCTCTTTTAGTCAATGTAGGGTAGAGTAGGAATACGATTAGCATGGATATTTTTCTTACTTTATGCTTGCATAATTTAGATGTTTTCTTCCTTTTCTGCTTACATAACATAGATTTTGGTTTATCTTGGTTTCTTCAATAAAGCCACCAGTTGTTATTAGTTTAGGTCTCAGCTCACAGTGGATTCCTTTAGTCTAAATTTTTGTTACATACAAGCTTTCTTATTTTCATTTGATGCATTTTATTTTTGTTGTTTGACAGAAAGATTGGATTAACTTTGGTTATCAAGAGGAAACCATGTGCCTAATTCTTTGAGAATTTGATTTGGAAGATTACTTTACTTCACTAGCATTCACTCTAATGATTAGAAACTAGATAACATGTTATCCTAAGCTGCTGAAAGAATACATGTTGAAGAATACTTTGCAACTTGGGGAAGATGGAAACTGGGTAGAAGGAATAATATCAGTTTTTCATGGCCTTGTTGTCCATGGATTTGTTTCTTACAAAGGCTTATATACCAACAGATTGGTATGGTGGTATATTGGGTTCTTCCTATTGGTTCTTGTTATCCCCTAGCCTAGGGATAACTAAGGAGATTATGGATCGAGGCCCACAAGTCCTAGACATGGAGTACCAAGAGCCATATTGGAGGATAGGAGGTCTCATCACGAGCCAGCCTATTAGGTCCATGGGTATGTAGAGGTATGACACTACCATGCCAGGGTAGTGGCTCTTGGTGGCATAGCCAAGAAAAATGGGATCTCATCACGAGCCAACCTTCTCGTCTCCATGAAATTCTTGTGGGAAACATTGTCACCATTGGTCACCACACCAAGGCAATGTCTGCTAACTAGTCTCTTGAAAGAAAAATCAATTTCCCCTAACTAGTCTCTTGAATGGCCTTGGAAACATTTGCATCCATGAAAAGGTGCAACTCACCCTCTTCAGAGGCACCCATAGGTAAGCCATAAATTCCCCTGTCATCAATGCACCCATTGCTCAAACATCCATCATCACCTCATCCACTTACATGGCATGGATTTGTCTTCACCTGGAAACATCCCACGTCCAATGAGAATTATCCCAATAGGACCTCTTGACGTCCTCTCCAAACATGGCTTGTAGAATAGCATAACATCTTTGAGCACTTGTTTGGGAAACGGGGGTTTTATGCACATGTTTAAATAACTTGATTATTAGATATGATTGATATTTCTATGATCCATGTGACTTATGATCCCATGGAGGGCATACTTGTTGTTGTTGCAGGACCACACTCGAAGGACAGGTACACATGGGGAGATGATTAGTTTGGACCTCCATAGGGATAAAATCCCACCAGATGGATGTTGACAACCCACCTAAGGGAAAAGACAAATAAGAGGTTTGCACCAGAGAGAGAGGAGGTCGTGTCATCAAAGATAGCCTGGCAGGACTGGACCCAGGGGGGTTTTTTCCTCCTACTATGATGTTGGCCTTGAAAGGCCCATGATGTCACCTCCTTGACCCTTGACGTCACCAATGTTTGATGGACACTTTGGAGGCAGTTTTGTGCCAAGTGGCACGTGTGGCTTGATCCAGGGGCCTTGGGAGGCCTAACGTTTTGCTTCTGGAATCCAACGTTTCACTAGAGATGCCTAACGTCACCCTAAAGGGGCATGACGTCACCATTTTTTCTTGATTTAGGTTTTTAATTTTTCATTTTATGTAAAAACTAGATAGTATATGTAAACTGGCCATGTTGGCCTTTTTGACCTAATTCTAGTTATTGTAACTGTATAAATAAGGGATTTACCCTTGTATTATTTTCATCATCTTTCACTCACACTTACTGAGGTCTCAAATTTGCGCCCTACTTGGGGTTTCTTGGCTGAACTTTAGTGCGCACTTCTTGAAGGAGAATTATTTGGGAGTATTTTGGCATTTTTCTTGGTGGAAGCCTTCAACTAGGTTATTTGCTAGATGATTCTTGGTGAATGTAAGTAAATATTCTACAATTCTTCTTCATTGAATGGTTATGGTTGTATTTATCTTGCATTTATACTAACATTATGAAATTGCTAGCTTAAAACCCTAGGAAGGCTAAATCACATGTTATTGTTCTTGCCTTAATAACTTTCACCTACTAGATAATGCTAGAAAACTGATTTTATTGAAGCTTTTTGCTAAGGGCCTTTCCATTGCAACACCCTAGCACCTTTTGCTTCATCTAATTCATCATCTACTTCATCCTTGAGCTAAAGAAAGAGGAAAACTACTAGGGGCTAGGGTTACCTACTTCCTAGTAGCCATTTTTCTTCCTAGGGTTTGGTGATTGAAGCATTGGGCTACCAACACTTCAATTATTGACCCTCTTGTCTCTAGCTCTCTTATTATAATTTGCTCCTTCAAGATTTTTTGTAGCCCAAAAAGACTACATTTACCCTAGAAGCACTGATCTAAGCCTGACAATTGAGTGATTGACAAAAACTACTATCAAAACCTTTACCTTAAGCTCTCTACTAACTACTCCTAACCTTATAATAGTATAATATACTAACCTATTTGTTGTTGTTACTAAAGTAAGCTACAACCATCTATTGCATAATTAAAAGCACATAAAAACAATTGTAAAGTTGATTTATACACTACCTAATTTGATTTCGACAAATGATAGTTCTTTGCTATTGTTGAGTAATTATTCTTGGTCATTGTGAAGCCATTTCAAGGATTTTATTGTGAAGCAATCATCTCATAAAATTTTCTGCTATAAGTTTTTGTTTGCTTCACCACATATCAACTATTTCTTTTATTGATAAAGTCCATGGTTTTATGAAGTACTAACATCAAGTTGTACTTGTGAAAGATATCTCTTCTTGTTTCTTTGTTCTGGGTAGGTACATCTTAATACTTCACTAATTCATTGGTTAAAACCATGGGACTTTCTGATCAGTGTGACTTGTGAGAGGTGATATTTTCATAGAAACTTTAACCTTTTCCTTCTCAAACCCCCAAGTCATCGGGGATGTCTCCCTTGGGTCATCAACCCTAAATAGAAAGAGATATCATGTTGAGGTGACAGTGATAGGATAGCCTCCTGTTATGCCAATTTTCCTTCCCTCAACCTTTTCCTTTGGAATAAGTATAAATTGTGCGATAACATTTTGGTGCCGTTGTCAGGGAGAATTGAGACAATTCTCCTCAAAGACGACACTTTTCAGTAAGCCTTTCCTCAAAAGCATTTACTTTGAAAAACTTACCTGGAGACTCCACTAAGGGTGATCCCCTCATCCCTTTGATAGTTTCAAGAAAATTATCTGGCGACTCCACTAAATGACAAAGCCAACCATGAATTCTCAATGGGACCCAGGAAAATTTAAACCGTTGGATATGAGTAAAATACTAGGGTATCATCGACAAATGCCTCTGAGGTATGAAAATGGCTCCCTAAATTCATTGGTAGTGATGAAGAGAATCCTAATAAACATGTGTGTGATTTTTATGCTTTCTTTCAATTTCGTCCTATCAATGACGATGTCGAATACCTTGCAGTGAAAATTTTCTCTGCTACTCTTCATGATAATGCCAGGAGATAGTATGAAGACCTCCTTGATGCTAGTATTTCCACCATGGATCAATTGGAAGAGGTTTTCCTCGAAAAATGGGATCCTTGTGTATTGCTAAAAAAACTTACTCACTTGAAGAAGAATAAGAATGAAACTGTTGGGGAATTTCATGATAAATTTGAAGGGATATTACAACAGATCCCAGTAACCCATCACCTATCACATGACTTTATTCTTTTTCTTTACACCAAATACTTTATGGTACAAATAAATTCCCCTATAGAAGACAAAGCACCTAGAACAATATAGGAAGTTTATAATATGGCTACATAAATCAAAGCCAACATCTCCTCATTGAAAGAACAATCTTTTGCTCCAGAAGTCAAGGTTTGTGAGCCCAAAGACACCCCAAATATTCCCAAGAACTTGAGACATCTATTGAAGAAACCCCAGAATATTTAGAAAAAGACATCAGTCAACAAGAGGTTGAGGAAGAGGGTCTTGATGAAGGTTACCAATCCCATGGTGAAGAACAAGAATTTACTCATGCTTCTACCGAAGATAACGAAGATATGGTTAAAGAGTGAGAGCCTGGAGATATAAAAAACGATGATGAAGTATCGATATGTGCTCCTCCCTCTGATGAAGCCATCCATGAGCCTATTCCTCCTGCACAAGAAGAAGAGAATGAGGTTAGTCACTTTCCTTTTTAGGATTTTGATAATACCTTATTCTACGATTCAGAGAGTGAAGGAGAAATGGAATCCTCGGGCAAGGTAGATTCTCCTTGTTGTACATTTGAAGATGTAGAAGCAAGTCTTCCATTTGATGAAGTCATATAAATACTTGAAGCTCAGGCACAAGAAGAAGTAAGCAAGGTCAGTTGTGGAAAGTGAATAAGTGTTGGATGTTTTTACCCCTTCATGCTATAATGAAGATGATGATTTTGTTGATAATATTGAAGAGTTCATACATGTAGAGAAGCGTAATTGGGATGTGATTGGATATGATGGGGATCCCATTTACAACATTGAGGGACATGTCCAAAAGTTTCCTTTACCATTATCACATGAAGTTACTAATAAATTTGGCAATTGGAAACAAGGACATGACATGATTACAAATTTTTTCCAGACACCCAAGGATGACCTGATCCTATGCTCCCCTAATAATTTTCGGTCATACCTTGAGGACTTTGATGATAGTTCCTTTGAGCACTTGGATTTATTCTACGAAGAAAATTATCAACCATCATTGTGCTCAGATCTTGATAAGAGTGTGGAAGTTTCTTGCCTAAAGCACGATACTTGTGATAATATTTTCCACCTCCCTTTGATTACTTTACCTCGCTATGCCACTAAAGGTATGGTATGGAAACATGTCTCTTATCCCAATTCTTCTGTAGGACAAAGCCTCCTTTTGTTTTTTAGGGTAAGGTTGGGTACCTTAAGAAGAAACTTATTATAACAGTCTTCCAGCCCCCCCTTGATGAATGGTCAGTCATCCTTCCGGTTCTTGCTAATTCCTTCCCAGGTCTCAAATTGTGAAGATGTTTGAGGTAGCCAGCATTTAGACTCTTTGAGTCAATCTTTTGAACCCTTGAATTTTCACAACCCCTTTCTAAGATGGATTGAGATCTTCTCTGACAATATGAATTGGCACCACTTTTTCCCTCCCACCTGCCTCCATGAGCTAGACCTTACCATTTCCAATGATACAATACATTTTCTAACTCATGTTATTTTTGCGCTTAACTTATCACTGCTTTGGTTTATGATGAAGCACAGAGATTGTGAGACATTGTTAGGGTGGTTTCACCGGCTATTTGACTACACATGGCATTCATCCAACATGTAAGTAGAGGTAAGTAGGTAGGCATTTTCATTAATTGTATATACCATCTGCATTTCATTCTAGAGTAGTTGTATTTCCATTTGTATATATGCTTGTTTATTTTCATTTATTGTACCATATATGAGCCAGGGGTGATATCACCACCCCAAATGATTACTAATAATTGTTGTTGAGATCAAGCAGGTCACGGGTCATGCCAAGGATGTTGAGGTTCTCATGCACTCTACGATGAGAACATGTCCCCGAGTTGGAGCCAGATGTTATCCCCTAGCCCAGGGCTAACTAAGGAGATTATGTCTCGAGGCCCACAGGTCCTAGACATGGAGTACTAAGAGCCATATTAACTTGAGCTTGGCCCTGGAGGTCCCATATCTCTTCTTCAGTGCCTCCACCTTGTCAGCAACAACATCATCCATCCCATCAGCCTAGTCCTTCAACAGCGGTGGGTCTTGCTACATGAGGTAATGAGTCTAGGTATCATTGTATGTGTAACTTTGATTCTCAAAACATTTGAATATGTGCATTTAATTATTTTTACTTCTGACGTGTGCTTGGACCTTATTCCTTTCCACTTGTCCACACTTGGGGGGAATGACAGGATGCCCTAGCAAGTTGGGTCACATAGTGTTTGATTTTCCACTAGGTGGTTTCATGAAATTTCGTCGTCCATTCCCACCATACTTATCACTTTTCATATCTTTCCCTCTCATCCATCCCATACATTGGTTCGAGCATTGGGTTTTCCAAGCTAGCAAAGGGTTGTACCTTACCTTGTGGGAAGACGGGGCTAAAGGCCCAGAGGGTAAAATTAGTTGGAAAAATATAAAATCCAAAAAAAAAAACCTTCAGATGCTTCTCCCAGGGATCCCCAAGAAAGCAATAAAAGGCTTCTCAGCAAAAAAAACAAAGGGACCCATAAAATAATAAAATCAAGACCTAGTTGGAGGATAGGGGGTCTCATCACGAGCAAACCTATTAGGTCCATGGGAATGTAGCGGTATGACACTACCATTCAGTTGGTTACCATGCCAAGGTAGTGGCTCTTGGTGGCATAGCTGATCAAAATCTGGACCAGGGGTCAAAATTTAGTTCAAAAATCAAATTTCTCGGAATTGCCTCAAAACGAATGGGTGCATAGGCCTCATCGTCATGAACCCAACGCAACTCGTTTGGGTTCAAACGAATGTCGGATGAGATAGATATCGCGATCTGTTCGAATCATCAAACAGGTAAAAAAAAATGTGCTAACTATATAGTCCGTACAGTCCGTACGGATGTTGACGTGGCATGTTCGTACGATGATGTGGCAGATCCATACAACACGTGATGTGTGCTGAGTTGGCAGTTTGGACGAATCATTTGAGGACATGTGGCATTATCATGGCAAGTGGTTTGGTGCCACGTGGCCCAGTCGTGGGCTGCCACGTGGCACCCTGTTATTGGTTTGGTTGTTTGTTTAAAATTTATGGAGTTCGTGGGGATCGAACCTCGGACCTCCCCCACCGTGGCATAGCCTTTGCAAAGTCCGCGCTACCAACGTACCACACTATATTGCTTGTTATATGAATGGTTTAATATATGTTTAAAATGGATTTGTTTTATGGTTGGCGCGGGGGTCCGGGTTGGGGCTTAGCCCCAACCCCCGGTCGTACAACCCATATCCATATGACCATACAGTGGGATCCACGACCACCGTTGGTGCGCGCGCGAATTTTGGATTTGGTTTGAAACGGTTAGCCCGTGGTTGTGTTGTCAACCCATATGACCTTGTCTCTTTGCGCGCGGGAGTTTTATAACGACCATAACCACGCACCCGATACGTGGCGTTTAATCATTGGTTTTAAAAAAACTCAGCCCTTTTTGTATTTGCGCGAGGTCACATGGTGACCCTTGTGACCACGGCCTTGGCGGTTAGGAAATAGGCGCGCCCATAAAGTCCTACAATTTCGTCTGTTTTTTGGTTGCGCGTCGGTGCTAGGTTTTAGCACGATTTGGAGCGCGTGTGCTAGGTTGGCCACACAGAGGTGCGTTTTGGCGAACCAGAGACAACAAGCTTGAAGGAGGAAAATGGTGGGAGGCCTATCTTCTTCATTTTTTGGCCAAATGAGGTGCCGAAAAATCCCAGCTAGGGGTTTTTGGACATTATGAATCCATTGGCACTATTTTCAAAGCCATTTGAAGACTTATTTTGCAGGTTTTTCACCATTGAAGTTTCAGAGAGCTCCAAGGAGCTTGAATCCCTCATTGATTGAGGTCATGCTCAGATGAGCACAAGTCTATTTTCTGTGATTGAATAGTCATTTTTGGCTAATTGTTATGATTTGAACACTTTGGGATAGGTTTCAGATCCATTTGAGGACTTTTACAGGTGTTTTTTCCACAATGAAGCTCAGGGAAGCTCAAGGCCACATGTAGAAGAGGTCATGCCTGGATGAGCCATGATCCGTTTTCAGAGTTCTATTAGTCATTTTTGGGGTTTTTATGTATTATGAACCCAATGGTACAGTCAATATTTCCAGTGGAGTTGAGCAGCATATTGTAAAAGAATTGACAAATTAATCCCAGAGAGCCAAGTCCATTGATGGAGGCTCAAGGAGATGTAGCCCAGAGAGGGGTGAACTCCTTTATCATATTGTTATTGTTGTGAGTTTGACGGTTTATTTGTTGCAATTCATGTTTGCTATGTATTTATTTAAAACACATATTTAACCATTTAAAGGAAAAAATCCTCACACATGAACATTTAAAAAAAAAATGCATAAACTTGGCACATAATCTATTTTGCATATTTTAACACATTGAGCAAGGTCCTGTAAAGTTTATTTTTTATGAAGTAGAGGGTGCTTGCATAGCATAACAAGTCAGCCCTCTATTTTCAGATCAGGTGGTATCAAAGCATAGTTTTTTTTGCTCATGTGATTGCCATTGATAGCTAGAGTTTTAGCTGTTGGTATTTGTGCAAGTTTTGTGTTGAAGTTTGATATCTTGCAAGGATGGAGGAAGCTTCAAACATTGATAGTTCTCATACATCTTCATTATCCAAGTTCTTTGACAAAGAGATGTTGAAGGAGTTTGCAACCATGAGAGATATGGTACAAGAGTTGTGGGAAGATAGAGAAGAGAGGATTGTTCTTGAAGAGCAGTTGATGGCCATGAAGAAGGAGAAAGACCAGCTTCTTGAAAAGTTGCATGAGATGGAGACTCAACTCCATGAGGAAAAGGAAACCCTTACCAAGTACATGCATGAACATGAGGTATGTAATGTTAGTTTATC
>SNQJ01S0000945.1:506539-524986 GCA_010110895.2 Picea sitchensis
AGGGTCCAAGTTATTGTTAAAAATGGGCTATGAAGGTAAAGGGTTAGGCAAGCATGCACAAGGCATTGTTGAGCCTATTGTTGTTGAAGAGAGGCCCAAGTATTGTGGTCTTGGATATGAACAGAAAGATGGAGCAAATTCCAAAGTTGAGGAGACAAGGGAAAAAGTTCCAAGAACAAATTTTGTTTCAAGTTCACCTCCTTAAGAAGGCTATAAAGGTGAAAGTTCAAGAACTTTTGTTGCAAGTTCAATCCCTCAAGAATGCAAAGCTTGTGTTCAAGATGAATGCAAATGTATGAAACAAGAGAGTTGTGACATCCATGAGGACAAGAACACTATTGTTGGTCTTCAAAGGAGAGCTTGTAACTCTTCAAATTCACCTCCTCAAAGAGGCGATAAAGGTGAATGTTCAAGGTATAATTTTTCTTATCATTCAGTTGCTTTTGATTATGTTAAGCATGATAAATTTGCATGTAAAAATGGAAGAAAAAATCCATGTACATATTGTGGTTTATATAACCATCATGTTTCAAAATGTTGGAAAAGATTGACCACTTTCAGGAAACTTTACAAGCAAAGACAACTTGAAAAGAGGATGCAAAAGATTTGCACTCATTACCAGAAGCGAGGTCATCTCATTGACCAATGTTGGACATTGCATCCAACCACTCATCCACGGCACAATAATCAGATGGATAAAGAGATTGGCAAGAATGGAAGAGGAGATTCCATCATCAATGTGTGTCAAGATGATTCACAAGAAGATGATTTTCAGCAGAAGAATTCACCATTGAGTTGGCTTGGTAAGAAATGGTTGGATTTCTTGAGCAAGTAAGGCTTGCATTTTTCTATTGTAGATGCACATTTCAGCCTTATGTGTGCATTTATGTTGAGAGTATGACAAGTTGTAGCAGTTTATCACAATTTGTATGATGCAAGTTGCATGTGAATGCAATTCATTTGAAGGCATTCTTGTTGTTGCACAACTTCGCCAGGAGGATGTAAAAGAGGGGTATGATGTTCACTTGTTACAGCCATATATCTTTTTCATATTCAGCTCTTATGTACCCACATGTTTCAAGTTTATGTACTTATGTTTGTACTTGAAGGAGAGTTGAAGAGCTATGCACATACATGTGTTTTTGTGTATGTGTAAGCAGTGAACCTGGTGATAGTTCATCATGAATGGCTCTTGATTGTAACATGATTGTGTATCATGAATGTCGACTTGTCATTTTGGGAAGGTCGATATGTTTCAAATGAGTCTCGACTTGTGTCGATGTTGTCTTGACGACTATGTTGTGTCGATCATATTTTTCGACTTGTGTTTAGTCGACGGTGTTTGTTGGCTTGTAAGTCGATTTTGAGTACACCAAGATGCAGGAAAACGCGTACAAGATGCAATCGTTTTCTTGAAGAGAAAAAAGACTTTGTTGGCATCATTTTCAGTCTTGTATAAATTTGTTTTCAAGATTGATGGTTTTCTTGGTTTGTGACAAGATGTCGCAGGAAAGTTTTTGCAGCCATTGTAGAGCGGATTGTTTTGACGCCAAAGAGTTCACAAGAGGGACTTGATTCTCAGTGGGAAGGTTGGCAGTCTTCCAAGCACAAAGAGAAAAGTGGGTCAGCAGCAGCCAGAGAACAGTGGTTGAGGGACATAGCTAGTTGCAGTGCAAGGCATGTCAAGGTATTCAGGTGATTGTCAAAAAGACTTTTCAAGTATAATTAGTTGATAGAACTTGGAAGCAGAAGAGTATTGAAGCTCAGATAGATAATCATAAGCTTTTTTGGGTCCAAAAGCCTTTCAGTGGGAAGGTGTGATCAAAATCTAGACCAGGGGTCAAAATTTAGTTCAAAAATAAAAGTTCTTGTAATTGCCTCAAAACGAACGGGTGCGTAGGTCTCGTCGTCACGAACCCAACGCAACTCATTTGGGTTCAAACGGACATCGGATGAGAGAGATATCGTGATCTGTTCGAATCATCAAACAGATAAAAAAAAATGTGCTCACTGTACAGTCCGTATAGTCCGTACGGATGCTGACGTGGCATGTCTGTATGATGATGTGGCATGTGCTGAGTTGGCAGTTTGGACGAATCATTTGAGGACACATGGCATTATCATGGCAAGTGGTTTGGTGCCATGTGGCCCAGTCGTGGGCTGCCACGTGGCACCCTGTTATTGGTTTGGTTGTTTTTTTAAAAGTTATGGGGTCTGTGGGGATTGAACCCCAGACCTCTCCCACCATGGCATAGCCTTTGCAAAGTCTGCGCTGCCAACGTACTACACTCTATTGCTTGTTATATGAATGGTTTAATATATGTTTAAAATGGATTTGTTTTATGGTTGGCATGGGGGTTCGAGTTGGGGCTTAGCCCCAGCCCCCGATCGCACAACCCATATCCATATGACCATAAAGTGGGATCCACAACCACCGTTGGTGCACGCACGAATTTTGGATTTGGTTTGAAACAGTTAGCCCGCGGTTGTGTTGTCAACCCATATGACCTTGTCTCTTTGAGCGCGGGAGTTTTATAACAACCATAACCACGCGCCTGATACGTGGCATTTAATCATTGGTTTTAAAAAAACTCATCCCTTTTTGTATTTGCGCGAGGTCACATGGTGACCCTTGTGACCACGGCCTTGGCAGTTAGGGGCTAGGCGCGCCCATAACCGTCCTACAGTTTCGTCCATTTTTTGGTTGCATGTCGGTGCTAGGTTTTAGCACGATTTGGAGTGTGTGTGCTAGGTTGGCCACACAGAGGTGCGTTTTGGCAAACCAGAGACAGCAAGCTTGAAGGAGGAAAATGGCAGGATGCCTATCTTCTTAATTTTTTGGCCAAATGAGGTGCCAAAAAAGCCTAGCTAGGGGTTTTTGGACATTCTAAATCCATTGGAACTGTTTTCAAATCCATTTGAAGACTTCTTTTGTAGGTTTTTCACCATTGAATTTTCAGAGAGTTCGAGGGAGCGTGAAGCCCTCATTGATTGAGGTCATGCTCAAATGAGCACAAGTCTATTTTATTTGACTGAATAGTCATTTTTGGCTAATTGTTATGCTCTGAACACTTTGGGATAGGTTTCATATCCATTTGAGGACTTTTACAGGTGTTTTTTCCACAATGAAGCTCAGGGATGCTCAAGGCCACATGTAGAAGAGGTCATGCCCGGATGAGCCATGATCCGTTTTCAGAGTTCTATTAGTCATTTTTGGGGTTTTTATGTATTCTAAACCCAATGGTATAGTTAGTATTTCCATTGGATTTGAGCAGTAGCTTGTAAAAGAATATTTGACAAATTAATCCCAGAGAGCCAAGTCCATTGATGGAGGCTCAAGGAGATGTAGCCTAGAGAGGGGTGAACTCCTTTATCATCTTGTTATTGTTGTGAATTTGATGGTTTATTTGCTACAAGTCATGTTTATTGTGTATTTATTTAAAACACATATTTAACCATTTAAAGGAAAAATTCCTCACACATGAACATTTAAAAAAAAGATGCATAAACTTGGCACATAATCTATTTTGCATATTTTAACACATTGAGCAAGGTCCTGTAAAGTTTTTTTTTTATGAAGTAGAGGGTGCTTGCATAGCATAACAACTCAGCCCCCTATTTTCAGATCAATAGCCACGAGAAAGGGGGTCTCATCACGAGACAACCTTCTCATCTCCATGAAATGCTTGTGGGTAACATTGTCACCACTTGTCACCATGCCAGGGTAGTGTCCCCTAACTTGTCTCTTGAAATAAAAATCAATAAGATAAAAATATAAAGGGCATTGAATGGCCTTGGAAACATTTGCATCCATGACAAGGTGCAACTCACCCTCTTTAGAGGCGCCCATAAGTAAGCCATACATTTCCCTGTCATCACTGCACCCATTGCTCAAACATCCCTCATCACCTCATCCACTTACATGGCCTGTATTTGTCTTCACCTGGAAACATTCCACGTCCAATGAGAATTATCCCAATAGGACCTCTTGATGTCCTCTCTAAACCTGGCTTGTAGAATAGCATAACGTCTTTGAGCACTTGTCTGGGAAAGGGGGGGTTTATGCACATGTTTAAATAACTTGATTATTAGATGTGATTGACATTGCTATGGTCCATGTGACTTATGATCCCATGGAGGGCGTACTTATTGATGTTGCAGGGCCACACTCAACTGACATGTACACATGGGGAGATGATTACTTCAGAACTCCATAGGGATAATATCCCACTAGATGGATGTTGAGACCCGAGCTAGGGGCAGAGACAGATCAGAGGTTTGCACCAAAGAGAGAGGAGGGCATTCCACCAGAGACATCCTGGCAAGCTTGAACCCATGGGGGTCTTTCCCTCCTATTATGATGTTGGCCTTGAAATTCCCATGACGTCACCTCTGTGACCCTTGACATCACCAACATTTGATGGACACTTTGGAGGCAATTATGTGCCAAGTGGCACATGTGGCTTGATCCAAAGGCCTTGGGAGGCCTAACGTTTTGCTCCTGCAATCCAACATTTCACTAGAGAGGCCTAACATCACCCTAAAGGGGCATGACGTCACCATTTCTGCTTGATTTAGGGTTTTAATTTGTCATTTAATGTAAAAACTGGATATTACATGTAAATTGGCCATGTCTTCCTTTTTGACCTAATTATGGTCATTGTAACTGTATAAATAAGGGATTTTCCCTTGTATTATTTTCATCATATTTCACTCATACTTAGTGAGGTCTGAAATTTGTGCCCTACTTAGGGTTTCTTAGCTGAAATTTAGTGTGGACTTCTTGAAGGAGGCTTATTTTGGAGTTTTTTGGCATTTTTCTTGGTGGAAGTGTTCAACTAGGCTATTTGCTAGACGATTCTTGGTGAATGTAAGTAAATTTTCTGAAATTATTCTTCATTGAATGGTTATGGTTGTATTTATCTTGAATTTATACTAAGATTATGAAATTGCTAGCTTAAAACCCTAGGAAGGCTAAAGCACATGTTATTGTTCTTGCCTTAATAACTTTCACCTACTAGATTATGCTAGAAAACCGATTTTATTGAAGATTTTTGCTAAGGGCCTTGTCATTGCAACACCCTAGCACCTTTTGCTTCATCTAAGTTGTCATATACTTCATCCTTGAGCTAAAGAAAGAGGAAAACTACTAGGGCCTAGGGTTACCTACTTCCTAGTAGCCAATTTTCTCCCTAGGGTTTGGTGATTGAAGCCTTGGGCTACCAACACTTCAATTATTGACCCTCTTGTCTTTAGCTCTCTTATTATCATTTATTCCTTCAAGATTTTTTGTAGCCTAAAAAGACTCTATTTACCCTAGAAGCATTGATCTAAGCCTTATAATTGAGTGATTGACAAAAGCAATTATCAAAACCTTTACCTTAAGCTCTCTACTAACTACTCCTAACCTTAGAATAATCCAATCTACTAACCTATTTTTTTTTGTTACTAAAGTAAGCTACAACCATATATTGCAACATTAAAATCACATAAAAGCAATTGTAAAGTTGATTTATACACTGCATAATTTGGTTCCGACAAATGCTAGTACTTTTCTATTGTTGAGTAATTATTCTTGGTCATTGTGAAGCCATTTCAAGGATTTTATTGTGAAGCAATCATCTCATAAACATTGTTTCTATAAATTTTTGTTTGCTTCACCACATATCAACTATTGCTTTTATTGATAAAGTCCATGGTTTTATGAAGTACTAACAACAAGTTGTACTTGTGAAATATATCTCTTATTGTTGCTTTGTTCTGGGCAGGTACATCTTAATACTTCACTACTTCATTGGTTAAAACCCTGGGACTTTCTGATCAATGTGACTTGTGAGAGGGGATATTTTCATAGACACTTTAACCTTTGCCTTCTCAAACCCCCAGGTCACCGAGGACATCTCCCCTAGGTCATTAACCCTAAATAGAAAGAGGTATCATGTTGAGGTGACAGTGATAGGATAGCCTCCCGTTATGCCAATTTGTCTTCCCTCAACCTTTTCCTTTGGAATAAGTACAAATTGTGCAATAACAGTTCTCTAAAAAATATTGGTGAGATAAAACTTGGTTACAAGAATTCTCTTTAGGCATGCTTCTCTATAGACTTGAACCTTTTGTGATGGAGTTTATTTCAAGGATATAAAAGGTAGATCGTTTATTTGTTCGAAAGAAATTCAAAATTGTATTGAAATCTATGTACCTTAACTCTTTCATGATGGTGTATATTGAGTACAATCATTGAAGTGTTTGTTTCTCTGTGAAGAGGGTGTGCTTGAGACTCTTGGTACATTTATCCCCTTCCCAATCCTCAAGGTGGTTTTAATTTATTGGGAAAACAGATTCTTTACTTCATATATAGCATGTATCTCTTGATTGTTTGAGTATCTTGAAAATATTTAGGGTTACGAAGAACATACTCAAAAACACTTTAATTCTATCTTATGACACCACAAGCTCCTAGCCTGATTTTTGAGGAAAAATATCCTTCTCAATCAGTTGGTGACAAGATAGATATCTACTCCTTGGTCTTGTGAATTCAAAGTGATGAAACCCATATTATTATTATCATACATTTTTCATTGTGAGAGCGAAGCATAATAATTTTCAGGTTAGGAGGATTCCCTTAATGACTTGGGTATCTTGACTAATATGCTTTCTTTTTTGTTGAAATTTTAATGTGTCCTTTGAAGCTCATTGATTCAGATTTAACCTTCTTGATATGATTGCTCACTCTGTTGCTTTACTCTTCAAAAAATCGAATCCCAATTTATTGACTTGGACCAACTGATTGATTTTCATTGGTTCTATATCTTAATATGACCTTGTTTGAGTTTTCTCATGAATTTTGATGATTGGTTGCCTTCATCTTGATCTCATTGGGGATTTTGCATCATGATGTTTATGTTGTCTTTGGAATTGGAATTTTCAAATGCTCAATGAGAATATACATATGAGCCTAGCCATGAAACTCTCAAAGAAGCTATTCAAGAAACTTTTATATGAAGCTTTGGGAGTTATGTTGAGAAGGAAACCAAGAATGATTTTTCAAAACTTAGCCAAAAAAATAAAACACAAACCAACCAACAAGTTGTACATTTGTTGGCATGTTTTTCAAGAAAAGAATGTGCTTGTCATTGATGACAAGAACAACAATGATGACATTCAGAAGATTGATGGCAAGAACAGCAACATCGATGGTATGCTTACAGGCAAGAAAATAAGCAATAAGGAAAGCGGAAATGATGGAAAATAGGGAAATAATAATCTCAGGTGAAGAAGCAAACAGTAAGCAGAGATCACAGCTCAGAAGAGATAGCTCTTTGCGCTTTCCAGAAGTGTAGTCGAGGTCCAAGAGAAAGATTCGCAGGAGGAGAAAAGGTCAAGACCTTTGAACACTTAGAAAATCTTCTAAGTCAGAGAGATCAAAAAGCTCAGGAGAAAGAAAGACAATGGTCATTGAATCACCAATCTCGACTACCCGATGATCGTTATATTAGCGCCCAGTGACCAGAGGAAGCATAGAAGAGAAGTACAAATCTGATCCATTGGATCTGAGCGATGAGGACCAACAGCCATCAGATCCAGTATAACTGCGAAGAGGATAATGGGCGAGATCCATCCTCCAATTCCATGAAACGATAAATCGCAATGAGATCTGAGTCGTTGAATCTAGAGGACACGTGGCAAGAGATCAAAATTTCACTGACTAAAGAGTCAAAGGAAGGAAGTGCTCTAACCTTTGAAGTCATGAAACATGAAATCGCGATAAGATATGGATCGTTAGATCGTTGTGGACCGTTGATCTAGAGTATTTCAGATATCGAGAGTTAGAAGAGTCAAGGTTGGCTCAAGTTCAAACATTCAACACGCGAAATCACGATAAGCCTTTCATGAATAGGCATGTAGTCATAGCCAATGGTCACATCATCAGAAGAGAAGGGAAGAAGCTAGCATTGCTAGGATCCACCTCAAAGTTTTGCGAGCTGGTAAAATCGAGGTGACTCGCAGCTGATCACCCGAAACGTGAAATCATGAAACGACTCTTTGGTTAGCATAAGGTCACAGCCAGTGGGCATGTGGGAGAAACATGCTCGGTGCTAGTTCGAGCAGTTAAAGTTCGTGAGGAACATATTTGAAATATCAGCAAGTCTCTGTGGATTTAATCCAACAGTGTTGATTAATCGACATTTTGAATGAAGGGTGACTATTGCACTTCAAAGACTATTGATCAGTTACGATTCAGTTAGTAGAACTGAATCATAGTTCTTGGGTTTTTGGTGATTCGGTTGCTTGTGCGTTTCTTTGGAGATTCGAAGTGTAACTAAATGGAAGGATTGTATAAAATCAATACATCATGACTGAGTTAGGTTGGTTGTTCTCACTGGAAAACTGAGTTGAACTGGGAGAAAGGAAAATCACAGTATGCACTATGTGAGATCAAACTCAGAGATGAGAAACATAAGTTAAATAGAACAGAAAAGGTGAAGAGAGCAGAATGTACACATACCTAAGAGCATGAGAGGAACAGAGAAAGAATAGATAGAAAGAGACAAAAAGTCAAGCCAAGTATGAACAGAACAGAAGAATAGTGAAGCAGAGAAGAATTGCAGAACAGAGAAGAAGTGGTAAGAATTGATATATCTGTATTGTTGGTTAATCAATCATTTATTTATAATCAAAGAGGTGCTAGGGAGGAACATAGTCCTCTGTTATTCAAGTTGGTTCTTGAATACTGGAAGTTGTAGCTTTCATCTAGTTGTGGCTAGAAAACAGGGTGGCAGGGTGGTGCTTGGGAAAACACATAGTTTTATGTATGCAAGTTGGTGCTTGTATAATTGGAAGTAGGTGCTTCCATCCAGTTGGTGTTGGAGCACTCACGGAGTTGGTGCTTCCTTCTAGTGAGTGCTAGAGAAACTAGAGAGTCGGTGCTCTCAGCAAGTTGCAGCTTGTAAAACAAAGGTGGTAGCCTCATTTTGAGTTGGTGCTAAAAGATAGATGATGTACAGAACATAACAGACTACCTATCATTCGAAGAAGAAGAGGTTTTATCCCTTTATGGGTTTCCTCGTGAAAATTTGTCTCTGTGTATATCATATGTGTGACTGATGGTTATTATTTTTGTTGTTCATATCTTGTATAATATTGATGGTCAATTGGTGAAGTTTAAAAAATGTTTTAATAAACATAAAATTGTTTAAGCACAGTAACAATTGATTCACCCCCCCTCTCAGTTGTCTTAGTAATTTCAACAATTGGTATCAAAGCGGGTTCATTTTATTTAAAGGTATATTTGTAAGCTTAAACATGAAAAGTCATGAAGGGACTTCATCTAATAATCCTCCTCTATTTGATGGAACAAATTTTGCCTTCTGGAAAGTTAGAATGAGAACCTACATAATAGCCTTAGGTGTTGATGTTTGGGATCTAGTAGAGACTGGATATATAAATCTTGTTGTGCTAGCTTCCAAAGATGATAAGTTAGAATTTAGCTTCAATTCTAAGGCAATGAATGCTATCTTGAATGGACTTGGTGAAGTTGAGTTTGTAAAGGTGATGCATCTTGAATCTGCCAAAGCAATGTGGGATAAATTTATTAGCAGTTATGAAGGAAATGCGAAAGTAAAAGATGCCAAACTTCAAACATATAGATTGGAATTTGAACAACTAAAGATGAATGAGGATGAAACAGTTAGTAAGTATTGTTTAAGAGTTGAAGATATTGTGAATTCCATGAAGGGTCTTGGTGAGAATATTGAAGATGTATTTTTAGTTCAAAAGATTTTAAGATCTTTGCTTGATAGATTTAATCCAAAAGTTTCTGCAATAGAAGAACTAAATGATCTTAAAATTCTCTCTATTGATCAACTCCTAGGAACTCTAACTGCATATGAAATGAGAATTAGCAAATATAAATCCATCACTAGAGAAGCATCTTTTAAATCAAACAAGAATATTGATTCAGAATTAGATGATATTGAGGCAAAATTTGTGAGAAGGTTAAAGAAAGGATCAGGCAAATACCAAGGCAAGATGCCCTTCAAATGTTTTAACTATGGTAAGATAGGTCATTTTGCATCAAAGTGTCCTCATAAGAAAAAGGATCAGAACTCTGATGACGAAAAGAAATACAATTTTAAGAAATATAGTAAAAAGAAAAGTTTGTGTGCAAACAATAATGATTCCTCAGAAGACATAGATAGTAATTCATCCTACGAAGAAAGGGTGAATGATTTTATGTTTATGGCTATGGGAGATCTTGATGATGAACACACATGAGGTGACATGAATGATGAAGAAGCTGTGGTGGATATGGAAGGTTAATTAATCAGTTATTTGGAATAAATTGACAGACTCAGATTTAAGAAGAGAAAACAAAACAATTGTTGATGCAGTTTCAAAAGAATGGTAAAAAACTTGATGAAGACTTTGTCTTGCTAAAAGTGGATTTGGAAGAGGCAAAGAAAATAGAGGACATTCTGAAACAACAATTATCAGAAAAGAAAGTGAGATGTGAAGCTTTGGAATAAGAAATAGTAAAAATCATAATAGAGATGGAGAAGTTTAAGGCATTGTATCACCAAAATATGTCAAGTATTAAAGCCTCAGAATGGTTAACCTCCATTATAAATCAGCAAAGGAATCCAATGTTGAAAGTTGGCTTGGGTTATGAAGAAGGATCAAGAAAAGAATGTGCTTGTCATTGATGGCAAGAACAACAATGATGACATTCAGAAGATTGATGACAAGAAAAACAGCATCGATGGTATGCTTACAGGCAAGAAAAGCAGCAATAAGGAAAGTGACAATGATGGAAAACAGGGAAAGCATAAGCTCAGGTGAAGAAGAAAACAGTAAGCAGAGATCATAGCTCAGAAGAGATAGTGCTTTGTGCTTTCCAAAAGTGCAGTCGAGGTCCAAGATAAAGACTCACAGGAGGAGAAAAGGTTGAGACCTTTGAACACTTAGAAAACATTCTAAGTCAAAGAAATCAGAAAGCTCAGGAGGAAGAACGACAATGGTCGTTGGATCACCAATCTTGACTACCCGGTGACATTTAGATCAACGCCCAGTGACCAGATGAAGCACAAAAGAGCAGTACAGATCTAATCCGTTGGATATGAGCAACGAGGACCAACAGTCGTCGGATCCAGTATAACTGTGAAGAGGATAATGGGCGAGAGACATCCTCCAATTCCGCGAAACACAAAATCGCGATGAGATCTGAATCGTTGAATCCAGAGGACACATGGCGAGAGATCAACATTTTGTTGACTGAAGAGTCAAAGGAAGGAAGTGTTCTAACCTTTGAAGTCGCGGAACGTGAAATCGCGATAAGATATGGACCGTTAGATCACAGAGGGTTGTGGACCATTGATCTAGAGTATTTCAGATATCGGGAGTTAGAAGAGTCAGGGTTGGCTCACGTTCAAACATCTGACACGTGAAATCATGATAAGCATTTCTAAATAGGCCTGTGGTCACAGCAAGTGGTCACATCAGTGGAAGAGAAGGGAAGGAGCTAGCGTTGCTAGGCTCCACCTCGGAGTTTTGCGAGTTGGGAAAATCGAGGTGACTCGCAGTTGATCACCCGAAACGCGAAATCGTGAAACAACTCTTTGGTTAGCGTAAGGTCACAACCAGTGGGCATGTGGGAGAAACACGCCCGGTGCTAGTTCAAGCAGGTAAAGTTCGTGAGGAACATATTTGAAAGATCAGCAAGTCTCTGTGGATTTAATCCAATGGTGTTGATTAATCGACATTTTGAGCAAAGGGTGACTGTTTCACTTCACAGACTATTGATCAGTTACGATTCAGTTAGCAGAAATGAATCATAGTTCTTAGGTTTTTGGTGATTCAGTTGCTTGTGAGTTTCTTTGGAGATTCGAAGTGTAACTAAATGGAAGGATTGTATAAAAGCAATACGCCATGACTGAGTTAGGTTGGTTGTTCTCACGGGAAAAATGAGTTGAACTAGGAGAAAGGAAAATCACATTATGCATAGTGTGAGATCAAACTCGGATATGAGAAACAGAAGCTGAACAGAACAGAAAAGGTGAAGAGAACAAAATGTACACATACCTAAGAGCATGAGAGGAACAAAGAAAGAACATATAGAAAGAGACAGCAAGTCAAGCCAAGTATGAACAGAACAGAAGAATAATGAAGTAGAGAAGAATTGTATAACAAAAAAGAAGTGGTAAGAATTGATATATCTGTATTGTTGGTTAATCAATCATTTATTTATAATCAAGGAGGTAGGGAGGTTCTAGGGAGGACCATAGTCCTATTTTATTCAAGTTGGTGCTTGAATACTGGAAGTTGTAGATTTCATCTAGTTGTGGCTAGAAAATAGGGTGGTAGGGTGGTGCTTGGGAAAACACAGAGTTTTTTGTATGCAAGTTGGTTCTTGTATAAGTGGAAGTAGGTGTTTCCATCCAGTTGGTGTTGGAACACTCAGGGAGTTGATGCTTCCTTCTAGTGGGCGCTAGAGAAACCAGAGAGTTGGTTCTCTCAGCAAGTTGCAGCTTGTAAAATAGAGGTGGTAGCCTCATTTTGAGTTGGTGCTCAAAGATAGATGATGTACATAACATAAAAGACTGCCTGTCATTCGAAGAAGAAGAGGTTTTTTGCCTTTATGGGTTTCCTCGTGGAAATTTGTCTATGTGTATATCATATGTGTGATTGATGGTTACTATTTTTGTTGTTCATATCTTGTATAATCTTGATGGCCACTTGGTGAATTTTAAAAAATGTTTTAATAAACATAAAATTGTTTAAGCACAGTAACAATTGATTCACCCCCCCTCTCAGTTGTCTTAGTAATTTCAACAATTGGTATTAGAGTGGGTTCATTTTATTTAAAGGTATATATGTAAGCTTAAACATGACAAGTCATGAAGGGACTTCAGCCAATAATCCTCCTCTATTTGATGGAACAAATTTTTCCTTCTGGAAAGTTAGAATGAGAACCTACATAATGGCCTTAGGTGTTGATGTTTGGGATGTAGTAGAGACTAGATATATAAATCATGTTGTGCTAGCTTCCAAAGATGATAAGTTATAATTTAGCTTCAATGCTAAGGCAATGAATGCTATCTTGAATGGACTTGCTGAAGCTGAGTTTGTCAAGGTGATGCATCTTGAATCTGCCAAAGCAATGTGGGATAAACTTATTAGCAGTTATGAAGGAAATGCAAAAGTAAAAGATGCAAAACTTCAAACATATAGATTGAAATTTGAACAAATTAAGATGAATGAGGATGAAACAGTTAGTAAGTATTGTTTAAGATTTGAAGAGCTTGTGAATTCCATGAAGGGTCTTGGTGAGAAGATTGAAGATGTATTTTTAGTTCAAAAGATTTTAAGATCTCTGCTTGATAGATTTAATCCAAAAGTTTTTGCAATAGAAGAACTAAATGATCTTAAAAATCTATCTATTGATCAACTCCTAGGAACTCTAACTGCATATGAAATGAGAATTAGCAAACATAAATCCATCACTAGAGAAGCATCTTTTAAAGAAGACAAGAAGATTGATTCATAATTAGATGATATTGAGGAAAATTTTGTGAGAAGGTTAAAGAAAGGATCAAGCAAATACCAAGGCAAGTTGCCCTTCAAATGTTTTAACTGTGGTAAGATAGGTCATTTTGCATCAAAGTGTCCTCATAAGAAAAAGGATCAAAACTCTGATGACGAAAAGAAATACAAATTTAAGAAATATAGTAAAAAGAAAATTTTGTGTGCAAACAATGACGATTCCTCAGAAGACATAGATAGTGATTCATCTTGCGAAGACAAGGTGAATGATTTTGTGCTTATGGCTATGGGATATATTGATGATGAACACACCGGAGGTGACATGAATGAAGAAGAATTTGTGGTGGATATGGAAGGTGAATTAATCAGTGCTTTGGAAGAAATTGACAGACTCGGATTTAAGAAGAGAAAACAAAAACAGTTGTTGATGCAGTTTGAAAAGAATGGTAAAAAACCTGATGAAGACTTTGCCTTGTTGAAAGTGGAGTTAGAAGAGGCAAAGAAAATAGAGGACATTCTGAAACAACAATTATCAGAGAATAAAGTGAGATGTGAAGCTTTGGAAGAAGAAATAGTAAAAATCATAAAAGAGATGGAGAAGTTTAAGGCATTGTATCACCAAAATTTGTCAAGTATTAAAGCCTCAGAAGGGTTAAACTCCATTCTAAATCAGCAAAGGAATCCAATGTTGAAATCTATCTTGGGTTATGAATAAGGATCAAGTAGTGATCAGCCAAGTAACACAAAACCCATCAAGTTTGTCAAATCCACAAGCTTTGGGATGAATCATGCGTACAATCGAGCCAAGCACTCTTCGACGCAAACATCGCCATTTGAGACATGTTTTGGCTATTTTCCCAAGTCACCTTTAGATTTCATCTTTGGGAAAGATATTTCCCTATCCATAAAAAAATCACCCCTTATCCTTTTCAGCCACCCAAGGAGCTAAGGGAGTATAATACCCAGGTTGGGTGGTCCTAAGAGGGATTTTATGCAAGTACCTTACCTCTCCTTCTTCCCCTTTTCACTACCTTAGACACAAGACCATCTGAGGTGTGGATAGTATTTTCCTTGTGCCAAGCTATCAAAGAGGATGTAATCGACTTCACTGTCAAATAGGTGGGATCCATCTCAATGGATTAATTTTTCTTATAACACTACCAAGCCAAGACTTTTTTTCTCACGTCTAATCACATGAATATATTTTTTTTCTTTGGGACTTGTACCTTCCATCTTTTGGACCACCACCAACATTGTTCACCATCAACTGAGGATTGCATTACCTGATATCCCATCCTTGTTATAAATATACTTGCAACCTTATTCTTGGACCATACCAAACAGTATTCACCATCTCTAATTCAAATATGAAATCTTATAAGTTCAAACAAAAAACTTCCCAAGCATTTGGCTATCCACCCACAAATCCTAAAGAAACAATAGACCTCCACCCTTGTGTCCAAATGTTAGTAGCATAAACATCCACCACCTAATTTAGAGTATATAATCCTAGATCCCGAAGGTGTTGAATTATGTCAAGTGCAAATAAAATCTAGTTGCCATATCCCTTAATGACATTATGTCCCAATCTAACCTGAGTACCATTACCAACCTTCCATGCAAAGAAATCATCAATAATAGGAAATGCTAAAACCAAAGTTTTTCATTGATTAGAATCATTTGGAATATTGTTTCTTGCCTTCCTAATGATATCAAGAAATGTATTAGAAGCTTTACATTTTTTAACACTAATATGCTTCCAAAGACTATCTTCTATTTCTTCCAAAATGGTTCTCTTATTTTTTTTTCTAGATCCAGAACCAAAAATATTGTGTTCTTCATTTAAGTACTCTACCATATCTTGAAAATAAAGGGTTTCCAATTTATTATCAATATCCTTTAGTTCCTTATCATGCCTTAGCTTCTTCTCACGAGCCCACTTCACTGCAACCCCCTTGACCTTCTTGAAGTTTGATTCAAATTGAATGGTTGTTGATTCCCTTATATTATTATCATAATAAGGCCACTAAATCTTGACCATATTTACAAAACTCTTCTCCTCTAGCCAATGATGATTGAACTTGAAAGAGAACAGAGGCTTGCCACTAGTACCAACCAATTCCAAGAGAATAGGAAAATGGTTTGAATCCTCACCAATACCTAACCACTCGCTCAGTCTTAGATTATCATGTAATAGGAATTTAGACATTAAAAATGTATCTAGCCTCTTGGAAATTCTATCAATGCCCACTCTTTTTCTTATCCAAGTAATACTTGTCTTGATTAGAGCCACATCTATGAGACCTTTATCATTTGGATTCCTCACAAAGTAGTATAAAAGGGGATAAAATATCATTCTCTCCCCATATATTAGAGTTTCACATAAACAAATTAAGATCTCCTCCCAAAACGGTATTATTTTTATCTAGAAAACTCTTGCCAAGGAAATTATCCCAGAAAGGAATTCTAAATTAATAGGGTCCATATAGGTTCAAGAGTGATAATTCCATCCTTAAATCCTAGGCATAAAGCATCAATCCTAAACGTGAGGAAAATGACCATGATTTATAACAAGATAACACCATAGTCTTCCAACCATATATACTCCCCCCGAATATGCCTTTGGAATCAGAGAAGATAAACTCCCAACTAAAAAAAAAAATTGCAAGGTCATCACATATCTTACCACATTCCCCCATAGATCCTTGCAATAAAAGGATATCAATATTTATTGAATCCACTAGTCTCTTTACAACTTGATTTTTTGTCGGACTGCCCAAACCCCTACAATTCAAGGACAAACAAATCATTAAGAACATGCACTTATGGTTAACTTTCTCTAAATGCCCCTTCAATTGAGATTTTCATATTGGATTGGATCTCTAAGTGTGCTATCTCTTAATTAAGGAGGATATGATATTTTCTGCCCATTTTGCCCCCTTTTTAACCAATACCCTCTACTAAAGACAAACCTCCATCTACACCCTCCTCATGATCATAAATACCTTCTCTCCTTATGAGTCTACCTTCTCCTTGTATATAATTTTCCATCATAGGAGATAAGACAATAGAAGCTTGAAAGGCCTCTAAGTTTTGAAGGGTATCCTTATTAACAAACTTTCGCAGGTCACCTCCCATACTCCCAAAGATTGTTTGGGACTTTTAATTTCTACCTCCACTAACTAAATACAAAATCTCCCTTTCAGAAAGAGTCTCATTTATTTCACCACCAGACCCATAAAAAAAATTCTTTTGATCCTAGATCATTGGATATAAGATGTCCATATTTGTACCACTGAAAGGTGGCTATACCTCTACTAGAGCTACCTTTTATACTTATTTTTACTTAACCTTTGTGCCTTTTATTCATTGATTAAGTAGAGGAGAGCCCTTTTTTTTGTGCCTCTGATGCCACATTACCAATAGGGTTAGATGAAAATTTAAAACACCCACAAGGAAATTTTTCTCCCCCTCCATCCAGATCATTCCATGGAAAGGTAGAATACAATTTTGAAACAAGTGACCATACATATGACACCTTGAGGATTTGAAAGGAACTCCATTATAATAAAAAAATTGTGTACAGGAAAAACTATCCTTATGTAATTATTCTTTTTAAGTAAACCTTTCCTCATATATATTCCCACTAGAATGAAAGTTATAGTCAACTCCTCAATTTATCTAAAACTCATGTCAACTTTGTAGAACACCCCCAACGAGTTCCTTGTCTCTTTGAGCACTTCATAGAACCAAAAATCGACGGGCATTCTGGTTAATTTTATCGATGTCAAAGTAAGGGTCATATTTTGTAAGTGGGGATCAAAAATATGAGACCAAGGTTTAAGGTATATCATCACAAACCTCCATTTCCATACTGATTTCAACACCTTTTTCACATCCTCCTATGATTAGAAGTTGAATCCCATCCATTCCCTTACTAGAAAAAACACCTTAAGGGAAGACCCTAAGACTAGTTTCCATGAGTCATTGACCCACTCATTAAGCTTAGTCATATCCATTATGCACCCTTAGAAATGATCTACGGGTGCTTCTGAAGCCAATTCTATTACTTCGTCCATTCTTATGTCATCCCCCAAAACTAGTTTTACTAGCGAGGATAGTTTTACTAGCTAGGATTTTCGTTTAATGCATTTATTTTTTTTAAGTTCCCCCCTTCACTGACACTCTACATGTGGCTTCTCCATCCTCTTTATAGGAAGTAACCCTCATTATAGGTTTAATAATACTCTCTCTATAACCTCCTTCAATTCCTTAAAACAATTATTCGACTATGCCATGGACCTTAGGATATGTTAACCTAACTAGATTTACTATTGAATTTTCAACTTGAATTCGATGTTGTTTTCATTGGCTACTTGTGCATTCATAATTTTCCCATGCTATCCAATGAAGAAACCCTCTCATCCCTTCATCTAGGGTGACTTACCTCGTACCGCCTCTAGGAACTTTCACTTCCAAAATTGAAAACTCAAACGCCAGTGATGAACTACCACCAATGATATATGACAAGCCACCAAGTAATGGGAAAGAGAGAAACGAAAAATGGATGGGAGACAATATAAGACTCCTATCAATGATCAAAATAGTAACATTAACTCTAGCCTAGCATTCTACCTAACCAGAAGGGACTCCTCCCAATGTAGCCTTAAATGGATATGTCATAGGCTGACATAAATCATTAATCCCCTTGACACCTCCCATCAACCACCTATTCTCCATTGATAAGAATATAGGGGACCCATATCCTATTGATTCAAATCCACATGTGCATGATCCCAGTGACCTACTGTTGGGCAATTCAATTGCTTAAATTGCTTTCATTTAATTATCAACCAGGGATGCTCGTAAGCTTGTGATGATGCCAGCAAAATATATGCAGGAGTAGGC
>SNQJ01S0000945.1:526792-574324 GCA_010110895.2 Picea sitchensis
TATATATATATAGGAATACAATGGATGTGTATATAAATACACGTAGGGGGTGATAAATCATGTCCTTTGGAAAAGGGCATGACTTATCATTATTACAACATTAAAATAATATTAACCTATATGACTACTATTCCAATATAAATGATTATACATTATTACATAGTGGTAATATTCCCTAGGTATACTACATATCCTGTGTGGGATAGCATCTCCATCCTCATCTATAGATGAAGACAAAGCATTCCAAGGATTGTCTTTGTGAATCCTTGAGTATTTCGTTCATATAAATACGTGCATGACATTGTCAATTGTTTTTGCCAACAAATCTAGTCGAGACTATATCTCTTACTCTCCTTCAAATCTTACACTCCAAGAACTCCATAGCGATGGGAAAAAATATTCTTACTCCAATAAAGAATGAGAACAAGCTTATGAGATTGCATATATATCACACTTCATGGAAAAGAGTAATGTTTCTCACTACAAAAATGGAAGGTAAAACTACATAAGCGATATATGGCCTAAATAGATCTAATTTTTAATTTTCCATGTAAGTTGTCAAAATACCTTAAAAGTTTACCAATGATATAGCTTTCTTATTTGTGTCTTCATTTTTTTTACAATAAACCAAATAGCTTACGTGCTTCCACTATAATATGTTGTGTTTCCTATTAAAATGTGGGTGCAACTCATTTTGGGATAAAACTTCAATAACTTTGTTTTGTATGATCCTCCATGCAAAACCTTTACAATAATGGTATCTCTTCTTCATTGAATATAAAATCTTTGATAATTGAAATGGGTGATCTGATCCTCTTTTGTAGCTTCAACTCAGCCCATATTACAATGAACACAATCTCTAATAGATCATGGCCTCCAACAAGCATGTCGATTGTATTCCTCAAATCATTATCTCTCAGTAGTAATAAAAAAAATGATTATAATAACATATATATAATTCTCTTCTTAGCACATACTTTTTGCACAAAATACACTTCATCTTATGGAAGACGCAAGATTGTGTAGATCCATATTCCTTGAACCAATCACCAACAAATATATTTCTACCTCGTATTATGCAAACGTGCATATATACAGGGGAATATATGTCTATCCAAAGCACCTCACACATAGACCGTCCTCAGTGAACATAAAATTCAAAGCATGCAATTGTATCAAAGAAAAAGATTAATTATAATGAAATCATTCAACCTCAACTTTCTACTCCAATGGAAACATTTGGTTTCACATTCTCAAGCATTCAAGTCATCAACCACATCAGTAATGGACAAATCAAATTTTTTGAACTCAACACATCATGGAGCATTTGAAGTTAAATTGTAACTTACAAACATGTTTGTTGTAAGATTGTTTGATCAAGTTGATTTGTACTTGCAATAGTGTATTTGTAAGTTTACTTGTCTTTTTGAAATCAAGTTGAGTTGAATTGAATTTGTCATAAGGTGCATTTTCGGTTGAACCCAACACCCACAACTTGTTTGTGTCATTCTATTCTCGATTCTATAGGTTGAGTGGTTGAAACTCAAATCATTGTAAACATCAAGTTTTCGGGTGCATTTTCGGTAGTATCCGACACCCTCAACTTCTTGGAACAAGCAAGAAAATTTCAAGTGAGCGAGTTGCAAGAAAGCCTTCTTTTGTTGAGTCAAATTGTAATCAGGATCTACCTGCACAATGAGACCTCCTTTAGTGTTTTGAAATGGCTCAAAGTCTCAAATTATTAGAGTTTCTGAACACTCTAATAAACACCACTGAAGGAAACACAATGATATTGAACAAAGAAACTCTTTAATCATTGCTAACTTGTTTGCAAGTGACTCAAGCTAAAGTTAGACTTCTTCAATCTCTATCCCAGCTATTGAATGATGAAATCAGGGATCTCAAAAATCAACAGCCAGTGAAGTGTTCTAAACTATTTTTTGTTCAAGATAATCCTCTCTATGATGATAATGATGATGATGTTTTTGATCAACAATCAGCGAAGGAGAAACTCAGCAAGACAACTTCATATGCAGACAAATATGAAGCTATTCATGAACCTACATTTCAAGAGTTTTCTTTTGAGTGTAGTGAAGAAAACCTTTCAATGTTGCAACAACAAACAATAAATCCACTTCCACATATTTTAAAGCAACAAGTTCAGAATACTCTTTCCAATCCCATCATCAAACCTTGGAAAGAAATCATCTACAACAAGAATAGAACAGGACTAGGATATGACAAGGAAGTTACCTTTCATATTCCTGATTATTCCAGACCAATCTAGTTCCATAGTGTTGGATTCCTTCAAGAAGTCTCAACTTCACCTGTTCCAATCCAGCATCAGAATGATAAGTGCAAACATTGTAATCGAGTTGGTCACAAGGAGAATCATTGTTTTGATCTCCATCCTTGCTAGCATTGTGGCAAGCATAACCATTCTTTAGACAAATGTTCAACACTCAAGAAACCTGCAAGATTGAAGATTCACTATGAGTGGATCAAACCTTGGCAGTGGTCATCAACAACCAAACGATTATATAAGTCTTACCATAGAATTAAATCTCAAGTAAAGACCAATCTTGTAGCACGTATCATTTTTGTACCTCACATAAGTGGTCCCCTTATGGCGTAGCTATCGAGCATGGCCCTCACGGGATGAGATAACATGTGGTTTTTTCCACATGCCCACTTCATTTTGTACTCAAATGGAACAAGTATGGTACTCTCTTGAGCATAGAAGGAGGGATTACAAAGATGAAACTCTCATGCACCTTAAGGAGGGAAGTTCAAAATTCCAGTGACGATGGCTCATGAAACCACTTGTGGTCTTTCCTTTCAGCTGACAAAGGGGGGAATTGATGATGGAATTGGTTGTCAGACTAAAAGTTTCGACAACAAGTATGCTAGATGGGCATGAAATTTGTCAAATGGGTAACTGCGGTTTGTAGATGACAGACTTTAGCAGAATTATGGTTCAATAAGTTTAAGTTGAATCATACATAATTGGGATGTTGACGTTTATTTTGAGAGCAATGATGTGGACGTTTGGTTCACATAAATGGTCATTTGACCTAGCAGAGGACAAGAGGATTCTTTTGCATTGCAACTTAGCATTTGATTGAGTTGTCAAGCATTTTCATGGATGTGTCCGACTAGAAGTTGATTCACTTCTATTGGTTTTTTCTTATTAGATTGCAGTTTACATTAAGTGAACAAATTGCATGCATCCTGGCTCACATGATTACATAGTGAGATTTCCAGAGATGGCAGACTTTGGCAGGATTATGGTTCAATGAGTTGCAATTGAATCATACACATTATACATTGGGATGTTTTTGGACACCTAAAAGTGTCAATATTGGTTAGTGGTTATCAAAAAACCATCAGATACATGGTATCAATTGGTCAATGGTTATCCCAAACCACAAACTCAAAGAGCACTTTCAATGATACACTGATAGTAGAGTGGTGATACTACATGTTCACCAATTAGCAGCAGACATTATATTCTTCTAGCTCAAATACTTGGAAAAATGATCGAATTGAAAAGTAATCAAGAAATGTTCAGATATTGCAGTAGCTCACTTCCATATGTCATCTCTTTTCCAGTTCATTTCAGATGAACCCTTCAGCATCCAGATTGGCAGTTTTTCAGGCAGTTCTTCATTGAGGCTCAGCTCAGGAGTTTCAGTATGAAGACTTGGAAATGATACCAATTTATGCTTCATTGTTGGTATTATTGATCAGACTTGTGATTGACGAGGGGATTGTTAGCCTGTGGATTACCTTAACCAATCACTAAGTCTAATTGTCACCTATATTTGTATTATTCATTTAAGATATTAGTAATATATCCTCAAGTGATGACTAATGAGTTAGTTAAGATTTCCTAGCCTAGTCATCATGCATGATTTTAGGATCTAGAGAAAATCTCTCTATGAGGTGGCATCACCCATTGTACAATAAATATGTAACATTGGTGTGAATACATTTGAGTTGGCTATTGAGCCTTTTCCGCCATCTTGTTATTCTATGCATATTTTATCACTTACATAATTCACTTATAAAAGGATGAGAAAAAACCTTCCAGCTGAGATAACCATTGAAAGACCAAACCTTCTCAATGCTCTTTATATGATTTCTCATTGTAATCAATCTATAACCACAATTTGTTTAGAATATTCAAGACATGAATAATTGAATGATTTCATGTCTATTTTATTTAGGTTATAAAAGTGTAATAGCATAAGAAGGTGACAATTGGGTTTAGCTTGAGTGGTTGGAAGGAATGATTGTTAACCTCCCCACTTGAGTTCAATTCCTGCAAATAGAGTTTCATTTTAATATCATTGTACACCAGTACGATATTGTAATTGTTGAATGTTGCATATAAAAAAATAGCAATTAAATACCATAGCTCATTCTTCGGTTATGTTTAGAAATCGCCCCACAATTATCTAGTGAACATTCAATATGCAGCCCTAGCTCATGCTCAATTATCCATCTCTGAAACTTCCACTATCACAATTATCCAGTGCAGATTCCAAATGCAACATCATCAAAAATCATCATTTCACAATTATCATGCTTCGGTTCTTATTAGAAATCACCCCACACTTATACAGTGCATATTAAAAATGAAGCCATGGCTCATGCTCAATTATCCATCTCTGAAATCCACTATCACAATTATTTAGTGCAGATTCCAAATGCAACATCATTAGAAATCATCATTTCACAATTATCATGCTTCGTTTCGTATTAGAAATCTCCCCTATTTTCATCTCTGAAATCCACTTTCACAATTATCCAGTTTTCATCTTAAAAATGCGCTTCACAATTATCCATATTCAAAATTCAAAAATTTTGTATACACATCGCTATTTAAAAAATCAAACTAATATTATAATAAAACATGACACAAATTATTTTTAAAAAGTCAAATTTCTGGAAGACCCTGATTTCATAAACGTGAATGCCTCATATAACACGTGTGTAAGAGATGATGAGTTATATTTCAATGTTGACAATGCTTTATATTTGTTTCCCAAAATATTTGTGATGGGACATTTTTCCAAGGAAAAATTACTCAAATTTATATATAGTATAAATTCATTTACAGTATGACAGCAGCATGCTATGAAACACTGTCCAAGAGCCGATCAATCAGATAGCGGACATTACAAAAAAGTCACCATGAAAATAGGAGGGACAACAATCCAAGACGCTCTCAGTACACAAGCCTATCACTTTTCTGAAACCTGTCGTCTACCATAGGCAACCCAAAAAACGCATCCATACAAATCGGACAGGATACATGATCAGAAAATACTAATGCAGGTCGCAGAACTATCAATTCCACTATCACAATGGAAGATGGAGAGTCTACCGACCACGTCTTTTAGTGCTTTCTTAGAAAGTGCATCCGCTTCGCAATTGAAGGACCTGGGTAAATGATGGAAACTGATGTCAATAAAGTGCTTGGACAACTCCAACGTTTTGTGTTTCCAACCTTCAATGTGGACAGAGTGTAGATTGGATTTTTGATTAATCCAATCAATAACAACTCGCGAGTCACCCAGAATAATAATGTATTTGATAGACCACGAGGAAGCTAGGAAGAGTGTGGTCCAGAGACCCAAGAGCTCTGCTTTAGTGTTCGTGCCCACACCGCAACTGAAATACCATTTAGTGATCCTTAATTGATGAGATTTAAAGATACCTCCCGCACCACAACGACCAGTAACCTGCGCAGCACCATCAAAACAGGCGAAGGTGTATCCTTCTGGCAGCTTAAAATCGGGAGCTTTGTGAAAGTGAGGTTTGTCCCTAGATTGTTTCCAGTGGAAGGAGTTCAGAACACTGTACACAACAGACCGCAGGGATGGAGTCCGATCCTCGAAATTCGCCCTGTTCCGTGCGAGCCATAGTTGCCAGCAGACATGGGCTGCTAGGCAATAAGGAGGCGATCTTAGGGACACCCACAAAAGAAAGCAATCAGAGAGGGTGTCGCTTTTCCAGGTGAAGGGGAGCGAGAAATGTTTAAGGAGGCAGGTCTAGACCTCCCTCGCAAAAATACAGTGAACAAAAAGATGATGAACGTCTTCTGGAGCCCGGCGGCATAAAAGACAGATATTTGGCCCTTCCCAACCGCGTCGACGGAGCAAATCCCAGGTTAGAATATTCTCCTTCCCCGCGAGCCAGAGAAATAGTTTAATCTTGAGTGGGATAGTCCAGTTCCAAATCTGGGAGAACCAGGAGGAGTCAACGCAATGTGAGCTTTGATTGAGAAGAGTCGTGTACAAGTTTTTTACCGAGAGGGTACCCGTGGCATCCCCTCCCGCCCACAGCAGTGTATCTGGAGTGTCTGATAAGGAGATACCAGCGCTTCTAAGAGCAAGAGTATAATGGGTCCATTCGGCCGCCCACTGACCACTAATCGATAGGTCCCTGCAACCCATCCAGAAATCCGGCAGAGTGTGGTCTCTAGTCGGAATTTGTACCCGAGCTAAGGTCAAAAAATTCAAGGAGCGGAGATGAAGACATAAAGTAGGAGAGAGGAGTGAACTATCTTCCAGTCCGAGGATCAAATCCTTTCCCAATGAAATCTCCTTACCAGAGCCAGGCTTCCATCGAAGCCAGTGGAGGATCACAGGCGAAGCGGCAACCGAGCCTTTCCAGAAAGGGGAAGCCCACTTTTGTTGAAGCGAAGTCTTTCGTATCCAAACGCAAAACGGTAAGGAGCCCATGTACTTGTCTGCAATGATTCAGTGCCAGATACTCTCCTGAGTAGCTGCTCGCCAAAATGAGCTAGCTAGAAGGGCAGTGTTGAAAATGGAGAGGTTCTTTAGACCCCAACACCCCACTCTTCGGGGTTTGGAGAGTGTTTCCCAACCGCAGAGATGAAAACAGCGTCTACAGGCCTGTCCATTCCACAAAAAATTGAAGGCAAGTCTGCGGAGAATAAGAATGACTTTTTTTGGAATCCGCTCCAGGGTCATCCAGAAAACGGCAAGACTTTCCAGCACTGTTTTTATCAGGATGAGCCTGCCACCCATGGACAACCACTTATTGCACCAAAAATCAATTTTCCTTTCAAATGTTGCAACTAACCAGCACCAGTCCTCCGGAAGGGAAGCTCCCAATTTCAGCTGGTACCCAAGATATATGAACCCCTCCTTCAGATCAAGGAAGGAGAAGGGAAGGTGATCCTTGAACCGGAGAAGTTCAGGGGCCGAGAGTCCCCAGTAGTGGGTTGTGGACTTTGAGTGGTTGATGGATAATCTCGAAACCGAGCAAAAGAGACGGAGAATATCCTGGATAACTAACCATTCAACAAAATCAGCTTTTGTCAAGATGAGAACATCGTCTACAAACATAAGGAGGAAGATATTAATAAACTTAGAAACCTTTATGCCAGAAATAAGGTGAGCAGAGAAGCTTTTTGTGAGGAGGAGGCTAAGACCCTCCATAATCAGGATAAAGAGATAAGGGGAGAGTGGGCATCCCTGTCGGAGCCCCCTCTCACTTTTGAAAAAAGAAGAAGCCTCGTCATTGATCAAAACGGCAAAATTTGCACTGGTAACACAGGCCAGGAACCAGCTTGTAAGTTTGTCTTTGAAACCTACTGCGTGTAAAATGAGCCTCAAGAACTCCCAATCAATACTGTCGAATTCTTTCTTAAGATCAAGTTTCAAGACCAGCGCTTTTTGGTTTTTTTGCTTGATGTTGTGGAGGCACTCGTGAGCAGCTCCAATTGCATCTTGTATTCTTCTGCCCTTCAAGAAACCAAGTTGTCCCTCCGATAGGCTCTTCCCTATATAGGGCTTGATGCGATTTGAGATGACTTTAGCAATGACCTTATAGATAAGGTTACAAAGGGAAAACGGTCGAAAGTCATTAAAAGTGATCGGGTTGTTTTCTTTCGGAATTAGAACAAGGAAAGTAGAGTTTAGGCCACCAGCAATCGTTCCCTTGAGGCGAGAGTACTCAACCATCCGAAGAAGATCCACACCAACGAGATCAAAAAAGTATATGAAAAATTCTGTGGTCCAGCCATCTGGCCCCGGACTCCGCTCTTTTTTAAAATGTATCAGAATATCTTTGAGTTCAGTGATTGTGACAGGCTTAAAGAGAACTGTGGCTTCCTCATCAGTAACCAAACGAGGGAACAGACTAGCCGTAGATACCTTCTCCCGGAGATTATGGTTGTTTGAAGCTTTGTAAGAAAGAGAAAAATGGGAGGCTGCTTCAGTCAGTAGATCTTTCTGCCCACGAATTAAACCATCTCCCACACTTTCAATAGACCAGATGGATTTTTTATTCCTATTAAAACTGGCTACCTTATGAAAGAAACTGGAGTTTGAGTCTCCACACTTGAGCCAAGTTGCGCGGCTGCACAATCTCCAGCAATACTCCTCTTCGGGTAATAAGGCCGCTCTGTGTGATTCGAGCTGTCGAAGGCTGGAAATCTCCCCCTCAGACAAGGTCGAGATAGTGGAATTGTATAAAAGCGAAGTGATTCGCATCTCTAGCAACTGAAGGCGGGCCCCCTCCGCTTTTTTCTTTTCCTTAAACCACCTAATCGATTTTGATTTTAGAACTTTTAACTTCCATACCAGGCGGAATTGTGGATTTTCCTCAGCAAGAAAACGGTGGTCAGTCCAGACAGCGTGGACAAGGTCGGAATAAAAGTCAGTGGCTAACCAACGATGATTGAATTTGAAGGGAGTCGGTCGGTGTACTGAAGGCTGCAACTGGAGAAGAACAGGGGCGTGATCAGAATAAAAAGGATACACCACCCACAAAGACGGAGCAACAGAAGAAGACAGGAGGCTATCGGCCACAAAGAAGCGATCCAGTCGTCTAGCGATAGCATCAAGGCCAGCACGTCCATTACGCCAGGTGGGGGTCAGGCGGGTCGGCTGTACATCTATAAGATTATTTGAATCAAAAATCTCTTTGTAGGAAGCTTCAGCGGATCCCGGCAAAAAAGAGCCTCCCCAATGTTCTTCTGCCGAAAGAATAATGTTAAGGTCGCCCCCCAAAATGAGATTAGGAATCGATAGAAGTCCACTCTTTGATAGGTGTGTCCAGAACAACAGTTTGTCTGTGCAAGGACCGTAGACATTAAGGAAGGCCACCTCCTGGTTAGTTGCTAGAGAGCGGCCAATAAGCAGAATACCTCCCCTGGATAGGTATGGACGAAGCTCAAATAAATCTGGATTCCAAGCCATCAATAATCCACCGGAGTTACCCAGAGAACTAACAGCCGCAGTAACCCAGGAAGTTCGGAAATGGTGCAGGAATTCTCTGGCCTTTTGCTCCACCGTAAGGGTCTCTTGAAGAAAAATAATGTCGGGCTTCGAGGTCTCCAGTAGACGTCGGAAGGAAGCCGTCTTGAGGGGACCTCCGATCCCCCGAATATTAAGAGAGAGCACAATCATTACTTTGATCGTGCCAAGGCCTTCATTGCTCTAAGGGCCTTTCCGTCCTGGGAGGGGATGACAGCAGGATCTTGTGTGGAGTTCAATTGCTCCTTTTTCTTTCTGGTGCTTCGTGTTTGAAGTGGAGAGAGCTCCACACCAATGCCTCTAGACCAAGCAAAGGTCTTCTCCGCAGTTTCGGTGGGTCGAGTGGAGGAAGAACCCTCCCCACTGGCTGAGGTGATGAGCTCTTTCCCTCGATAAACTGGGAGAGGTGTGAAATTTTCTGGAGGGTCTGTAGCAGGGAACAAGGAATTTAACGCTGCCAGTAGTTTAGAGCCTTCATCAGCGGGCTGACTAAAATCAGGAAGTATTGACGAAGTTGCATCCGGTTCAACAGGGGAGGAGGAAGGTAGGGGTAGCACGTCCAGGGGACAGGAGAGAAGGGAGGGTGTAAGATGCAAGGGCAAGGGGACAACGGAGGGAACGCCAGTCGGAGGAGGAGCGGGTGTGGTTGACCCACCCACTCCCGAATCATTTACACAGTGTGTGGAGGAGAGCCAAGAGAAGCCACTAGAGAGTTCCTTCTTAGCGACTGAGAGGGATTTAAACAAAGATGGGCAAAACAAATTCAGCTTGGACAGCGAGGAAGCAGCCAGTCCTGTAAGTGGAGGAGTGGACGGTTGTGTGGGCGAGTCCAGGTAAGCAAGGGAGGGGTCTGCCTCCATATAAGCAGGAGGATTTAGGTGTAGATCCAAATCTTCAGAGGGGGCGATGGGTAACTTACCAGGACAGGAGCGACGAAGGTGGCCAGTTTCCCGGCAGAGGTTGCAGCGAAATGGGAGTCTGAGGTAATCCAGCTTCTGTAGATGTATGCGGCCTCTCCACTCGATCTCCAAGGATTCCAGCAGTCCAGAGGTAATATCAATCTCAACCAAGACCCTTCCCAGCTTCCTCGAGTGGCCTGTGTGCGAGGGAGAGTCAACTGCAACGAGCTTGCCCAGGGAGTTAGCAATAGCAGTCAGCGCTCCTTCGTTCCAGAGAAAAAACGGTAGGCCTGGGAGCAGCACCCAGAGGTGTCTGTGTTGGAAGAACTCAGTATCTGGGTTAAAAGAAAGCCTCCAGCATTTGAGCATAAGGCTGCTGCCTCCTTCGACCCATGAGGAAGAAAGAAGGAGGGAAGCATCTTCAGGAGTTTTGCAGTGGAAGCTCAACCAGCCATTTTTAAGATAGAGGATCTCTGGTGTATAACCGAGAAGGGGAAACCACTTTTGCTTGGTCCAGTCCTCTAGAGATAATGTGTTGGAACGTTTATAGGAGAAACGTCCCACCAGAGTGCAAGTATACATTTTGCAGAGCTCTTCAAAACCAATGCCGTCACCAAGAACCAGCCTCTTCGATCTTCTAATCGATTTCCACACCTTTCGGCCTTTTGTAGCACAGCTGGGTGAGTTTGTTACTATGTGTGCTTCTTGTGTAGTAGTGTGACCAGCATTAGGCTGTAATGGTGAGGAGTCAATCTGTGTAGTCTGTGCAAGTTTGAACGAAAAAAAGGTGGGGTCAGTAGAAGAGTTTGTAATGGAGGGCTTGGAGGGAAGCTTATGTATCGAATTTTCTAGGGAATCCACCTTATCGAAGAGTCCCGCTTGTTCCCAGATTAGTTCATAGGATGGGTGCATCAGGTCATTTGTCAGTGTCTCCATGGCAGAGGGACCCGGGAGTAGGCCCTCAAGAAGAAAAAAGGCAGGGAAGGTGGAGAAACGAGCCCGTAGAGGACGACAGGGGGACAACAGATTACAGAAAAGAGATAGGTCTATGTAACATGGTCAATCGGAGAAGAGGTAGGAGCTGTAGGACTGTGAGCTGGACAAAGTCAAAATGAGCAGTCTAAGATGAAAAATCCGGCACCAGACCAGCGCTGTAGCTGTAATGAAGTACCCAAGAGATCATTGGTTCGCCTGTAGCTCCCAAGTGAAAATGACACTATAGTGCATACTCCAGAAACTCCGAACCCGGCCAGCAACAAGAACTAGAGAGTGGGGTCAGTAAATCGGACGAAGGGAAAAAACTGACAATGAGCAGAGGGAGTCAGAGAACCAAGACACGGGCACGATAGTGGCCGACAGTCCGATAAGGACACGAGAAATATAGTGGTCGACAGTCCAAAAAAGGGAGGATCTATCAAACACGCTCGAGCGGAAGGAACATTGAACGCTCGAGCGGAAGGAACACTGAACGTAGAAGTCATGTGTTAAGAGATTTCCGCTGGAGCTTCAACGGAAAAAGAAATACCTAGCTGGAGAACAGAAAGGTCGAGTTCTGCCGGGAGAAAAAGAGGTGTGAAGCCGCGACAGAAAGTTTCGGAGTCGTCAATGTCGCGGTAAGAACCAAAACATAGACTCACGAGGACTGGGCGCCAAATGCTCTGAGAAAAACCAGTTCAAATCCCTGCAATCGCCCGCCATCAGTGGAGCACAAAGATGATCCGGGTTTTTCCAAGTTTCAACATTTGGGACATGCTAGACTTGCAGAGTACCCATTCTTCTTGAACTGATCTTATGTCTTTTGAAAAAAGGAAACATAAACATAACATTTATTAATAGCGTTATTATTGTTTGTATGGCAACATAAGGTAACATTTATTGTTTATATTGTTTAAATATAATTTTTTGGAACATTTATTGATTGTGTTATTGTTGTTTCAATGTAATTTTTTAAAGTATACACGAAGGTTTTTAGAACAAAACAATTTAACTAGTTTATTTACAAAATTACAAGACAAATTCACATAGACATAGAGTGTATATAATTTGGAAAAGAATAACATGAACAACCAAAAAATTAAAACATGATCAATAAAAAGAGTCAACTTACCACTTTCAACCTACACGGGAATCCCAAACCTTCACATCTGATTCAATTAGATATATCTTAGCTTCCAAGGGAAAGAAGGCAATCAGTTACTGGCCTCCAAAAATGGTGAAATTAGAATCTCGTATACTAATAGAATCTCTTAATGTAAGAGTTTTTTGCTCTAGCGGGGGGATATTAATTCTCCCACGCAGCTTTGGGGGTGACCAGTCAATGTGGAAAGATATTATTCCATACCTCGTGTTTGATTTCAAGGTCATCGTATGCGATGGTGATTTCAAGGTCATCGTATTCCATACCTCCAACAAGCACATTGGTTATATTCCTCAACTAGGACCTCTTGGTGGTAACAAAAATATTATTATAATAATATAGGTACAACTCTCTTCTCAACGCGTTCTTTTTTCACACAATACACTTCATCACTATGAAAAACGCAAGAATGTGCATATCGATCTTCCTTAAATCGATCACCAACACATATCTCTCTACCTCTTATTATGAAAAAAAGTAGATATACAGGGAAATATATCTCTATCCAAATCACCTCTCACATGAATTGTCTTCAACAAACATAACATTCAAAGTTTGCAATCGTATCAAAGAAAAATATTCATATAATGAATTCATTTAGCTTCGAGTTTCTATTCCAATGGTAACATTCTTTTAATTTTTCTCCAACAATCATCCTATCAATGTCACAACTCTGATACCAGATATTGAGTTTAATATTCAACATCAAATAAATTCAAACATATATCAAGCAAATAACACCAGGAGTTTACACTCAAGAAACCCTCAAAGGGTAAATTCTATTCAATCCTTCCATTCTTGTGTGTATTTCTATTGTACAATAGGTTCCTTTTTGTAGCTTTATGTGACCATAACGAACATGTCATAATTGAATATTTAGTTCAACCATATGCATAACTATCTCCCATAATATCTCCATCCATATTTCCATTGATCTCCATCCCTGACTTCTATATTTTGTACTTATCATTTGCTTCATACATAAACTTGTATGCATAGTATTCTACTTCATTAATTTATTACAATGTATTAATTAAATATCACAAATATAAGACAATCCTTTAATTCTCCTATTCTATGAGTTATTGGGTAACTCGTCTTTGTTATCTCTTTGGGATTTGTTCTCCATGTTCACATCTTGTGTACATCATGTGTGGATTTGTTCTCCATACCACATATCTTGTGTACATCATGATGTACTCTAGTTTATTGTGCTATTTTAAGGAATCAGGTGTAAACAATATATATATATATATAGGTAGGTGAGTATATATATATATATATATATATATATATATATATATATATATGAGCATATATATATATATATATATATATATATATATATATGTGTGTCTCTCAAGTGTTAGCTTAATCCGCTATGCATTGCATTATATAGAACATTATTGGTAATTTGGAATGTTGTGTATTTCCTTGGTTCGATTCTCATGGGATTAGGTGCACTAAGTGTGTCTTTCCCACTTTATACTAGGTACTATCCTTGGAATGATGGGAAGTGCTCGAGAGTTTCCTACTAAGTGATTTCCAAGGGAGTACACACACACACATTTATGTGTGTATATCCACTTAAGTCTCTCTCCCTCTCTCTATCTCTCTCTCTATGTGTGTGTGTGTGTGTGTGCGTGTTATACATGCATGCATGCATGTGTGTGTGTGTGTACATGTTTTCCATTGACGACGTATGCCTCAAGTGCCATTCATGGAATATGAGAAGTGCTTAGAGGGATTCCTTGAAAAAAAATTCCAACTCATGGGAAACTCCTCCAACATGCATACAATATCAAATATTTATGCACATCATCATTGTAATTATGTGAATATCTTTCAATGTGACCAACCATACAAATGTCGACAATTATCAAATAACTCATTGTAAGTCAAGGGGAAGTTTTGCTTAATACAACCATGTATAATATAAAGGATAATGTCATTGGCATATAATTACAAATTAATTGTTCATTAGTAAAACAAATGCATCAAATAATATATTGGACACATGTACTATAAAACAAAGAGTAATGTCTAATCTACATACCCTTAAAATTTTCAAGTTGTCATGTGATTTTAGGCTCGACAATTTATCTTCCACTATTAAGAACCACTTAAGATTTGACCCATATAGAGATGGTATTTTCACATCCAATATTACCTTCTTTGATATATATATATATCCTTCCTTGAAAGGTCATGCAAGATCCCTTAAAATTTTCAAGTTGTCATGTGATTTTAGGCTCGACAATTTATCTTCCACTATTAAGCACCACTTAAGATTTGACCCGTATAGAGATTATATTTTCACATCCAATATATATATATCCTTGAAAGGTCATGCAAGATCACCTTCTACTATCATGTGTTTAAGTCTAGGCTAGTATTTATTTTTAGCATTTGAAGCAATAAGATATCTCCTAGATTCAAATGTGTCCCTTTTCTTTAATGATATGTGCTTCCTCAAAGAAGAGGTAACATTTTTTAATATGTGCATTTGGTCGACTAAATGAATAACTTTGAGATGCTCCTAATACAAATGTTCATGGAATATGGATTTAATTTTCATCCCTACTAACATTCACCATCATAGTTATTGAAAAACTCATGTCCATCACACATATAACCCTCATCTTTTGGATTGAAAATGTATCTAAATTCATTATTCTTTTCTCCTTTATATGCCCATAGCTAGTTCGATGGTGTTATTGTTCCAGGGGGAGGGTGGTGTTGGGTATGTGTTATATTCTTTGCATGGTTATCCCCATTCACGATACAAATGCGCTAGGTTTAGTGGGGGTAGAGCCCGAAAAACATATGGGCGGTTTTTTGGTCCATTTTAGGTGGTTTTGGCACATGGTTTTCTAATTATGATTAAGGAATTAAGATTGTAATCTAATCCAGGTAAATAGATTAAGGTTTTGGATGCCACAAAATCATACATATTGTATTTGTAAATGGTGAAGTTAATATAGTGAGAGTTAGAGGTGCATCTCTAAATATTTTTCTAGTTTTCCTGGTTAAGCGTTTCCAGGGTAAATTTATGAGTACTATGTGTGAATGCTATTGTTTTCCTTCTATTTAATAAAGAATGTGTGTGTGCATTTATATACTGTAAAACGTTTAAAACCTACATTTGGTATTAGAGTAGTTATTTTCTTCAAGGGGGCACCTTTTTTTCTAAGGGTTCGATTATCTTGGGTCTGTGATAAACCTGGTTTCAGTGGGAGCTTTGTAGTGGTGATTTTTGTGGTGAAAGAAAATGGAAAGAAATTCTAGAATTGAGATTGAGAAATTCAATGGGAAAATATTTGAGATTTGGAACCTGAATATGGAGAATCTTCTGGTAGATAAAGAACAGTGGGTCATTGTGGATCCTGGTACTACACCTACGAGTATGTTGATGGAAGACTAGATGAAGTTGGATAGGAAGGCAAAGAGCACAATTTGGTTGTGTCTTTCATATTCAGTGTTACTAAATGTCTTGGGAGAAGCTACAACCAAGGAATTATTGGATAAGTTAGGGGATTTGTATCAACCTTAGTCCCTAGTAAACCAAATTTTCCTTCAGATGAAGCCATACCTCTTAAGGATGAATGGTGGAGACTCAGTGATAGAGCATCTGAAATCCTTCAATATTGTGATAAGTTAGTTGTTGTCTGTTGAAATTAAAAATTTTGATGAAGATAAGTGCATTATTTTGTTGTGTTCTTTGCAAATTCATGGGATAGTTTGTTAGTAGCTATTGGGAGTAATGCAACCATATTAAAATTTGATGACATGGTTTAATCCTTGTTATCGGAGAAAATGAGGAGGAAAACCATGGATATTAAGAGCATGAATGCCTTATTTGTAAGAGGATGTTCCTTGGATAGAAATAAAAACAAGTCCTCAAATGGGAGATCTAAATCTAGAGGTAGATCTATATCTCCAAAAAAAACCTTAAGGAAATGTGGTAAAACTAGGAATTACAAGAAGGATTGTAGATCTAAAAGTGTTGAGAGAGGGAAGGGATCTGGTGATGTTCCTTCCACATAAGGGAAGACCTCCTCAGAGGAAGGAGGGGATGTGTACTTGGCTTCTTCAAGAACACATGCAGATCATGATGTATGGATGATTAATTCAAGTGCTTATTTTCACATGACTCCCGATGGGGAGTGGTTCTGTGAATATTATCTGTAAAATATTGTGGATATTCCACTAGAACAGTTCATCACAACATATCTGATAAATAACCAAAATATTTATTATTAAGGTTATTTTTCCTTTAGATTTCCAGAATATTTAGTTATTGATTTTTTTGCTTATGCATGAAATAGATAAAATGAAGAAAATAGATAATAGTAAAATGAAATCACACCATCCACAAATAAACACAAAATATGAACAGGGAAACCCAATATGGGAGGAAACCCAACTAGAAGGTGAGGTTGCTCTCCTCTCTTTTCTTGGGTATAGAAATGATGCAAGTACAAAGAAAGATGCACTCTCTATGGAGTTGTCTTTGACCCATGGCATGTATGGTTGCTGCATAATCTATACTCCTCTGTTATGCACACAAAATACCACTCTCAAAAAAAATTCTCAGCTATGGAATAAGATACAATGCAAAAGAATGGAACTCATTCCCCTCCTAGTGGCCCAGTATTTAACATAGCCCGATAGCCATCTAGGGGTAGGTTTTAGAATTCCTCAACCCTCAATTGTGATAGGGTTTTGGACCTTCTACAATATTTTGGATATTACATACGTGGCTAGCCCATATGGATGAGTAACGGGGGATGACGTAGCATCCTCTCGTACCATGGTGGTCAACATGGTAGGTCAACTTGCGGGAGGCATAACTTTTTCATACGAACTCTGATTGATGCACAGTCTTCACTTTTGGAAAGGTCTCAAAGTGTAGAATAGTGTTAAGGGGGTGTGCACAAGTTCTAGACACCAGAACCCCAAAAAATATCATTTAATTCCTCAAAATGTTTCATGAAGGTTCCAGACCCCAATTTTCCAAGCTGGGACCTACCATTAAAATTGCCCTGCAAGCTGAATCCTCCAATTTTTCCCACTGTGAAACGATCGAGATAGATGAAAAAAAATACAATGATCCAATCTAGATCTGAATATGAAAAGTATAATGGAGGTGGTGTTTTCCTAGGGGATTACTCGATAACCAGAATCATAAGAAAAGGAAAAGTCAAGTTGTTACTTAAGGATGGAAGAGTTAGAACACTCCTTGGGGTTTTGCACATTTCAAAGTTGGATAAAAACTTGATATATGTAAGTAAGATGAGTGATGCAGGTATGCATACTTTGTTTGAAAAGGAAACTTGCAAAATGCTTCGAGGAGTAATGGTGTTGATGAGGGGAGTTCAGAATGGAACTCTATACAGGTTGTTGGGAAGCATTATTAGTAATGGGTGTAACAATTATGTTGTTCCTAAGGGTGGGAATGAAGAAGACCAAACCCTTACGGTATTTGGAGAAAAGACAATGATGTGGCATTAAAAACTGGGACATATTGGAGAGAAGGGTTTTCGATCACTACACAGTAAAGGTATGGTTGAAGGTATGTTTGATTGCACATTGGATTTTGATTTATGTGAACAAAATCAGGTAAGATTCTCATATGGTGTTACAAGAGCAAAGGGAATCTTAGATTTAGTACACAATGATGTGTTTGGACCTGTGCATGTTCCATCACTAGGTAAAGTTGTGTACTATGTTTCATTCATTGATTATTTCTTGAGGAATACATGGATTTACAAAGTTTTAATATGCAGTAATGTAAACCATTCAAGGTCCCTATTCCTATAGGTGTAAAGTTATTTACAAATCAATGTCCAAAGACATAGGAAGAAGAAGAGGACATTTCTCATGTTCCCTATGCTAGTGTTTTCAATAGTTTGATGTATGCAATGGTATGTACTAGACTAGACATTGCACATTCAATGGGTGTTTTGAGTAGGTATATGTCAAAACAATGGAGGAGCATTGGACAACTACTAAGAGGGTCTTCAGTTATTTCTGTGGCACTACAGATTATGGAATTTGCTACTAACGAAGACCTGGTGTAGACATAGTGTTGGACATACATGGACTTTTTGACACAGACCGGGATGGATATCTGGATCGTAGAATATCTACAAGTGGTTATGTGTTTAACTTATTTGTAGGAGTAATCAATTGGATGAATAAGAGACAATATGGCGTGGCACTCTCAACTACAGAAGTTGACTACATGGCAGCTAATCATGCGAGTAATGAAGATGTATGCTTATAAAGGTTGTGTTTTGGTATTCAATTTATACAACAAGTTGTTAGGTTAGATTGTGACAGTCCGAGTGCAATATTTTTGGCAAAGAACCCCACTTATCATTCTAAGAAAAAACATATTGATGTTCAGTATCACTTTGTGAGAGACATGGTTGAAGAAAAGAAGGTGTTTCTGGTGAAGGTGGAAACTTTGAGAATATTTCAGATTCATTGACAAAGTATGTAAGCATTGAGAAGTTCTCTTGGTGTAGAGAAGCAATGGGCATCGGTTCCCTGAATTATCGATCATGTAATCCTCGAGCCCCCTGTATGTAAAGAAAACAACAAGTGGGAGAATGTTGGGTATGTTTTATATTTTTTGAATGATTATCCTCACATGTGATACAAATGAGAAGAGTATAGTAGGGGGGTCACGGGGGTGGGGGGCGCAGAGCCCCCGCAAAAAAAAAATGGGTTGTTTTTGGTCCATTTTGGTACGCGATTTTCCAGCCCATGGTTTTCTAATTTCGATTAAGGAATTAAGGTTGTAATATAATCTAGGTCAATGGATTAAGGTTTTGGATGTCATGGAATAATATATATTGTATTTGTTAATGATGAAGTTAATACAATGAGAGTTAGAGGTGTGGCTCTAAACATTTTGTTGGTTTTCATGGTTAAGGATTTCCAGGGTAAATTTAGGAGTACTACGTGTGAATGATATTGTTTCCTTTCTATTATAAGGAATCTATGTGTGCATTTCTATACTGTAAAATGTTTAAAACTTACAGGTGGTTCTCTCTTTTTCCATTCAATGCAATTATTAATCTTTTGTAATTATGATCACCTAGGAGAAAAAACCTTGAGGAGACATAAATACACTTTCTTAGGTCATTAGAGTATTGAGTCTTCACAAAAAAGGGACCACAACATTTGCATAATAATACCCTTTTGTAATTATATTCGTAACATAATAAGATAAACACAACAATGAGGCCCAACATGCTAAATGGTCAAATTTTACATGATCTCATAAAATGGACGGTGATAAATCAAATTATCAAGCTTACTAGACCAAGATCCTAGTCTTAGATAATAATGTGTATGGTATATGCACATATTCCATACAATGTAATTCACCTCACAACCAAAATGGGTCTTGATACATTGTATCCCTACTCCTTCCCAAAATTGTTGTACTTCTTCGATCGAGGCACACATGCAAACATCCATCCTCCGAATTTGTTTTCTCTCTAGCATTGTAAGGGCCAACTTTAGGTGTTCATTTTTTACAAAGAACTATGGGGTGGGAGAATATTGTTATTTCTGACTATCATTGGCCAAATAGAATAGTCATTGTCCTAGAATTAGTTGTAGTAACTACATACATCTCTATGTCCATTCATAGAATTTGCATTTCTTCCATGAAATTCTTAGACCATGCATCCTCTACATACTTCATAGTTATTTAATTAGTTGGGATTCACATAACTTTAGGCTCAATTATATGTGACACATACCACCCTCGTATCTAGCCTAATTAATTATAATGAAACATCCTTTGAGTCCTTGTGATTATAGACATGTGTCACAATATCTTATGTGGGTAACCTTTCTTATTTGTTTTTATTTAATGATACCCATTCTATCCACATTTTGGAAATTTCTCCTTCTCTATGTTTTCACCCATTTAAATATTATAATCATTCAGATAGGACAAGTATCATATTTATCTAAGTGTTCATCCAAGGCCATTAAAAAAAAGGTACTGATACTAGCAATTTTTGGGTCAAGTTTTCTTGACACATTTTTCAGGGACTTCCCATGTGTTTCTTGAGGCAAGTATGCACAATGATTGAGGTCCCAAATCAATATGCTAATGTTATTTCCAATGCGATAAAGAAGACCCAAAATGATGCACTGAGGGAAAATTCTGATCACGACAAGGCATTATTTTTTGGGAGCAATTTAGATTCATCTAGTGCAATGTTCTTGCTCAACCACTAATCATGCTAGGGTTAGGTTCTTTCTTCTTAGTGTTTTTGTTATCATTATAAAATTTAATTTTAGTCTCTTGTTATGGGATTTTTGTGAATGAGTATATCCATCAAATCTCATCTAGAGATAGTTTACCATCATTCTAACCATTTTGTATTTCTATGTACATTGCATTGTTTTTCACTATTTAATTCATTGATAGAATTTGGTTTTCACTAAAATCCTCTACTTTCACTACCATACCTTGTGTTAGCTCTACATGTGTTCTTTCATTTTTTTCTCAATCCAATTTGGATCATACATGTACTCAACAACCAATATTTTCATTAATTGTTTTGCCTCTTTGCAACTACATAAGAGGACATTATTATTAGGAAGAACTGTAACTTTGAGTAGCCTTTCCAATTTGATCAATATCAATGTACAATATCATTACAAGAATGCATAAACTAGGTTCAAATTGAATGTGTCCTAACATTTTTTAATATAAATAATGTATGATACTAATGATGACCCTTGGACAACACGAGATTTACATTTCATACCTTTCCAAGGAAACATGAGAATTGCTCCAATCGACTTTTAGAGACTAGTTATTGATAGGAAGACATTATGAGTGGTTATATTCATTTTTTATTGTCATGTTAAAGAGAATCACACAAGTAGTTTGATTAGCCATTTCAGGCATACAATGACTTATTAGACATTAAATGACTATCATTCATTAGTAGTATTCCATCTCAACATGGTAGACACAATAAACAATGCTTTGGTTTCCTATGGGTTAGGCCTCACACACAAAACTTAGGATTTTGTTGCTATTCAAGCTTCATATTCTCATTTTTTCCTATCATAATATCACCCTCTATGCATATTCATAATACCCATGGAGTTCAGAGTACCCAACATAATCTCATTGGCATGCAATAGGATCAATCTAGCCTCTTTTGGCTCATTTTAGACACCCTAGCTTTTGGATTTTGAGGAGGACATCCCTAGCTTAAATTTTGAGTTTCAAAAACCTCACATATCCAATAAGTGCATGTTCAAGTTGATCATGTCAAATTTCATTGGAAACAGAAGCAACGCACAAAATTTTCAATGTTGACCTCTTTCATTAGTCACTAAGCAAGTTCCACGTGATCCAAGAATTGCATAATAAATAGAAGACATCCTAAGGTGTTTTCTAGAAAATAAATTGTTTTTTATTTTTCTTCTTAGGGTAATATTTCCACCAATCTCTCATTTTCCCAATTCCAAGTTTATATGTTGGGTATATAACCTACATAAGTTGTGCATCTCGAGGGCCAAATTTCATCATTGCAACTTCAGAGTTCATGTTCTATTTTGAACCAAATATAAAATGAAAAAATAACCTAATGATGACATAAGGTAGACCGATATTTTTGACCCCTTATTGTCGAGAATAACCTTTTACAAAATCATGACTAGTTTGAAGGCACAAAATGGTGGCAGGGGTTCTTAATTCAAAACATGTTGTTTATTGGCACCAACACAAAGAATTATAATTTCTATGTTGTATCTTACCTTAAGATATTTCCACCAATATATAATTTTCCTACTTCTATGTCCAGAAAACTAATTTATAGTCTTCATAATTTTTCAAACTAGTTTTGGGGGTGGAGTAATGGTAATTTGCATAAAAAAAATATGAGCTTATAAATTAAATTTTAATAGGAGTAGATCAAAAATTTGGATGGATAGTAGTGAAGTACTCATAACTACCTTTTTCAAAATACCTTGTTCTTTTTTGTCTTGCCTCTGTATGGCCAAGTGGAAACCTTGGAAGAGAAGGTACCAATGGGACCCAGTGTTAGAGAAGTTCTAGCAATATGAGTTCTCGAGTTAAAAACAATGGTGCCCCTCATCAAATCAAAGTTCCAACTATTTTCTGAGTAATCCTCACAAATGGATCTCCAGGGGTGTGCTCAATGTCTCATTTGGATGTTGTATGGCCTCATTCCACTCTCAAGAATCCAAGGCTAAAATGGTGTAGAATTAGTGAAATTTGGCTAAGTTCAAGCATTAAATGCCAGTGGGGGCACGGATTTTGAGATTTTTTTTAATGGATTTTGTTTCCAAAATGAAGGCAAGGGGATTTAAACTCATGACCTCTGAAGACCCCAAGGCCTTACCTCCATTTCATTGGCCAATAGGCCCAAGGTCAATGAGTTAAAAGGACAAGGAAATGCTTGGTTTATAAATAACACTTGTGTTTTCCTTAGGCCCCAACCTCTATTCATGGAATAAATTTGGCTTGCATTTAAAAAAAGGATAAAAACATGAGGTGGAGGCAACACATGCCTTTGCATGCAATGCTTATATTTTTCCCATACATATCCTCATCCACACTTCCCCTTTCCCATAATTAGCTAGAAGGGGAAATTGTCACCGAGTTGTTGTGAGTATTCATGGCTCGATGAGGTTCTTCAATCAAAGTTTATGTTTCTTGTATGTAACTCCCCCATCACTATTTTTGTAGTTTTTATAGACTAATTGGTTGAAAATACACACCCTTGGTGTTGGTTTATGGTTAAAGTTCATGGGTTTTAGAGCTAGTTGAAGAATTTAATGGTGAATTTTTAGTGAAGGGAGGGTGAGTCGAACACCTATGCCTCTCCAAGCCATGGTCATCCAATCCTCCCTCTATTTCTTTTGACCCCTCCGCTGCCTTTCCCCTTTCTTCCTCTTCCTTTCTTATTTCCTCATCCATACATTACTATATTGACCCTCCCCCCCTTTGGTAGTTGTTATATGAAATCTGTAAGAGCGTAACCTTTTGAGAGAGCTATGGATCACCCTCTTCCACTCTCCTCCTCATACCTGATCACCCTCCTTCTCATGGTCATAGCTCCCCTTTCACCAACCATCATGCACACCCTCATGCCCATAATCCCTACTCCCTTATCCCTAGTTCCTATCATTTGTCATATCCCCTCACGCATCTACCTAGCATCCAATCCCTGTTATATCCCCTTCCCCCTCACTCCCCTCCATCCCCTTCCCACTCTCCAAAACCACCACTAAAACATCATTCATATTGGGGATACCCCTTCCCCCTCCATCCCCTCCCCACTCTCCAAAACCACTACTCGATCATCATTTACATTAGGGATACCCTTTCCCCTTTACTTTGTAACCCCTCTCCTCCAAAACCCTTTCACCATAACCACTCTGAACGGGGTGGTGAACCGTTCAAAGCCTTGCTAATATGCACCCATTAGATATGGATTAGACCACTGTCACCCTCCTTAAGAAGTAGAAAGGAGTGGCAAGCCTTCTCACCATTGGGTGGGGCGACCCTCTAGTAACCACATGCCTAGGGACCTCAAAAATCAAATTTTCTTTCTTTCTATTTTTACATATAAAAAAATTGGATTTTATGAAATAGGACAATAGGAAAAAGTGGGAATAAATTAGGCATTTGGAGGTGAAATCGAGGTCGAAAACAACATAGATGTCATCGATAAAGAGCCCTTTTCATCTAAAGCAAAGTTTAATGTTGAAACCAAATTTATTTTAAGTTTTGTTTGGGGAAGGACAAGGGGACAATAATATGTCACGAGAGTAGTGCCAGAAAGAGGTAAAATTACATCTATTTGGAGCCAAAATTTGAATAACTAACAGAAACCCATTTCACCAAAAGATCAAAAGAATATTGACAACAACCCAGAATTTGGAACTACATTCAAATTTTGGAGTTTTAAGCATTTTTAATCYAAGTTTCTACATATGCATGGGGGTTTTAGAGGTTGTTTTGAGTACAAATTGAGATCAATTTGAACCAAACAAAATGTAGCAGGATGCCATGCATAAGGGGGATGACAACAAATCACTTTCATATCAGGTTGGATTTTTGTACATGCATATGGAAATTCACATTTTTACATAGGCTTGCACCTCTTCTAGCTCAAGAAAAGGTCAAATTTTGACCATAACCAACTCAAATCAAGCCTAATTTGAGTGAAACAAAAGATAAAGTGAAACCCTCCCAAAGAAGAAACCTTGGAAAATTTTAAGTGAGCCAAATATGAGTTATATTTCAATTATAAATGGGAAAGAAGAATTCAAGTCAAGGGTAACTTTGCTCACTTTTTCACTCATTTTTATGTCAATTCAAGGATCCCTTGAGGGATATAAAAAACACATGAAATGGCTATACTAGTAAATAATTTACAGCCCCTAACACCTTTTGATTTTACAAAAAATAGAATCCATTAATGGTGGGGGGGCTTACTTCTCCTATATAATAAAAGTTGTCTTATGAATGGAAGTTTTGATGACAAACTAATTAAGGGTAGCAAGGAGAGTTTTTGGAGGCTTGCCACTCGAAGGAACACATTCCAACATTTATTAATGATATGTAACAACTTTTTGGCTATTATCTCAAAGCCAAAGCCTCTCTCATATATGTACTCATTTACTTTTCTAGATAGGATTAGCTCTATGAAAAAGTGAATTAGAAGTTGTCACTTGTCACACCTTTAATAATGACAAGTATTTATAATCCCAAGGTGACTTTGAATCGTGGAGGTAGTTTTGATTTTGGATTCACCTCCTCCTCTTCTATAAATAGGAGGCTTGTTTGTGTAATTTTTAGAACTTTTTGAGTACAAGTATATAAGTGCTTCTGGTTTTTCTCAAGGTCTTAGTGATTAATACTTATCTTTGTTCTCATTCCAGTCATTAAGTTCGAATGAATGTTTGTTTGTGACTGAGGGGTAGTTGCAAGGTGTTGTCATGATAGTTATCCTTATTATGGATTGTTTGTGACTGAGTGTTATATCCCTAAAATTCCATACTCATGCATACATGGCATTGGCCTTCTTACTTGCATAATTTTCCAAATCACTGTTGAGGAGCTCTACTTAAAAAAACAATTTTTAGAGCATGTATGTGCCCTGCTCCACTACTTCTCACATACATATGATTGTTGCATTCTATACAACCCTTGTACATATGCTTGTTGCACACTAAACAACCCACGTATGCCTCTAAAAGTTTCAAAAATTAAAGAAGTTGTAAGGAATTCGATGGAATTTATGGGCTATTGGAGGTTTCCCAACCAATTCACCTGTTATAGCCCGTCCCCTAACTGAATAACCATCCTTTTGTCATATAAAAGGAGGTCTTGGGGTCTCATTCCAAAACCTAGCATTAGAACAACAAAACTCTGCACAATTTCCATTCCCTTCCTTGCCCAAGCATTTGCAACCTTTTGTGAGTTACTGCCTCAACATTCCCACTTCAAACCCTTTTCTTCCTTTCAATCCATTCCCTTTCCTTGAGGTGATTAGTATATTGTGAGAAGAGGCTTATTGAAGGTTCACTTGGAGCATTATAAAGAGGAGCCCAGACCAGGTTTGTGGAATGGTGGCCTGTGAGGATTGTAAGTTTCAATCTTTGTTTAATGAATAAAAGAATATCTTTTCCCTATCCCAAATGATGATGTTTTGTGTCTTTTCTTTGATTTATACATAACATTTGATATATAACCCTAATTTATGAATAGAAATAGCATGCTTGTAGACTTATTTTCCTAGTCTTGGATGCAGGTCAGCTTTGGGAGGAGACTTGCAGCCTTTGGAGCTACAGATCTTGAGGAGATAATCACCAGACGTTGGATAAAAGGTACAGTTATCGATCTTCTCTTCAACTTCTTTCTGTTCACTTATTTTGGTATGTTTGGGGTAGTGTAGAAACTACATTGACTTTTAGGAGGCCATTTTCTCTATCTATATCCTAAACTCTAGTATAGTTATAGGGGGATTTTCCTGCTAGCAGAATTGGTGACTCCATTAGGGATTCTCTCTAGGGTTTTTAGGGAGCTATTTAGGTTGTTGATTGGCTTCTTGTTTTCCTTTTTGAGTTTCAGTAAATTTTACTGAGTCTGTTAAGAGTTTTTGGTCACCTGCAAAGTGCATACGAGCTTTCCCTGCCCTGTAAGTCTGCCTTGTCTTTTTATTTTTGAAAAGTCTCATAGGTGTATGTGCCTTGTTTTGGGTCAGCCCATGTACATACGATCTCTGCACAATAGACAACCCGCGTACATACGCAGGCTACTGATGAAACAACCCGCGTCCCTATTTCTTGAAAGTGTTTTTTAATAAAGAGAGATTTTGTCTCTTTCCTGATAGAAGTTCAGGCTTCTCGGGACTTTCTTGAACCAGTTAAAGTCTCTATCTTTGGCCATAGCTTGGGTTTAAGTTTCAGTTTACTTGTTCCTTAGTCTTCTTTTGTTTTCCCTAAAAGGTTTAGAGCGAGTTGTCAAGTTTTAGATCCGCATTTTGGTTTCTTGGTTGAATCCCTGCGATCCACAGTGGGATTAGGGTCTTTATCAATCTTGTTTTCATTTTTCTCATGGTTCCTGTTTCTTACTTTGAAAAATGAAAAAAAACGTTTTTATTTCCGTTTTTCTTGTTAAAGCAGTTCGAAAAAAAATAAAAATACTTGCATTTAGTTTGGTAAAGTAGTCAAGGTTTTTATTTGCAAAAGAAAAAGAGTCTTCATTTCAAAGTTCTTTTCGATTTCCTGAAATACAAGTAGTTTTGTTTAGTCAAACGAAAGTAAGTTTTAGGATTTCTTCATTCATAAGATCTTGAAATATTGGTTAGAAAAGTTCAATTTACAGAGCGTTTTTACAAGCTTTGCTTTAATTTCGAAGTACATTTTTCTTTCAAATGATTTAAAGTTATATTCCTTATTCATCTCTTCATAACACCATCAATTTCACTACCGCACCCTTTGCTTAAATCAAGCCTTAAAATTAACTCTTAATGATCAAAAAAATCGAAGCTTAGCAATTACGCACTATGACCTCAATTTTATCAAGACCTTTTTCGGACGGTGCATGTGAATATGAAAATGACAAAGACTTAAATAATTAAGAGCAATAGCAGATATCACAAAGAAAGAAAACCATCAACCAATTGCACACAAGAAGTTGATAACGGAGTTCGACAGTCTCGCCTACGTCTCAGGGCCTTTGTCTTCAGTGAGGGAGGCTTTCTCTATTCAAAATTTCAATGCTTACAATTTGTATTATAATCAAATCATATAGGGCTCTGAATAACTTAGTTGTATTCTTCTCTGTCTCAAAATCCTGACACTACAGACGACATTGAAAAAGGAGTAGTATAACTCCCGAAAACTGCCTCCAAAGCTGAGCTACTCCGCATTGCTCAAGACTACTTGACCTTGTCAAGTTCTTCCTCGACTTGATTCAAGATTATTTGATGATTCTTGCTTGATTAAAACCTCACAATGTCTTGGTTTATATAGCCATGAGGTAGAGGGATCAAATCCCAACATCCCACTTCTTGTGGCACTCAATTTGGCCCAATATCCACCAAGATATGGCAAAATAAGCAAAATTGCCCAAAAATCAGTGAGAAAATCACTAAACTATAATGTACAACCCATTTTTAACAAAAAACTATGGGCATAATCCCCCAACATAGGCGCGTGCCCCTCTTAACTCGGTCATATGCAACTATATATGGCCAAGCACCAGCCCAAAGGGTTATGCGCTAGCCCCATTACTGAAAATGGAGGTCATATCAAACCCCATAAAACTCGGGCTATCCCAAACCTTACACGCCAAGTATCAAGCTCCAATAATAAAATAATGTTGTTGGAACCTTATCACATGGCCCCCACGCCCGTGGCTTATCCTGGAAGCTTTCGCGTATTTACTGAGGCGTAGACATGTGGGGTTGCATAAACCCGTGGGTTGGGGCTTAGCCCCAGCCCTTTCCGCCCCCATTTAACACTTTAATGCACTTTATAATTTAATAAATTGGGTTATATTAACAAGTCCCATGTTTGGTGCAATGGCACCCGACCTTTTCCCAAGGCATAGCCTCTCGATGGAGGTCATGAGTTTGAAACTTGCAAACTCAACAATTTTTTGTAACAAAACAAATCAACCAGTAATCAAGTGCCACGTGGAAGACCACATCTGGGCCACGTGGCAACACAACATTTTCCAATACCTTGCCACTTTTCATATGCCGTATGGTCCACGTGTCTGTACCTTTTTCCAGTCAGCAATTGCCACATCAGCACACTTGTTCGCCACGTGTCCACTGACCTACCGGCCACCTGTACAAGTGTGCCACGTGTCACCCTTTCAGTGGTGACACGTGTCACCTCCTGGTTGGTCCATGTCAATTGTACGACATGTTAACTGTACCTCTGCCACATTTCATGCTGCCACGTCAGCATGATGACGTCAGCATTGACTTTTTGACTATTGACTTTTTACCTATTTGACTTTTCGAATAGAACGTGATATCAGGAGCATACGATGTTTGTTTGAGCCCATTCAAGTTGCATTGGGTTCGTATCGATGAGGCCTACACACATGTCCGTTTTGACTCCATTATGAGAACACTGACTTTTAGGCCTTTCTAAGCCCCATCAAGCTCCTAGATCCGAATTTGGATCATGCCTTCCCACTAAAGACCTTTTGGTCCCCAAAAGGTTTATTACATCAATCTACTATATCCTTACATCAATCAACAAATGGAAAACATCCTAGACTTAACATTAACTAGACTCAATAAGTGATTCCATAAATCAAATCACTTTTATCACATCAATGAAAATGACACTGACTCGATTTACATATAGGGCATAAAATATGCCCAGTTCCAGCCTGACGACCCATCTCCTGCCAACGGAGTTCCGTAGTCATTTCTCTTCTCTTCTACAGCAGCATCTTATTGCCCTCTTGCAGCTTCCTTCTATTCCTCTGCAATGACCTTCAGTCTTTCTGCAGCATCTTTCTTCTGCTTTGTCCCTACAGGATTTGTTGAGCATCGCAACCCTGAACGCAGCTTCCAATAATTATCTTCACAATGTCTGCTCTTCTGACAATGTGAGCAAGTGTTCCTTACACGAATAAATTTGATGGAATCGTGCCCTGACTGAGCCAAATCCCCTTTGGACTTATCTGACTCCTGCCTTGGTTGCGTTGACTTTGTTCGCAGATTCTTCTTGACCTGTAGTGTCACATCATCGCGTCTTGGCGTACTTATTGTTGCCATGATATTTCTCCCATATACTTTTTGTTTCCAATAGTCTGCAAGACAATGGTTATGTTTGCTACAAAATGTGCATGGAATCATTTTTCTGATAAGATCCATGACTCTAGCATGCTCATCAGTAAAGGTGGGTGAAGGGGATTTATACCTTTCAACCTTTTTACCTTTCTTCTGTGACTCACTGTTTGCGTCGTTGTTGGCTCGAGCTGCCTGTTTTCCTTGCTGAGTCTGAAACCATTACGGTGTCAATTCTGGATGTCGCTCCCAACAGTGGTCAGCATCATGTCCAAAATTTCGACAGCGTGTGTAATGAATCACTGGATTTTCGTCCTCAGAAGATTCTTCGGAATTTCCCAATCCTTCCCGGAGTGGACGCTCATGCACTTCAATCGGCTCAGCTCTTCCTTGGCCATATTTTCCAAGGCCTTGTCCCTTTCAGTATCTGAACTTAGATAACATTCCCATACCAACTCCTTTGGTATGTTTCTCAAATGATGCAATATATGTATGGTCGGATTCCACCTCATGATCAACCACAGGAGATGTTGAAGTGCATTGGATGCTTTCCGCTGGTAAAGAGAATGTGCCAATGGCCTTTCCTATTGCTTTCTCCTCAACCTGAGTAGCAGGAGTATCTAAATCCTCCTCATCAGATGCCTCTGGAATGGATGAGTTCCATCATCCCTGACAGGGCTTGGGATTCTAACTGAAGGACTTCCTCCAACTGGCCTTGCTTTCCTTGCCAACATCAACGTTCACATTCTTTCTCTGTCCTCCTCGAGAATTGGTACCAATATTCGCAATTCAGCATTCTCTCGCTGAATTGTTTGGTTGATCTCCTCAAGTTCCTGGAGTCTAGCTATCTTCAATCTTTTTTCCATGTTCACAGTTCCTACAAAAATCAGCCTTCTCTGATACCACTTGATCCAAAAAATTGAAGCTTAGCAATTACGCACTATGACCTCAATTTTATCAAGACCTTTTTCAGACGGTGCATGTGAATATGAAAATGACAAAGACTTAAAGAATTAAGAGAAATAACATATATCACAAACAAATCAAACCATCAACCAATTGTACACAAGAAGTTGATAACGGAGTTCAGCAGTCTCACCTATGTCTCTGGGCCTTTGTCTTCGGTGAGAGAGGCTTTCTCTATTCAAAATTTAAATTCTTACAATATGTATTATAATCACATCATATAGGGATATGACTAACTCAGTTGTATTCTTCTCTATGTCTAAATCCTGATGCAACAAACGACATTGAAAAAGGAGTAGTATAACTCTCAGAAACTGCCTCCAAAGATCAGCTACTCTGCACTGCTCAAGACTACTTGACCTTGACAAGTTCTTCCTCGACTTGCTTCAAGATTATTTGTTGCTTATTGCTTGCTTAAAATCTCACAATGGATCGATTTATATATCCATGAGGTAGATGGATCAAATCCCAACATCCCACTTCTTGTGCCACTCAATTTGGCCCAATATCCACCAAGATATGGCAAAATAACCAAAAATGCCCAAAAATTAGTGAGAAAATCACTAAACTATAGTGTAAAACCCATTTTAAAAAACAAAATATGGGCATAAGCCCCCAACATAGGCACTTGCCCCTCTTAACTCAGTCATATGAAACTATATATGGCTAAGCGCCAACCCAAAGGGTTGTGCGCTGGCCCCATTACCGAAAATGGAGGTCATATCAAACCCCATAAAACTCGGGCTATCCCAAACCTTACGCACCAGGTATCAAGCTCCAATAATAAAATAATGTTGTTGGAACCTTAGCCTGTGGCCCCCGCGCCCATGGCTTATCCTGGAAGCTTCGACGCATTTACTGAGGCATAGACATGTGGGATTGCATAAGCCCCAGCCCTTTCCGCCCCCATTTAACACTTTAATGCACTTTATAATCTAATAAAGTGGGTTATATTAACAAGTCCCATGTTTGGTGCAATGGCACCCGACCTGTTCCCAATGCATAGCCTCCCGATGGAGGTCACGAGTTCGAAACTTACGAATTCAACAATTTTTTGCAACAAAACAAAACAACTAGTAATTAGGTGCCACGTGGCAACCCACATCTGGGCCACGTGGCACCACAACATTTTCCAATACCTTTCCACTTGTCATCTGTTGGATGGTCCATGTGTCTTTACCTTTGTCCAGTCAGAAACTGCCACATCAGCACATATGTCCGCCACGTGTCCACTGACCTACCAGCCACCTATATGAGTGTGCCACGTGTCACACTTTCAGTGGTGACATGTGTCACCTTCTGGTTGGTCCATGTCAACTATACAACCTATTAATTGTACCTCTTCCACGTGTCACGCTGCCACGTGTCAGCATGATGATGTTAGCATTGACTTTTTTACTGTTGACTTTTTACATGTTTGACTTTTCGAACAGAACTTGATATCAAGAGCATACGACGTTTGTTTGAGCACGTTCAAGTTGCATTGGGTTCGTATCGATGAGGCCTACGCACACGTCTGTTTTGAGAACATTTATTTTTAGGCCTTTCTGAGCCCCATCAAGCTCCTCGATCTGAATCTGGATCACTTAATCTAAAATATATTAGACTTTTTGTTTATAGAGTTCATCGACTAGCTTAGGGTTTTAGGACCTTGAATTAGGTTTGAAGAGGAAACTCTTCAAGGCCACTTTAAAACAAGCATTGGAGTCTGAGATAGGGAGTATTTTAAGTCTAGAATCAAAAGAGTTAGTCGGGACCCCCCTCTAACACATGGGATAAACACGAGGTCACGTGAGGAAAGGTAGAGGAGATAACCCTTCCAAAGTTGGACTAAACATAGTGGGGATTGTATATTGAGGGTCTTTCTTGGGAACAATACCGATCACATTTTCCTATAGATCTTATTGGACCTTGAACCCGTTCGAGATCCTTAGTTGTCTTCCTGACCAATTGTTTTCAACACCCTTAAAGGGCTTCAAACTTGTTATCCTGCTCATTACGATCTGCAAGACTGTCGATTGTACCCTCCTGGTGACTAACTGCGAGCTAGAAACCTAGTTTCCCATATATTTTATAGACTTACACAGGTGACTTCGGGGGTATACCATGGTACCTAGGGCGAACATTGGATCATGCTTCATAGAGTATGCTCAGAGGGTGCCTCCGTGTTCAAGTTGCACTTGCATTGGTTAGTTGCTCTAGTGTCGATTGGCGTAACCATCCTTCCCACTAGTTAGTCGACTGCTTGATTTATCTTTAGGAAACTTTTTAGTGTGTTCTTTGTGTTCCACGCTAGTTAATCCTTACTGTGTCATTTAATCATTTCACAAGGTGGAAGATCAACAGCTTCGCCGCTTTTGAAGGCTTCAGAGCCTGTCGTCGGTTACTTTGGAGCCACCTACGTCATCGTTGAGGTGAAGACTTTATCAAGAAGGGTCATTCGAAGCGACCAGGCCGCAAGAAATTGCACCCGAGCCTACTATGAGAGGAGACTTTCTGGCTCCAGAGGAATCCCCTGTTTCTGACCTTGAAAATGAAGGTTTCAGGCCAACCAATCCTCCAATTACCGACTTATCAGCGCTGATCTTGATTCAGATTGTCCCTCCCGAGGTGACATCTTCTAAGCGCCAGTTAGTTCTATGAGCAACAATGGAAGCGAATGTTGCTACTTCGTCTGGGAGTCCTCGTACTCTTGTTACATCTACTACTGGAGGGGGCATCCTACCTCCTCCTCCACCTTCGCCAGTCAAGACCTCAATTGTCCCGACTCCCACGACTTTGAGCAATGGTCTGACACCTTTAACGGCTTCAACCACTATTCCTTTTACTCATAATGTGATGAGGTCTCCCTTCTCATATGGGATGCCCAAATTTGATACAAACTCGGTTCTTACTTATTCTACCTTACAGATGATGGGTCTGAGGGAAGGGAGCTCAAACGCTCCCTTACAAGGGTCAACCCCAGGCACTACTATCCCTTTTAATGCTATCCCTTATGGTGGGGGTCATATATCTCCTATGTCCCCTTCACTCAGCGATGCTTTTTAGCATCCAATCGGGCCTAATGCTAATTATAGCTTGTTTGGTGGAGGCAATTTAAGACCTTCCTCTTATACAACGTCAACGGGATCTATGTCGTTCTATTTTTTTGGTGTGTTTGGGAACAACACTTTTTCTTCAACTGGGGGCAACCCCAGTTTTGGTCAATAGAACCTAGTGCAAGGTACCATTCCTTCACAGGGAGCAACGACTAGAGTATACTCCACACAAGGTCTTTGGAATCCTTGGCAGGGCTCGGTTCCCTCGCAAGGAATTTCGGTTGGGGGTAACCCCTTCCATACTCAATGGAACCCCAGAAAAGGCTTTGTACCCATTCTCATCGGATCGGATGGGGGCATCCCCTTCCAAGGTCCTTGGAACAAAACGCAGGGAACAATCTCTGCGTAAGCTATGTCATCCAATTTCGGGAGTCAGTCAATGACGCCTCAACAGACGCAATTTCCTTTTGCTGGTCAAGGCCACGGTTTCTACCAAAACCTTGGCCAAAAATCCAACTTTTTATGGAAACCTGGTGCCATTCAAAATCCAGGGCCCTCTTTTCTTGTAAATAATTCACAACTGAAACTACCCTTTCTAGCAACTTTACATATGCCAAACTTGTCGATATTACTAAATGACCCGATTTGTCACTATCCGAGTTGGCCCCCCATGCTGACCAAGTTGCCTTCGGATATTCCAAAATTTGAGGGCAAGCCTGGTGAAGATTCAGGTGATCACATGACTACCTTTCACTTGTGGTGCTCTTCAAAATCACCGAAAGACGACGCTGTTCAGTTGTGCTTTTTTCAACGCACTCTTATAAGGGGTGTTGTGAAGTGGTATATTAAGCTTGATGGCTTGAGGTATTCTTACTTTAATGACTTGGCGATGGTCTTATTGAACCATTTCCAGTTACCTGTGAGATACAATGCCGACACCGAATTGCTAGCCAACTTTGAGCAAACCAAGGCCGACCATATCTCTAATCATATCCGAGAATGGTGGCGAAGAAAGAGCTTGATTAAGGTCAAGGTCCCTCCTACTTTCTTGCTTCAATGGTTCTTCAAGTCTTTGGTTCCCTATGTATCCAAGGACATAGCGACTTTTGGGGTGTTTTCAGAGGTGGAGTCTATTATGAGAGCCCAACAACTTAAACTGATCTACTCTTAGTCTGGCATGCTCTATGATATCTTGCTAGATGTGCCACGGTTTACTCTCGATAAGGACAAACTAAATTTTGGGCCCCATCTCGATGGAATCGTAGGCTCAACACAAAGCAAGTCCACTGATCTATTTTCAAATCAATTGCAACAGTTGTCAATACTACAGACTGTGGCCAGCCAGACTCTGAGTTCGGATATTCCCCCTACCTAGACGTTGGATGTACACGGTGTGCAGTCGACGAATCCCAAGGCCAACCAGTAGACCGAGGGAAAGAAGAAAAAATGAAATAAGAAGGGTAAAGGGGATAAAAAGGCTACCAATAATGATGGCGGGGGAAAACGGAGAAGAAGAAATTGAAGTATTCATGTAATCTCTACATAGAAGTCAACGCGACTCACATGTGCCCTCGGCTTGTAGAAGCCCAAAATCTATTAGCGCAGAACAACCTATTATGTTGACAAACCCTTTTCCACAAGGGAAAAATATGGCTTAGGCTTCCGCATCCACAAGCACGGCAGGGGGCAGTCAGGGACCCCCCGTGCCTACCAATAACAACCTGGCCGTGAAAGTCGATGCTTATTTCTCGACCAGGACTCCTGACTACAGAATGTCAGAATCTGTCAAGAAGGGAAAGGAGCTCGTTAACCCATCGAATCCTCTCCAAATTGAGAATGTGGTGGGAGAAACAATGACTCACATCCATAAAGGTGCATTTAAGAAGGCTTCCCATAATCCAAACGCAAGGTTCACTCAGAACTGCTCCGTTGTGGAGGATCTGGCATAGACCCCTTGCGCGATGTCCACTCTAGAGGTCCTCCAGATTTTCCCCTCGTAGAGAAAATCTCTTTTTCTGCCTTGGGAGTGGCAGAGACTAGTAACCCAGTAGAGATCGTTTTCGATCCAACCGACTTAAAACCTTGTCTTCCTCACCACGTTGACTTTCAGATAGTAGTGGCTTATACCACAAAATATTTTACGTGGAACATTTTTCGTACAATGGTTGACGAGGGTGCCTCGACTTGCATGATGTCATTGGCATGTTGGAAGGCCATTGACCAGCTTGAGTTGTCTTCGTCTTTACGGATTTTGACGGTCGGTCGTTTAGACCACACGGAATAATTCCTTCCTTTCCCATGCAGTTAGGGGGTAAAATTGTGTGTGTCAAATTTGAAGTGGTCGATGCGCCTCTCGACTACAATATTTTGTTAGGAAGAAGTTGGACTTATGCGATGCATGCAGTGGTTGCTATGGTTTTTCGGGTCTTGTGCTTTCTGCATGAGGGTTGGATTGTGACCATCGACCAATCGTCCTTCTCTCGTCCTGACCCTTCATCGGGGGCTTCCACGGTCTCGATGATTGATAACCCGCATCCTTGCACTGTTAACTTAGGTGTCGGTTTGTTTCCGTCATTGATGGGAACTTTTGATTACCCGTTGCCTTCCAACGATGTCAATCTTATATTGGTTGTTCCCAACCCACCGAAGGCTACAATCTTTCAAGTGTCGTCTTTTAGAACGAGCTACTTTAATGACCCGTGGATTTTACCTTCCCCATCAGATTCGATGGAAGGGATAGGGCACCTTGGCATGGTCATTCCCTTATCTGCGGTCAAGGTTGCGTACAACATTGTCCAACAACCCTCAACCAACCAAGATCTAGATCCCTCACAGAAGTTAGATCCAGTTCTCGAGCCTATTTGGGCTCAATATTCTCTTGCCACTCAAGATCCTTTAGACTTGGTCTTTCCCTCTAACGAGGCAATTCTCAAGGCAATGATTGGTCCTGACAGACCTTGGGATGATATACAACACAGATCTTATCTTCTTCCCGAGCTTAGGAGAGTGGAGGCAGAAGAGTTTGTTTTGACCGTGAATGGAGATATTCCTTTTCCTATCAATCCTATCGTTATGCACTAAGTTTATGCAAAGGGTAACATGGCAAGAATTTCTACAACGATTCCAATTGATATCTCCAAAACCCCTGGCGTAGTGGAGAATGTTTTCGTCGAAGTGGATTGCTCCCCCGAAGAGATTCAAACTTACACCGAATTATTCAAAGAGTTATGCGAAATTTTTTCCTGGTCTTACGAGGATATGCCAGGCATCGACCCATGAATTTTCAAACATGAAATCATGACTTATCCTGATGATGAACCGGTCTGATAGAAGCTTCATCCGGTCAATCCTTGAATTGCTGCAACAATCAAGGCAAAAGTAGAAAAACTGCTCAAAGCCAGTTTTATCTACCCTGTAGAATTGACAGAATGGTTGCACAGGGTAGATAAAATCATCTTTGAGCAGTTTTTACAATTGACGGAATGGGTGTACAGGGTAGATAAAATTCGGTCAATAAGAAGCAGGGCACGATTCAAGTTTGTATGGATTTTCGTGATTTGAATAAGGCCTGCTCGAAAGACAATTTCCCGACCCCATTTATCAATCAGATTGTCGATGAATGTGCAAGATGCAAAGTCTTTTCGTTCATGGACAGTTTTTCGGGATACAATCAGACTCAAATCAGACCCGAGGACCAACATAAAACGAATTTTATTTGTCCTTGGGGTACCTTCGTGTATCGAAAGATGCCTTTTGGCCTGAAGAATGTTGGAGCCACTTTTCAACGGGCCATGTCGTTCGCTTTTCATGACCTTAAACACATATTCGAGGCGTACCTCGATGATCTAGCATCACATTCTCACAAGAGATCGGATCATCCCGCCCATCTATGACTAATCTTTGAGAGGCATCGCTACTATTAGATTCACTTGAATCCTAACAAGTGCAGTTTATGCGTGACATCAGGTCATCTTTTAGGTTTCATTATATCGACAACAGGGATCATGGTTGATCCTCTCAAGGTTGAGGCGATATCTTAATTGCCTCCCCCATGCACAATACCCTAGCTTCATAGATTATAGGGGAAAGAGAATTTTCTTCGGCATTTTGTCGTTGATTACGCCGATATCACTAAAGGGTTCATGCGTATTTTAAAAAAAGGGGTCCCTTTCTATTGGGATGAATTTTTTCAACGCTCTTTTGAAGCGTTGAAATGTACCCTGACGTTTGCCCCTCTGCTCCGACCTCCTAATTATAACAGAGATTTCTTGTTGTACTTGGCTACTATGGAGTCAACCATCGACATGGTCTTGGTTCAGGAAGATGACATGCTCTAGTATTACGTTATATATTATCTTAGTCGAGGCTTGGTTGGATCGGAACTCAACTACTCTCATGTTGAGAAACTTGCTTTCCTAGATGTCCATGATGTCCAATGGTTCTGTCACTACATTCTGCTTCGCAAGACCAACTTCATTGCCATCGTCAACCCTTTCCAATATGTGTTAACACGATGGGTCATTAGCGGAAAGATCAGTAGATGGATAGTAATCCTACAGGATTTTGACTTGGATTTTGTTTATACAAAATCGAAAAAGTCATTGGTCTTTGCCAAACTCATTTCAAAATTTTTGGTTGAGTCTAGTGATATCATGCCCGAAGAATCGCCTATTAATGGAGATCTTTTTCTAATCACATTTTCGGACCCCTAGTATGGAGATATACTTTTGTATCTCTAGACTTTGAAGTGCCGGGCTTCTGCTTCTCACCATGAGCATCAACGAATTCAACATTAGGCACGCAACTATCTTATACTTGATGACACTTTGTATCATCAAGGCATAGATCGCATTCTTCGGTGATGTCTCACACATGAAGAAGAAGAGCTTTTTTTGAACGACTCTCACACCGGAGCATGTGGCGGTCATTAGTCTGGGTTGAAAACAACCCAAAATATTCTACGTGCAAGTTACTTATGTCCCTCATTAATCAAGGATTGTGTAGAGGCAGTCAAGAAGTACCATACATACCAGATCTTATATCAGAAGATGCGGGAACATCTTGTTCCTATGTTTTTGGTCATTGTTGTTGGTCCTTTAACCAAGTGGGGGATTGATTTTACTACGTGTCACCCGGCTTCAGCCAGAGGACATACATCATCGTAGCAGTAGACTACTTCACGAAGTGGGTCGAAGCTATGCCAACGTTCAACAATGGTGGAGAAACCGCGGCTCTTTTCATCTTTAATCAGATAGTAGAAAGGTTTGGTATCCCAAAGGAGATTGTCACTGACCATGGCAGTCACTTCCAAAACAAAATGATGACTGAATTAATGTCAAAGCTTGGGTTCAAACATGAACATTTGTCACCCTACTACCCACAAGTGAATGGTCAGGTTGAAGCTGTGAATAGGTTTCTCAAGACTATTCTTCAATGGATGATCAATTCTAGCAAGTCGAATTGGCATTTGATGTTGTATTCAACGTTGTGGGCCTATCGAATACCTGTGAAGACTTCCAGCAGTTTTTCATCTTTTCAACTCGTATACGGGATGGAAGTAGTCTTACCTATTGAATGTCAGATTCCTTCTTTAAAGTTGGCAGTGGAATTACTGTCGAACACTTCACCGCTTGAGGAACACCTCTATATCACAAGCAACTCGATGAGTAGCATCATGATGCAGCCTTAGCCAATGAGGCTCATAAGCAACGATTCAAGTGTCAGTATGATTGATATGTTCATCCTTGGATTTTCTTCGAAGGCGATCTTGTCCTGGTCTATGATCAAGACAAAGATCCCCTGGGGTCAGGCAAGTTCAAACCCATGTGGTTTGGACCGTTCATTGTGAAAGAGGTCTTAGAGAAGGGCGCTTACCGTCTGCTACATTTTGAGGGAAATTATTTGGCAAAGCCTAGAAATGGCCTCTACCTTAAGAAGTACAACTCTTAGGTTGGTCAACTAGGTGGCTTCTTGTATATATGTATAGTCTCTTATACATTTTTTGTCTTTTTTGTCTTGTGGACGTGTAGTTATTTATGTCTTATTTTTCACTATGGCAAATGTCAAGTGAATCAGAGGTTTATTTTGGGCTCGCGAATGGTGCTAGTCGACACACTCGGAGGCTTGCTTCTGCAGCTTGGGTGATTTTCACACCTGGAGGCCAATTGCTATCTTCCGGAGGTATTTGTCTAGGCGACGCTACAAAAAATGTTGTCGAGTACAACGCAGTGATAGAATTGCTTTGTGACGCTTTGTCACATGGCATTTATTACCTCCGAGTTTACCTATATGCTCAGCTGGTTGTGTCCTAGTTAAATGAGGTTTACCACATTTAAGATCCCACTCTGCACTGACAATTCCTTAGGGTATGTCTCCTAGAACAATCTTTCGATTACATTACGTATATCCATGTTCCTAGGAGATTTAATCATCTAACATATACTCTAGCTAATCAAGTTTTAGATTGGCATGTTGCTCACATATAAAAAGAAAATCCCACACATACACATGTAATTGCATTTGTAAAAGATGTTATCCAAAAGGCAAGAAAGATGTATGTGTGTGTGTGTGTGTGTGTGTGTCCAAAAAATAGTGTTATGAGTACATAAGTGGGCATGAAATCCTCAAAAGTCATCGGTCTACATTGTTGGGATTACGCCCTCAAAAAATAAATATAGTACAAAAAGTGCCCTCAGCACATAAATGGTCCAACACTATCTAAGGACGAGGCCTATTGGCCCTGCTATAATGTACGACGACATTCGCAAGATGTTCGAACAACTGGACCCAAGTCCGAGGCACCCTTACTACATGTGACTGCATAGTTGGGGGGAGATCCTCCACCTTGGCCATAGCAAAAACACGAGTGAGCGTGGTGAGGTTTCGCTCCACTCATCACAAAACTCTGTCAGCCTCTCCAGCTGGGGGTCCTCCCGCAGTTGTTGGTCCTCCTGCCTTAGGTTGAGGATGATGCAAAGTCCCAGCGAATTCTGTTGGTTGAACAAGCCCCACATCTATACATAACAAATTCATAAGTCAGTACTTTATATAGACCTAAAAAGGATATATATGAAAATTAAAAATTTAATAAACTTTAAAATATATGTTACCTATCTCGCCACGCTCCTCGGCAGGAAGAACAGGAATGACTGGGTCTCAGATGAAGCTGATCCCTGCATAGGGGTAATCCTCGATCATTGGGATTTGACATGCCCACCAGTCAAAAAACTTGTCGTCGAAGGCCTCTATAGTCCTCCCTCCACCCTATCTAGGTAGCAAAGCTGCCCACCTACTCACTGCTGGGAAGGACGCTACATGCCCCCGTACCATCTCTCTGGGACTAATATTGGGCACCCTCTCAAAGAAGAAGGAGCATTTAATAGTACCAAACTTGAAGTTCTTGTTGGTACATCGTCGACACTCTGTAAGTTGTCTCCTCATGCATACAAGCATGGTGGTACTCCAGTAAAAAATGGTTGCCTCCAAGCACTGAATGGCACAATGCATATGTGCGCATGAGGCTTGATGAAGTGTCACAGATACAACAATCCACATGATCAAAAGTAATATCACTCGTAAGGAGAGGATGGTGATCTTGTGGATAGGCACTTGAGAACCTACTTTCCCAGTGCCAGCGTCACAGTAGATGTTGATGTAGTCCTCGATGTTAAAAGGCCCTGGAGGAAAATTCCTCAAGTTGATTGGTTTCCCTCTTCTCGAGAGGCCAGTCAAAAAGTATATATCCTTCGTGGTCAGGGTCATTGGTTGACCCTCTAGCATGAATGACTCAACATCGAGATGCCAATACTCCACAAGAGCATTGAGAAGCCTTGGTTGTGCCCTCATAAATGGACATTGGAAGAACTTCCATAATCTGCATTGTTTCATTGCAGCGATCGCCACAGGGTCCTCCTCGACCAAGACATGGAGCTCCTCATGCTCTCTCTCTCTCTCTAGAGTGAACATACATCATGTTACATGGAAAAACTAGAGAGGAGTTAGTACTTGCTTCTTTATTTTTTCAAGGTAAAAAAGGATGTACGCAGGATGCTTTTTACATAGTCGTGTATGTATGTTGGTTTTTTGGTATTCTTCCCGAGTACATATTTGGGTTGGCCTCGGATAACCCACGTACACGTAGGGCCACCCTTTTTACAAGAGCACGCCCCCTCCAAACTAAAAATTAAACCATAAAAGAGGAATTGAAATGCAAGCATGGTTGTTTTGTACTTACTTGGTCCAAACAAAAGGTCGTTTTGTCCATTGTAGCTCCCAGAATCCACTCTTTTAGCAAAGGGTTTTTTTTACCTTTTGGTTGATTTTCAATTTGCAATGGTAAGAATGCACTGTCCACCTCTATTTATAGAATTTTTTGGCCTTTTTTACCCATTTTTGGTCCCCTTTGTCATTTTTCCTGGCTTGGTGGTTACTCGAATTCACTTCTGAGTTTTCTATTGGTCGTTCTGATACTTTTCTCCTTTCGGTTTGCTAATTTTTTGGGGATTGGTTACATTTTTTTACATCCTTTGGTAAAAGTCGTTTTTTTCCAATTTTTGCATGTAAGTTAGGATTTCATTCCCACTTTCTGCATCTCGTTGTCTTTTCCTCTTTTTCATAGGATCGACCCCACCAAAGTGTGACACATAACCTTCATTGCTGCTTTAGAAGTGTCGTAATTAGGTGGTAGAGCCTACCTTTACATGGATTCCCTAGGTAGATCCTTTGCTGTATTTTTGGCATCCATGATGTCAGTTATGACTATAGGCTTGGGATTCCTTGTTAGTCCTATCATGATTACATAATGAAGCTTCATTCTTTTGTTCATCATCATCCTAGGCCTTACCCTCGGGACTCCCTAATGAGCATGCTTTGTTGTCTTTCAAGCTCACTTTGAAATTCGAAAGCAACATCCAACGAGACTGTATTTATTCTTTTTGATCTCGTCTGGATTACTTGAGAAAAGTATCCCCCGGGAGTCTTCTTTAATCCCTTTTCAGACTCTCTAAAAATGAAAATATTGATGAGAGATATTGTTTCCCTTCACGCTCGCCAAACTCAAATTTGAAGGCACATCTGTCCGACAGTAGTTTACCCCTTTTTCGGTCCGGATGGCTAATTTTACGAATAAAGGTATGCTCTAAGAACTTTGGTTCGCTAGAAGAGTATTCTCAGGCGTACGTTTAACCCTTTTTCGGGCCCGAGGGACTAAATCTTCGAAAAAGGAACATTCTCCTTGGTTTTGGTTTATCACCTTTTTCGGGCCTTAGAGATTTCTTACGAAAAAGGAACCCCCTAGGAGTCCATAGTTAAGCTCTTTTCAAACTCCCTAAAATTGAAAAGATCGTCGAGTGACCTTGTTCCTTCACACTCGTTAAATTTGTCCAGAAGAACATCTAATGGCATGATTTTAACCCTTTTTCTAGTCAGTAGATTATAGCGGAAAAAGATATGCCTTGGGAGATTCCTCTCGCCGGGAGAGTTCTCCTCAGTTACTTTTATACTTTTTCGGGTTAAGGAGACTAAACTCAGAAAAAGGTCGTGATTCCATAGTTAATCTCTTTTCAGACTCCTTAAAATTGAAAATATATCCGAGTGATCTTGTCTTTGTCACACTCATTAAAATGGTTTTGAACAGACGTATTTTTGGTGCAAGTTTAACCCTCTTTCGAACCGACTAGAATAACTCCGAAAAAGGTACTCACTGTAGTCTTCTTTTGTGTTTCTTTAGACTCTCTAAACGTGAAAAAACTATCGAGCTTACCTTCTCTGGGCTCGTAAAAATTTACATAGAAAGGTTCTCACTGTGTCATGCTTAATCGCATTGTAGGTCTCATCTTTGCGTCTTTCACCTATTCTCAATTGAACCTTTGAAGCATTACTTATACGCAATCCTTGCAACACTTCTTGCCTCTGTGACCTGACACCTTGACCCATGGAGGAATTTTCCCCGAGTGTCCTTATCTTTCACATGTCTCCTCGCCCTGAGCATTACTATGTTCCATGCGCTTGAAACTAGCTTTCTTGTCGCAACAGTCGTTCCTCCTTTGTAATGTAGCATTATTTTATTCTTTTTCAAGCTCTTTAAAAATTGAAAAAGACAAAAAAAAAAAAAAAAAATCCAAAAACAGGGGACGAGAAATATACATTATTTTTTCAACAACAAAGATAGTTTCCCTTAGACAAAGCACATCCTTTTGTTTGTTCATCAAGCATTGGGATCTAGTATGACCTTAGGAAGTTGTTCTTGCTACATAGAGTCGTGTCCTCCTCCGTTTGGTTACTCTTCCAAACATATGGAGTGTGTGTGTTGCCTCCTGCATCACAAACTTATGTCAATGACATGCTACCTAAGTCTGATCATCTTTCATGATTTTGTCCTAGGGAATTTTTACTCAACTTGAGTCAGCCTTTCTACAGTTTGTCTCTTGACCTTCATGAGTTAGTCATCCCAAGAGTCCAGTCAAGTCCAAATTTGAAATCGATGAAATTCTCTGCCTGATCATCGAGATCCTCCAATCTTTTCCAGAGGGATTGTCAAAGACCTCAGGGTAGTGAGTCTTACACTCCCATTGTAATCCTACCTGAGTTTTGAAGATCTTGAAATTGTTTCTCAAGCTATGAAGACTTCATCTCCAGCCACAGGCGTCACTAGCTTCTTGAAGATGCATACTGTACTTGTATATCTTCAACTAATTTTGAGATGTAGATCTATTGTGTATTGCTCGCAACTTCACTTTATATAGTTATATGACATGGATCTGCAGTATATTTGATTGGCAGCCATGATTTAGTTCATCCTGAGCATGGGTATGCCCACCTCAGAAAGACACTTTTTGTTTCGCAGACGATACCTCCCAAACTTTGGTCTCGGGCTCACTTGATTTTGTGCATTGGTGAAGATGTTGTAATGTATTTTGGCCATCATTTTATCTTCTGGCCTCATACATTAGGGGGCATATGTTATAGCCCTAAAATGCCTTACTCATGCATACATGGCATTGGGCTTCTTACTTGCATAATTTTCCAAATCCCTACTGAGGATCTCTACTTAAAAAACCAATTTTTAGAGCATGTACGCGCCCTACTCCACTATTGATTGTGTACATACACTTGTTGCACGATAGGAATCCCGCGTACATACACTTGTTGCATGCTAGACAACCCGCGTACATACACTTGTTGCACACTAAACAACCTGTGTGTACCTCCAAAAGTTGCAAAAATTAAAAAAGTTGCATGGAATTCGGTGGAATTTATGGGCTATTGGAGGTTTCCCAACCAATTCACCTGTTATAGCCTGTCCCCCAACCGAATAACCATCCTTTTGTCATATAAAAGGAGGTCTTGGGGTCTCATTCCACAACCAAGCATTAGAACGGTGAAACTCTTCCCAATTTCGATTCCCTTCCTTGCCCAAGCATTTGCAACCTTTTGTGAGTTACTGCCTCAACATTCCCACTTCAACCCCTTTTCTTCCATTCAATCCATTCTCTTTTCTTGAGGTGATTAGTAGATTGTGAGAAGAGTCTTATTGAAGGTGCACTTGGAGCATTGTAAAGAGGAGCTCAAACCAGGTTCGCGGAATGGTGGCCTGCGAGGATTGTAAGTTTCAATCTTTGTTTAATGAGTAAAATAATCTCTTTTCCCTGTCCCAAATGATGATGTTTTGTGTCTTTTCTTTGATTTATACATAACATTTGATATCTAACCCTAATTTATGAATAAAAATAGCATGCTTGTAGCCTTGTTTGCCTAGTCTTGGATGCAGGTCAGATTTTGGAGGAGACTTGCAGCCTTTGGAGCTACAGAGCTTGAGGAGATCATCACTAGACGTTGGATAAAAGGTACAGTTGTCGACCTTCTCTTCCACTGCTTTCTATTCATTTATTTTGGTATGTTTGGGGTAGTGTAGAAACTAGATTGACTTTTAGGAGGTCATTTTCTATGTCTATATCCTAAACCCTTGTATAGTTATAGGGGGATTTTCTCGATAGCACTGAGGGGTAGTTTCAAGGTGTTGTCATGCTAGTTATCCTTATGATGGGTTGGCTATATGAATACACTTGTTCCCGATTCCTTGATTATAGCATGATAATTTCTATATATTCACAGTTGTCTTGTATATTTTTATGTGTTGTTATTGTATATTTGTGGAGGGAAAGGAAATTATTGAGTTTGGTTGGTGGATAAGAGGGTTTAGGGAGATCCAAGGATGACCACTCACCATTCTTTTCTTTGTTGGTTGGTCTGGTGAATTTTTTCGTCTTTCTTGGTGTTTATGATTTTTTTCCACATCTTTTCATCATTTCCCTGAATAGATAGGTCTCACATTGTTTATGTTGGTTTAACAAAATTAGGACAACAATATTTATTTGTTGGTTTGAGTGCATACTTATAATTTAGTAATCTTTTCATCATACATTTTCATCTATAAGATCCAAAAAAATGTTAACCCTTTGAATAAAACACCCTAGTTTCCCTTTCTGCTTCAAATAAGCGGTTAGGAACCCCTAAAGAAATGTTTTAGACATAGGATCTAGTGGGGCATTGAACAAAATCACATGAACATCCATGTAGAAATATGAAACAATGATGTTAAAACTTCACGAACTTCACACAATCATTGGTTACTCATAGATAGTTTAATCACTTTAACAATGAAATAAGTTGAAATCTCTTTACACATGGTGGCTCTATGGCTTGCAAAGAGATTTGACCCTATTTCTCTTGCTTTATAAGATATATTTTTACTTTTTTCAGGATGACTATAGGTATCAACTAGAAACTTATAGCAATAGCTTAATTTACAAACAATGTCATTTACTGTTTTTTGTGCTCTTAAGATTCAAGGGACAACATAAACTGTTATTTTGTGGTTGGTCTGGTTTCCCAAGTGGAAGGCCAACAATATATTTTTATACATCTCTTAGTTTCAGTAATAGAAGGATGCATGGATAACTTACAAAAAAAAGATAGCTTTGTACTTAGTTTTTCAATTTAATAATACCAATATAACCCAAATCGAAGGAAAACAAGAGCAACAGAACAATTGGGTGATGGTTGGGTTTTCCCTCCATCACACATCCTTGGGTAAATATCGAGTTTAGGAGGGAGGGTTAATCAATATTTCTTTCTTTGGTTGTTTTTTTATTACATTGATTTTCATCTTGCTCACCCTAAAGGGGCATGCATAAAAGACAAAAAAGAAACATGCACAAAGATACATAAGAAAACACAAAAAATCAAACAATCACTCAATCCTTTTCCTTTCATTTTGTGCTTTAGTTTAGATATCAATTAATTTAATCAAGGGAGATGGTTGTGAAAACAACACATTATCAAGCTACGTGGATGGCTTAACTATGTTTAATTTCAAGCATTGTCAATTTCTAGCTACTAAGTGTTAAATCCAGGGAATCCTCATTAGAGGCATGTCAAAGAAAAAAATCCCCTAGCATTAACGGAGTGAGTAACTTGTTTTAATTAGTCTTTGTTTTCCTTGGTCTCTAGCTAAAAGTACTGAATAACTTAGCAATGATGTGAATACTACTATGATTTGGTAATTCCAAATCAAATCCCTTTGGGTAGACTTGGACCCTTTCCCTTTTGCAAGTATCCTTCTTGCATTGATGCAATTTTAAGAGCTTGAAAATGCTAATGACAAGAAGGGGACAACCCCTCATTCTCTAAATTGCATGGCCCTTGCAACTTACTAAAAATCATTGTCACYCAAGTTTATTTGACATTCCAAGTGCTAGGTTTGTCATCAACACTTGTTCTCACCCTTAAAAACTAGTAAGAGGCTCTTTCACAAGCACAATAAATTGTTCCTATAAACATAATAGCACTYATAAA
>SNQJ01S0000945.1:583272-597245 GCA_010110895.2 Picea sitchensis
TATTGCTGTTGTTATAAAAGGTTTGCTACAGCCATTAGGGATTGACTAATTGCTGATAACTTACTTAACATTGAGGTAAAATTAGCTCAGATATATTGTTTGATGATTGGATATTGATCTACTCATTGAAGGCTTAATTCTAAGATATAATTGTTATTTTGGGGGGGCTGATTTGTTGCTGTTGCAAAATATACTTTACTGATATACACTTATTTACTACTGCAATTTTAGAACAGCAATCAGTTTTACTTGATAGCTAGCATCTAGAGGTGACTGGTAGTTGATTTGACTTGGTAATTGACTATTATATGCATTGGAATACTTCTTGTTTCACACACGTCAACCAATTATCTTGTATAACTAATCCCAACCTCTCTACTCTCCTAGATCTAGCCTATCTCATTGAGTGACCAAGATAAGGGGTCGTAGACTTGCCTCTAGCTTGCTATAGGATCCCTTGAGGTCACAAGGGAAGCCTCCCTTGTGTTGGATCTTCACCAAACACTAAAACGAGGGAAGTATTTGTCTAGGTGACAGTGACAATTACTTCCAATTGTTACGCAAGATTGGCATCTTGTGAAGGGCTTTGCACAAGTACAAATCCTGTGATAACAAGTCATAGGGTTTATTTGGTATTGATCTCTCCCTTCAACCACCATTTAAAAAATCCAAAAGTATTTCGAGTGAGTGGTATCCCTGAAAATTTAGCAGAGACAGGAAGGACGGGCTATTTCTAAACTAGTGTACCAATATTCTTTCTGAGAAGGAAAATAAGAGGTTTGTAAAATTAGCAAACTTTTGGTAAAGGTTCTTTCCCTAGTTGATGTTGATAACCCACAAATTGCAATCAGCTTGCTATACGAGGCCATGGAGAGGGCCAAAGAAGCTTCACCCAACACTAAAACGAGAAAAGTATTTGTCTAGGTGACAGTAACATACTAACAACTACTTCCAATTGTTACGCAATATTGGTATCTTGTGAAGGGCTTTGCACAAGCCGAAATCCCGTGATAACAAGTCTTAGGTTTTATTTGGCACTGATCTCTCCTTCAACCACCATTTAAAATCCAAAAGTATTTCAAGTGAGTGGTATCCCTGAAAATTTAGCAGAGACAGGAAGGACGGGCTATTTCTAAACTAGTGTACCAATATTCTTTCTGAGAAGGAAAATAAGAGGTTTGTAAAATTAGCAAACTTTTGGTAAAGGTTCTTTCCCTAGTTGATGTTGATAACCCACAAATTGCAATCAGCTTGCTATACGAGGCCATGGAGAGGGCCAAAGAAGTTATCCATTCTTATCATTAGGATAAGAGTGAACAGGCATATGAAAAACAGATAATAATTTAAGAATTGATTCGAGGCCATGGAGAGGGCCAAAGAAGCTATCCATTCTTATCATTAGGATAAGAGTGAACAGGCATATGAAAAACAGATAATAATTTGGGAATTGATTGATCAACGATGGAACAATATACTCCATTGTCCCATTCATGCAACAAAGCTCTACCCTCAACCCCGTTTTTTTCTTACTCGTGATTTTAATTTTGGTTGTAAGGTTATGGAAGGATTTCTTACCTATCTTCGGAGGATGGTGCCTAATCTAGTTTACTGCTCAAGCATAATGAGAGAGATGATGCACAGGTTGGCAAGTGAATTATTTGGTTTTCACATGACAGTTCAAGGAAGGAAAACCACAAAGCCAGGTAAGGAATTTTAACTTTAATTAAAAATTTTGATACTTTCTTTTGTTTTATTTGTTTTCTCTCTTTCTTATTTGCTACTAGATGGAAATGTAATTTAAGTATTTTTTTTTCCTTATTTGGTGGAGAAATTAAGGGGGAAAATCACCACAGTTACAGGAATTTGCCATTCAAGAGCTTCGCCATATTTGTAGTGCTTTGAGTTGTGAGCACAATTGGAGTGTATTTGAAAACGCAAGAAAGTACAACAGGGTGGAATATCAGCGCATTAATGATATGGTCTACATCTACTACAATCTTTTGGGTTAAGCACACTGATAAAAACCCCTCAAGAAAGACACCCGGCAATACATAGTGTTTAATAAAAATAATGACTTTATTTCTTTGAACAAAGCCCACAAATGCTCAAATATACCCTGTGAACCAAGCCTATTTTCTCCCTGCATATGGGGAACGTTTAATACATCTCATTGGAGAATTTTGAGTATTTTAAATGAAAATGAGTTGAATACATTTGAACTTATTTGACAACTTCAAGCACCTGGAGAGAATGACTTTGAAATATGTGTGTTCTTAGCCCTATGGAAGTTCCATATTCCGTATCTGTCATTTAAATTTGTCTCAAACTGCTTCCAAAAATTGTCTGCTTCATATATCCATGAATAAAAGACCTGTCCTTTGCATGTTTTTCACCTATATTTTACACATGATGATCGTGACGACCTGGATAAAGTTCAGTGCTTCTTCCCTCTATATCTTCGCAAAGAGTTTCTGCCAAAAGTCTAGAGTGTTAACTTCATTAGTAGCCATGTGTTGGTATCCTCCGATGTGTTCTCAGAACCTATCAGTACTTCATTGACACAATAAGGAGTTAGCAGACTGGACAATTTATGTTGTTTACCTAGCCTGAGTATGACAATTTAGACAATTTAGACAATTTATTTGAATTCAGGATTTCCATACGAGATAGTTGCTCAAAACCAACTATACTTGGGAAAGCCACTTGAGCAATTTTTACAATTAATGTAATGGTCATTGCTCTGAATATGAAATTCAACATGGAGATCAGTACCCATAAGTGTACCAATGTATAACTAACATTGGAATCAGTAGCCACAAGTGTACCAATCTAGATCATCTAGATCCGTGAAAAGTTGAAGTAAAAAAGTTGTAAAATGATCTAATAGCACTTCCTACTACTAAGTTCATGTGTCAGTGATATAATATACGACTTTAAATTCATAAGGACATTTCATCTCAAGTTTCAAGCATTTATTCCTCAGAAATAAATATTGACAGGTTGTCAAAGTGATAGCCCTTCATTTGCAAGGATATAGAATGATCCTCACTTTGCCATTGACAAGCAATTTTTATCTTAAATTTCTTTTGTGGAGAAAATAATTTAACGCCCTTCTATGAAGAGAGCTAAAGGGGTCTTGAAGGGCAATGAAGGCTTTTTATCCCTAGTCCCAACCAAAAAAAGATAACAATTTGATCAAATTGGCAACAACAAGTCAGCCAAAACCAGGCCAGGGCAGAAGTAAGATGGGTAAGATGGGGAAACTAGCCTATTTGAAGTTATCAGTCTCGCCCAATTCGGCAGAAATTCGTCTTTAACAGATGGGTCAACCAAAAGAAACGCTGAGGATTCAATTGTTTTTCAAATAGAAATGGAGGTTTGTCGGAATTCACGAGCCATATGTAATCAATCAGTCAAGGATACATTTTCCTACCAAGAGTCCCCTGCCCAATCTATGGCTTCGCATAAACGCTTTCCGCGCAGAGAATTCTGAGAATTGATGAATTCAATAAGAAACGAGAATTGAACAGAATACCTTGTAATTAAAGATGGAGCTTGGTAGAGTGATGGGGTCGACCAGTTGCTTCGGAATCCAGGGTCCAGTGCGTAACAACAAAATCATAGCCAGTAATGTACTTATGCTTACCTTCTCCTGTCTATATTTTATGGGCCGGTTAAGACTGTAAAGTCAAAAGCTGATGAAAGATGGAGTCATTTCCAGAAGTTTCAAATTAAACTTAATAAAACGAGATTTGACATCAGGACCACGCACGCAAGGATGAAACAAGCGTTCATAGTTCGAAAGTTTGAGATGGCGTTTGATATTTTTCGTTTTTTTAACCAAGGTTTGCTATATTTAGGATTAGATTTTTTGGGGTTATTTTTAGGCGTTCAGGATTTTAATGTGTATTAATGTGATTATGTGTAAATAAAATTGGATTATATGTGTAGGGGTAAATTTTTTTTTTTATTATTAGATATTTTTAGGTTTTGGATTATTTATTTGTTTTTGAAAAAAATATTTTTTAATTAATTAAAATTAATTTTAAGTTATATTTCAAAATCAAAGAGGTGGTTTTAACTTTGATTATGTACTTAGCAGAAATCAGTATTTCCTTATTAATTATTGAGGCTCTAACAAAGAGATTATGTATTACCTTAACTCAATATATGCATGAATTGGCAAAGCGATGTTCTTAGGGTCCTTTAGGGTTCTATGAGGTCTTAGGTTCAAGTCTAGATACTCCCAGTTAGGTTTAGATATGCTAGTTAAGGTTATTTCAGTAAAATGATTAGACCCAACTCTACAAAAAAAACCTTGAATTTACTTAAAAAAAATACAACGTCCATGTAAGACCTTGAATTTACTAAAAAATTACAACACCAAAGTGGTAAGTGGTAATCAGCATGTCATTAATAAAATTAAACCTTTATTTAATTAAAAGAAAACCAAAATATAAAACCTTAATTACAAATATAAAAAATAAATCACCACGTTCGAATAAGAAACATAAAAGATAGATCTATTCATAGATACTCAAACTCTTTGGTTTTGTTGTTAATATTCAACAAAAATAGCACATCAAATTGATGTATGAGACCTCCTTATTTGTGGGATAAGGGAACTCCCTCCACCCAGCGATTTGACTAGTAAAGTCTACGAAGGTATACATACCCTACCTCTCTGGATTTGAACCTATGACCTCTGGATTCCTAAAACCATTTAAATTTCGAAATAATTAAAAAAATGATAAGGATAAAGTTATGTATTAAATTTAGTCATTAAAACATAGAAGAGGAAGGGGATTGTAAAATTAGGATTGATTTGAATCAATAATGTTCTCGATACATGTGTGAAGAAATTAAAAAAACCATTATGAATATGAATATGGTGTGTATGTACACTAAGAAAAGGTGCAGGAGAATGATTGGCTACTATGGCAATTCACAAGCAAGGTGAGGCCAATGTTAATGATGTTAGTCATGACATTATAGCAATTAACAAAATTGAAGATTAAGGGGCTAATGTGCCAAATGACAAGAGAGGTGAGGCCATGGTTTATGATGTAAGTCATGACATCATAGAAGTTAGGTGGAAGATTAGCCTAACTTTATGTTGGGTACTTCTTTTAAGGTGGTCAACACATCACTATCCACCTTATGAGTTTTTTTTTTTTATCATTCATGTATTTATCATGTTCCTAGAGGTTCATTTTTAATTGGAATGTTGAAAATATGTTGGATAAATTTGATTTAGTGATGATAAAGTATTTTAATAGTTTATTATTAAAGTGGTAGTTATAAGGTTTTTTAACTAAATCTTTATTAATATAGTAGTTAGAGGGTGATTTAGGGTTTTGTCATTAAAGATTATGTATGGATTTTTGTGTTTTAATGCTACATCATGCAATCATGTAATGAAAGTAATTTTTTTAGATTAGAGTTTTCTAGTTCAAGAGAGTTTTTTCAAGACAATTTTGGTATTTATATTTATGTGATTAATATGAAAAAAATGATTGGAAATAAATCTCCAAGAAACTCTCAAGCACTTCCTCTCACTTTGAGGATGGTACCCAATTTAAAGTGGTCGGAATAGACTTAGTGTGCTTAACCCATGGAAATTGCATCAAGGACCTACACACATTGTGTTCAGTTACTAGCAACATCCTATCAAGAATGACACCAACCAATTGAGCTAACCCTCAAAGCTATGTGATTATATGAAATATGTGTGAAGTCTCTACTTTGCTTTTGTTGATTTATATATTGAATTTTAACATTGTATGAAAGTTGATGTGCTATAATGTGATTTGGTGATACTATTTTGTGAGGCTTTGAGATATCGACTTTTTTCATATCTAGTAATTTTATCCCGGTTATTTACAACATTGTTTTAATGTTGTTGAGTTGTTTTTTGGTTATAAGACTCATTGTGCATAATATGCAAACCCTATCTCTCAATATTGTTGCAAAAACATTGTTCCCTAGCTTGCCATGGGTTTTTTTAGATCTACTTAGGGAGAGTATCAATGAGGACATTTTTGCCTTGTGACCTTTGTGGAATGTGTGCAATATGGCATTGCAATTTGGCACAAATCATGCATTGCATGAAAGAACCGAAGGCAAAGTTGTTCACTTCCTTTTGTGCATTATACTATTTCAGTATGGGTTGTAAGATGTCAACACACATAAATGCATAATGCACTACTACAACACAGGGCCCAACTAGCTTCAAAATTTGTGTCACTTGCCATAGAAATTTTTTCAATGTTTTCAAGTGTTCATAATGCAAAACCTAACACAATTGGCGACATCTTAATTTGAGTCATGTTAGTGTCACACTACGCCATTTTTGTGTCATTCTTATTGACACAAAAAGAATCAATGCCCCATGTTAGCATTGCAGTTGTCTCATCATGTGTATGCATTTGGCATTGTATGAAAAGTGTTGTTAGCATCATGTTAGAGTCATATTACTGTTAATTACTATTTATTAATATTAACTAATTATAATTATCAATTATTATTATTATTATTAATGAATTAATTATGATTATTATTTTTTCTTATTATTGATGATGATGATTATTATTACCATCCATTGAGACCAATTATGGTCTATCGGACCTTGAAAAAATTGATAACTAATTGTTTTGATGTAACATTTTGTTTATATGGTCGAAAAGATTGCATAGTAACTTTCCAGATCATTAGTGTTACAAATATTGTAGAATTGACCCCTAAGGTGCACACGGGAAGGGTAGAGTCTAAGAGAAACATGTTATTTTCATCCTCCACTGTTTTAATATCACAAAGATTATGTTGGGCCCCTCGTTTTGATTTTTGGAGATGGACACATTGCAATGGTAGGAAGGGACAGGGTGGTGCAAATTCAGCAAAAAGAACGGACGAGACTTGTGCCACATAGAGAAAATACCACTAGCCACATAAAGGAGCATCAACGTTAAAGGGTGATTAGAACCAGGATAGTAGACATGATTCCAATTGATCAAAGAATAGAATTGTGAAAGGATGAAGATGCCTAATTGGAACAAAAGAAAATAATAGTTGGTTCATCTAGTTGGAATTGAAAGTAGGTTAGTGGTGTTGGACATTTTGAATGTACTTTCCCACCTTCTAGCGCAATACTATAAATGTAAAGGCTTAGTCCCAAGAAAGCGTTGTCCCTTATTGTGGTTGGTCGGTTGACATAGGTTGTCATTATTGTCACAATTGGTGTAATTAGCATTGGATTCCTACTAGTTATATCTTCTTGAATGTATTATGTGTTGTTGTAGTCTTAAGGTTGAAGACCTACTATGGATTATGTATTGGCTTACATTGGAGATTAATGGAATTAGGCCCCCCTTAAAAAAAAAAGGTGTCTTCTCTTATATGGGGATGATGTCTTTTACTATGTTCTTTGTAGATGACTATGATTTGCTTGATATGTTTTTTTTATTTTTTATCTTAAGTAAGATTATGATTCTAGTTGTGGTGGTACTTTAATCACTAACTACATAGATAATGGTTGCAAATTGATTACTTGAAACTTGCATAAAATTTAGGGTGAATGTATGGGTAATGGATTGGGTGTTAGTTGCGACAATCATACTATGTGAGCAATATACAAGATCTAGTCTCAGCACAATGCTTCAAGTGAATCCTTCCCCTTCATGGGGATTGAAAATGCTAGCACTTAGACTACAATGGACCCCTTTTGTTGGACACCAATGTGGACCCTATTATAAAATTGTGAATCCTTCCCCTTCATGGGGATTGAAAATGCTAGCACTTAGACTACAATGGACCCCTTTTGTTGGACACCAATGTGGACCCTATTATAAAATTGGGCCAACAAATGATTATCTTGTCATGACCCTTCATAATGTGCGTGACGTTCTAAATGTATGGATGACAAGTTGACCCATAGCTATGTGGAAGATTTGTGGTTCAAGAAAATTGATCTCTTTGATAAGTAGTGCATTACAAGTTGTCCATCATGTTGGATGCATAATGACCATGATAGTTATGAAGTATTTTGTCTAGAGTCCCTAATAGTATTGTTTGAATAGTTGAAGAGATTAAGAGAACATCAACAACCTACCTAGAAAAGGAGAAGAAAGATCCATTGGAATGTCCAGAATCTGGTTGCACTCCAGAGATTTGATCACGAAGTTGTGAGGGTTATCAATTTTTGGGTTAAGACCCTAATAGAAGGCTACATCATTGAGTTTGAAATGAAGTTGAGTTAGTGTTTCTCAAGAAAAAAACGAGTAGTTTAAGAAGGGAGCTCATGGAATATTGGTACAATAGATCATAACCTAGATAAAGATGTTATTGATGAAGGAGGTCTGTGTGCCCTTTAACCCATTGGCCATGGTAATGTAAGCACTTGCACTTGGGGGTGACCTAGGATGGAGCTGGAAAAAGTGAATAATTGAGGGATTACGGTACCATGCGAGAAGCACAAGCTCTTGAGAGATTGGAGCGGGCTTTGAAGCATACCATAATAACCAAAATGTGGTAGTTGAACGCAGTGCAAGAGGCTCATTGAAGAGAGGAAGTAATGAAAAGAACAATGTATAGAGAAGGGAGTACTAAAGTGCATCTTGAAGTGTTGGAAGGGTTGCGAAAACCAGGAGAGAAGGCCAGGAAATGGTTGAAAGAATGGGGATTGGTAGGGAATGAGAATCTAAGGAGTAGACTAGATGGAGGAGTGATGTCCAGAGAGTCAAAGGAGCTGGCGAATAAGTGAAGTAAGTGAGAGAGAAAATTTAATCAGATATATTGGGGATCATACAATGAGAAGTTGCATCCCAAGGGAGTACATATAAGATCACAAAGAAGAGCACAATCATCAAGCCATAAGAGGGAGAGGTACTCAACGATGTGTTTCAATGGTTTGAAATAGAAGAAGAATGAGCAATAAACATGGTATGACCTAAGGACAATGGAGCCAACCCAAAGCAATCACCACTCCCCATGCATCTTAAGAAAATTGAGGTAATCATTAATCTCTTTTCTAGTTCTAGTTTAAAGTCACCTTCTCAAATTGGGGTAGATAACAACAGTGGAAGATAGCTAAGTGTAGGTGGAAATGTTGATAATACTAGCAATGCAATAGTGCGTAATTCTAGTTCAGGAAGAGGAACAAGTTTAATTAGTCAACTAGGTCCACAAGTTTTCCTTTTAGTGAGCAATTAGACCAACAATGTGGTTGGAACAACATATAATATCACAATGCACCTTCTTGAGTTCTCAAGAAAAGGCGATAGCAATGTAGAGTAACATTGGTTCCCCTTTAAATCAATATGGAGGTAAAAAAGGGTCACAACCCCGAAGGCCAAATTAGTAGAGTTACAAACCACTTTGTGGAAGAGGGCTATATAGGGGTATATGAAGTGCATATAGACTAACATTCAAGGTATCATGAAGACTAGGGATGAAGTAAAAGCAATATTCATGGTTGAATTTCAATGGCCAAACTTGAAGTAGAGTAGCATTGAGTTGAAGGAGATCAAACGAATGATTGGTGAGAGTGTCTAAGAGTATGATTAGTGCTTACATCAACTAATTAGAAAAATATCTTACCCAATCCACAAGACTCAATATAAGGATTGGTTCATTTAGGGTCTTCTTCCCCTTACCAGACTACCATTTATGCGACAAAAGTGGACCAACCAACAGAAGGCCTTACTAAAGGCCACCAAGATTGAATCAACTAACGTGTATTTAAGAGAAATCATAGCAAGCACTATGAACATGCCCTCAACTAGTGTGACTTATGAGCTTTCTCAATTCTAGTCACATATTTCAACCCCGACAAAGCAAATCCAAGAAATGAACCATGCCAAGGAAAAAAGGGAACAAGTATATTGTGTTTAAGATAGAGGATCAGACGATGGATGATTCTTGCTCGACAATTAACCCAATGCCACCACCAACCAGATTCCCAGGAATCATGGCAATTGAATAATGTGAAATCTACAGGACCTACAACCACCCCCACACCTCTACTCAATGCTATGAAAGTATACTTCTACCCTAACTACCATTCTCTTTGATCTTTGCAAGGAAAACTCTCATTCTACAAAAAATTGTTGTGCCCTATATATTTTGACAGAGCGATTTGAGAGGAATCCCTTCTGGGTAGAAGATGCAAATGTTAGAATAATTGAGGGAGGGGGTCGAGAAGGATAAGGCAAAGGTTATAGAGGTGGATATGGATGAGAATAAAAAGGAGGCAAGGATGGTGGTCACATAAGCTTTATAAGATGTTATAATTGTAATGAGATGGGGCATATCTCCTCGTATTTTCCATGGACAAAGAGGGTACGATGTAGCCATTGTAAGGCCATGAATCATGCAACCAAGGACTGTCCCAATCTAATAGCCAAGTGGGAGATGAGGGAAAGACAAAAAATGAAAACTTAGTAAATTTGAACCCCAAAATGTTGCAATTTGATTGTGTGCATATCAAGCATCATTAATGCACTTAACTTGTTCAAGGTGCATCAATAAATACATAAATAATTTTAAATAGAAATTGTCATTGATAGGGTTATGAATAAAAAATGGAAGAGATTCCTTGGGTCTTGTAGCTTTGACATGACCATCAAAATCACCAAAAACTTTAAATATATCTTCATATCCTATTGAAAATAAAATCATAGTGTGAGGATATTTAAGAGAAATTCCCTAAACGTGAAGAAAGGCCATTTTGGAAAACCATCAAGTATGTTCCATTCTATTCTCTTATATTCCTAATTTCATGTTCTTTGGTAATTTTATCTGATTGATGTCAAAATGTCGGAAGATACCATGTAAAAAAATGGAACAAATATTTCATAAAGAACGTGAAGAATAAAATGTACATACCTTAGATTACTTTGTTGTTGGTTTGATGTCCTCTCAATGTCCCCTTGTCCTATGATTTTATCTCCTCCTCCTRTCTTCTTTGAGGAATAYCCCCCATAGTTTTCCTCTAAATATGTTTTTAATCCATTTTCRAAAAGGTTTGGAATTCATAGGCATTTTTTTTCGATRGATTTTGYAAAACATCTTCATTGAGTTGTGACACAACAATTGCGAATATTTTCTTCATTRATGTTATAGTTTAGGMATAGAGGATCGATTTTTTTTTTAAATTGCGAATATTTTCTTCATTAATGTTATAGTTTAGGCATAGAGGATCGATTTWTTTTTTAAAATAATAGAGAGAAAATCTTTGCAATTAATTTTCGTGAAAGCTTGATTTTACTAGACATTTTTGTAAAKAATTCTATAAAACACTTATAGGAAATGTGATGCTTTTGTCCTATAAATGTGCACATAAGAAGGAGCATTGATGTTCCAAAACCACAKTAAAATCCAATGGAAAAAATCATGGAAAGCTTTAATATTTTTACTTAAAACTATAAGCACTTCAGATAAAGGACAATCTAAGTTCATTATTAAATTTAAACATGATTTRCTCATGTGCATTGTACCTTTTTTTTCTAAATTTTAGAACAAGACATGCKTARGTGGYGGTATCACATGGCTAACTTTATGAAARTTCCTCATWTGGCTATGAGGGAAATCCATGTGCACCAAGCTCTCCTATCACATCTGTATTAACTCTCAACTATATTTTAGTTTGATTTGTTTGATATGTTATAGCTCTCCTATCACAATCTAAGTTCATTATTAAATTTAAACATGATTTACTCATGTGCATTATTTTAGTTTGATTTGTTTGATATGTTATAGCTCTCCTATCACAATCTAAGTTCATTATTAAATTTAAACATGATTTACTCATGTGCATTGTACCTTTTTTTTCTAAATTTTAGAACAAGGCATGCTTAGGTGGTGGTATCACATGGCTAACTTTATGAAAATTCCTCATTTGGCTATGAGGGAAATCCATGTGCACCAAGCTCTCCTATCACATCTGTATTAACTCTCAACTATATTTTAGTTTTATTTGTTTGATATGTTATAGCTCTCCTATCACCTCTGTATTAACTCTCAACTATATTTTAGTTTGATTTGTTTGATATGTTATTAATTCTTTGGCACATGTATATGCTTATGTTTGATTTATGTTACCTTGACTTTTGTAGCACATTGATATTGATATAGGATCAAGTCCACAAGTATCCCCCACCTTTCCAAGTGCACCAAGTTTTTCTTTCATTTTTATAGCAAGTGTCACTCTAATCTCTATTTAATTTGCTTGAAATTCAATTAGTTACCATGGAATACACGTTTACACAATTTTAATATATTTTACCTTGAATTTTGTAGGATATTGATATAGGATTGAGTTAATATGCAAAAGATGGTATACCATCTACATTGAATACCCACATCTCTAAATGATCTAAAAATGAAGAAGACTTGTATTCTTGAAAATATTTGCAAGTTAAATTTATGTGTTAAAAGAAAATGGATCAACTTTGCAACACAACTTTAATAGGATTTACTCATTCTAGATGCATATAAACAACAACATAATTAATGAACAGAAAAGCACATAACATAGCAAATGATAAAGGAGTTCACCCCTCTCTTGGGCTACATCTCCTAGTCCAGCTTCCAATGGATCATTTGTATTATTTGCTCAAAGTGATAAAAAATGTGCTTTACAATGCTCAAAATGCCAAAAATACTGCTCCAATGGCTTCAGAACGTCCAAAAACCCCTAGCTGGGCTTTTTTGGCACCTCGTTTGGCCAAAAAATGAAGTAGATAGGCTTCCTGGAAGTCGCCCCTTCAAGCTTGCTGTCTCTGCATCTACAAATTGCACCCTTGTTGGCTCAACCTAGCCCACACGCAATTTAAAGCGTAAAAACTTGGCACCGGACGCAACCGCACAAACGGTGCGAACTGTAGGACGGTTACGGGCGCACCTAGCCCCTAACTGCCAAGGCCGAAGTCATGTGGCCATGTGACCACGCGCAACTTCAAATGGGGCTCCGTCCCATAGGCGAATAGCAAAGTAACAAGTGGCAGGTCGTTTGGTTGTAACAACCGTTTAAACCATAATCAAAACCAAAACGCGCGCGTGCCAACCGATGCATTGGGGTCATATGATATGGCGGATACGACCGCGCGTTGGGGCTAAGCCCCAACCCGGACCCCCGCGCCGACCACACATAAACTTTAATTCAAATTTATTTAAACCCGCATATATAACAAGGAATATAGTGGGGCGTGTTGGCAGCGCATACTATGCCAAGGCTTTACATGAGGGTGGAGGTCACGGGGTCGAATCCGGTGGACTCCAATAAATTTTAAACGAGCAACCAATAATATGGTGCCACGTGGCAGCCCATGACTGGGCCATGTGGCACCGTACAACCAACCACAATCTGCCACGTGTCGCAATACCATTCGTCCAAATCTACCAACTGTGCCACTCAGCTCTGCCATGTGTCGTACGGACTGCCACGTCAACAACCGTATGGACTGTACGGACTGTACAGTTAGCATCCCATTTTTTTTTTGCCTGTTTGTCATTTTGAATAGAACGTGATATCTCTCGCTCCCGACGTCCGTTTGAACCCAAATGAGTTGCGTTGGGTTCGCAACGACGAGGCCTATGCTCTCGTTCGATTTGAAGTGATTCTGAGCACTTTGAATTTTTGAGCAAAATTTGATCCCCTGATCACACCTCCCCATTGGGAAGCTTTTGGACCTCCAAAAGACTATTTTCAGTCTATGTGAAGATGAGGGTATAGTTCCCTCACTCTTCCAACCTCAATCCACTTGGCTTTGCTTGGATTTGTACCTTTAAGACCAACTCGAAGATACTCCACATTTCCTCGTTTTGAAGTTCGCATTCTCCTGTCAAGAATGGTGTCTTCATGCAGTTCTGTAAGATATTCTGGGGAAAAATAATCTATAGAAGGAATCTGAATATGCTCCCCTTGATCATCAATCAATGGAGGCTCATACAATTTCAAATTCTCAACATTAACAACT
>SNQJ01S0000945.1:622875-670723 GCA_010110895.2 Picea sitchensis
TTCTTTCAGCTTCACCCCATCAGTGATGATGCTGAAGACTTGGTCATGAAGTTATTCTCTGCTACTCTTTATGATGCCTCAAGACGTTGGTATCTCATTCTTCCTGATGGAAGCATCAAGACCATGGATAGACTTGAAGAGTCCTTTCTCAAAAGATGGAGTATCAAAGAAGACCCTAACATGCTTCTCACTCGATTAAATAGCCTTGCCAAATATGAAAACGAGTCCATTCGGGAATTTCACACCAGATTCGAGACATTTCTCCAAAGAATTCCCGCAAGCCATCACCCGAAAGATGATTACCTTGTTCATATTTATACTAGATCTTTCAATGGCCAACTAGGGTATCTTCTCAGAGACAAAAACCCCCAGTCCATTCAAGAAGCCCAAGAGCTCGCCACCAAGATATAAGGGAACCTCCTTTCATCTAAGATTGATCCCTTTGCTAACCCTAGGGGGAGAATAGATACCAAGCAGAAAATAGTACACAATGTTGAACCTACTTCAGATCTTTGTGCCAGTATCAACAAATTACAAGCGTCCATGGATGGAATCATAAAAAATCAAGAAGAGATGATGAACCGGATTGTCAGACTTGAAAAATCCCAGATCCAAGAACCTAGACCTTCGTTCAAAGGGCAGTTCCAGAAAGGGAATCAATTTTACAAGCCAAAGAAAACCCTTGGTGCCTGGAGTGCAGTGAAGCACATTCAGAGCATGAATGTCCTTATAACGCTATCCAACAACAAGTCAACAATTTGGATTGCTTCATGAACTTTCCTCAGATAAACATCACGGATATAGAACATCAACAAGCCTTGAGGGAAGCAGCAAGAGAAGCAAGGATGGAAATAATAAACAACTTGGACCAGGAATCACGAGAAAAGTTAAAGAAACAAGAAGTTCAGGTTTACAGAAGGAAGAATCTGAAACAACCTACTGCTGATCAGCCGAAACCCCCGCCTCTTGAGGTGCTTCTTCCTAAGACATCCAAGACTAGTAAGGTTGACCTTAACTTTGACTTTGAAGGGGCTTTATCAAAGATGCATGTGAATGTTCCCCTAAGAGAAGCAATCAAGATCCCATCCTTTAAAGAACGCTTTGATACTTTCTTTTTGGGATCAACTGAACCTATGGACCCCTCTATTATGTTGCAAGCTGATCATTTCAAGATCCAGTATGGTGAAAACCCTCCCTTTTTCATGACTTTAACAATGAACAACAAACACCTTAACAATTGCATGCTAGATACAGGTGTTGGTGCCAACATGATGTCTCTTAAAGTCATGCAACAAATGGGTTTGAAGGTCACTAGGCCTTACATAAATGTGTGTGGTTTTGAATCTAAAGCAATACCCACACATGGGGTGGTTGAAAATGTTGAAGTACACTTAAAGGAATACCCCGAGAAGACAGTCCACATAGATATTACAGTGGTTGATGTCCCAGATCTGTGGGGGATGTTGTTATCTAGGAAGTTTGGTGAAATGATAGGTGACTCCCTTGAGATGGACCTCACCTTCTTACGGTTACCTTTGAAAGATGGAACGACGGGACGTCTACTCATTGTACCAATAACTAGAAATAATGTATAGGATATTGTTCCTCCCATAAATGATGGTAAATCACAGAGTGATGTGATACAAACTCTTCAAGAATACTCTCCGGAAGACATGCCCTTTGCAACAGAAGAAGACTTTGATCAGATCGAATGGCCCAAGAAAGAAGGATACCAACAACTCCTAGATGAATTCAAGAATAAAGAAGTTGGGATGGTAAAGATATTAAAAAAGAAAAAGGATGAAGATGATGTACAAATCCGCCCATCCCAACAAGAAGTCTTTACAGCAGAAGCCCACCCACCTCCCTCAGTACAGTACACCAGGGTTGTTCAGGGAATGACCAAATACAAAGTCAGAAAGTATAAGGAGGGAGATATGGTATGGATGTGGCACACTAAGAAAGGAGAGCCAACCAATGTTAAAGGAAGCACGCAATCATGGCTTGGACCTTTCAAAGTCGGAATGGAATCAATTGATAACTCATACTATTTGTCCACTTTGGAAGGAAGAAGGTGCCCATTACCCATCAGCGGGCACCTCCTCAAACCCCACCAAGGTCGTGGGACCTGACTCCACAGGTAAGTATAGGTAGGTAGGCATTCTTCGTGTATTATACCATTTGCATGTCATGTTAGTTTGCTTCCTCACTTGCATATTGATTGTTTTATTTCAGTTATATATACATATATGCGGGGTGGAAATACCACCCCACCTCTGTTACTGATTCCATTTTAGAGTATGAGAAGGTCTGCAGGTTATGCCAGAGATGTTGAGGTTCTCATGTGCTCTACGATGAGCACATGTCCCCGAGTTGGAGCCATATGTTATCCCCGATTTCTAGGGATAACTAGGAGATCATGTCTCGAGGCCCACTGGTCCTAGACATGGAGTACCGAGAGCAGGATTGACATGAGCATGGCCCTAGAGGGCCCGTCTTTCTTCTCTTTCATCAAACTTGTCATGTCAACAACAACAACATCCATCACCTTCGGCTTGGACTTGTATCAGAGAAGACTCTTGCTCCATGAGGTAATTGGTCCAGGTATCATGGTATGTGTCATATTTGATCATTATAACCTTTAGATATATGCATCAAATTCCTTTTATTCTGAAAACTACTTGGATCTTACATTAACCCACTTGACGAGGTTTGGGGGGATTATTGATAGGGTAGCCTAGCAAGCTTGTACCCATAAGTTTTGGTTTTCCACTAGAAGGTACGAAGGGCCATCGTCTGCTCCCCATCATATCATCACTCTTACATCTTATCTCCCACTCTTCTACCCCATTCACTTAGTCCGGACATTAGGATGATTTGTTTATGGGGGTTACACCATGTCATTGTGGGAAGAAGAAGGGGTTAAAGGCATAGAAGGTAAAAGCATTTGGTAAAGATAAAAGCCATAAAAAATGAAACTAGAGATGCTTTTCCGAGGGGATCTCGAGAGAGGCAATAAAAATCCTCGACCAAGAAACAAGAGGGACTGAAGAAAAATGACAAAAAAGACCTAGCCAAAGGAGGGATGGGGTCTCATCACGAACCATCCCATTATGTTCATGGGTACCCTAGCGGTATGACATTGCCATTATCCGGTTACCACTCGAGGCGGTGACCTTTGGTTGCATGGCCAGGGAAAGAGGGTCTCATCCGCGAGCCAGCCTTATCATTTACGTGAAAAGTGCTTGGTAAGGTAACCTTGTCATTTCACGAAGTCCTGCATGAGGCGGTGTCCTCTAGTTAGTCCTTGAAATAAATAATGTCAGCTCTGGTCACCATGCCAAGGCAGTGTCCTCTAGTTAGTCCTTGAAATAAATAAGAAAAAGCATTAAAGAAAAGAAAGAATAAAGGCAACAAAGGGCTTGGAAGGAATTGCATCCATGACGGGTACAACTCACCTTCTACAAAGGCACCCACAGGTAATATCACCCCTGTCTTTCACTCTACCTGTATGTCTGGACATCCCTTGACCACATCACCTCATGTTACATGGCTTGGATGATATCTTATGGAAACTTTCCTTCTCTTATGGATGTTGGCCCAATAGGGCATTTTGTCTTTTTCTCTGTCTTTGTATAGTAGGTCATTGTAATGTCTTTGAGCTATTGGATGATGTATCGGGGATTTTATGCATGCATTTGATAAAATTAATGATGAAATGTGATTGACATTGCTATGATCCCTGTGACTAATGATCCCATGGAGGGCGAAGTTTTTGATGTGCAGGACCATACCCGACGGACAGGTACTAGTTGGACTGCTACACATGGGGAGATGATTAGTTCGGACCTCCATGGGGTTGAAGAGCCCATAAGATGGTTGTTGGGACCCCGTCAGGGGCAGAGACAGGACAGTGATTGGATGAGCCTTTTCACATGAGAAGAAGAAGGACGTTCCACCCAGGACATTTTGGCTAAGCCCAGCCCAGGGGGGTTGACCCACTTTAGATGGAACGTTTTCCTTTTGATGTCCTGGACTTCATCTTCAGCATGTGGCAGTCTGGTAGGATGGCTGGCACGTGTGGAATCTTGGAGGAACCCTAAAAGGGCTAACGTATGACTTCTGGATGCTGGATTATCCCCAAAAGGGCCTAACGTCTCCCTCAGAGGGGCTTGACATCTCACTTTTTGATCATTTATGTCATTTACTTAGCAGTTAATGTAAAAACAATATGATTTTGGTTATTAGCCTTGTCAACTATTTTTAATGACCTAATTGTAAATTAAAGGTCATGAGATGCTATATATTGAGGATGTTTTTCCCTCATTTGAACATAACACAACAACTCACACTTGTGAGGTCTGATTTTTGCGACCTAGTTTGGGTATTTGATCTTTTAAAGGACGCGCACTTGTTGATGGAATGATTTTCTTGGCATATTTTGGCTTTTCTCTTGAGGAAGGTTTACAACTAGGGTTTGCACATGCTTTTCTTCATGATATGTAAGTGTTTTTCCTGCAAAACTTCTTGATTGAATGGTTGTAGGTTAGTATTCTTGCATTTACTTATAAATTTGCTGATTTTAAAACCCTAGGTGACAAGCACACAAGTAGGTCCTTATCATATGTCCCCTTAGAGAGAAATTTCCAGCCTTTGAGGAAGGAATAAAGAGCCTAGCCTTTGCTACACTCTTCTTACTTCTTCCCTTAAGCTAGCTTTGATTTTTAAGGTTAAAAGGAGGGTGACGTCCTAGGCCTAGGTTGTCTACACCTAGGGCCATCAATCTTTTAGGGTTTTAGTGATAGAGCCTTGCCATTGCAACACTCTCCCTCATTAAATCCTCTTTTTTTCAATCTTTTCCTTTGCTAGTTGTTTTCCCAAGTTTTACCTAAAGAAGGAGGAAAGAACAGGAGGCCTTGCTTAAGCAACACCGGAGTGAGCCTTTTTCCCCTAGGATTTTGATTCTAGGGCCCTGCCATTGCAGCACTCTAAAACCCTTCCCTCTTGTCTTTAGCCTATTGCTCCTTCAAATTTGCATTCTCTCCTTGAATGACTCCATATACCCTTAGGCACTGATCTTAGAGACACAACGTTGAAGTCCTAGTGTCCAAAATAACTCTCAAAACTTTGAATTTTGAAACCCTAACTAACCAAACTAACCCTAACTAGGCTGATGTCATAGTTGGTTATCTCATCTTGACGCAACAAATATTTATAATAAGCAATTGGATGATGGTCAAAGGCATTTATTGAGTGAATGATTGGTAGGATATATTGTTTGCTGCATCATCTCAATAGTTATTGGTGAATTGATATTTTTACATTGCTATATTGACAAAATGTTGATCTCATCAATATCTGTTGTTTCATTGCTTATATATAATTGTCGGATAGTCACATGAAGTACTAACCCTTTGAGTTATAGCCTGCATATATATTGTATTGATGTTGTCTTGTTCCGGGCAGGTGTTTTCATTTGGGCATACACTTCATTTATTCGTTGATTAGCCGAACTTTCTGACCTTGGTGGTAACCTGTGAGGAGGAGATTTTCCCTTGACTTTTATACTTTAACCTCTTCAAAACCCCAGGTTACTGGGGACGTCTCCCCTGGGTTAACCTCCCTAAATAGAAAGAACCTCCCCATTGAGGTGACATTGGGTGGGGAAGGTTCATGTTTCGCCAGTTTGACCTTTATCCTTTAGTCTTTTTGACCTAGCTACAAACTGTGCGATAACAGTTACCTCAGTCACCTGTAGATATTCAATATGCTCAAGTGTGATTAAAATGAGAGAGCCTTGCCTCTTATTTATACTTTCATGTAGATTCCTCAAGGGGTTACCTTTTAACCATATTAACCCACTTTCCTTATTTTAGGGTTAACCCACGTCTAACCACTTGTCAACTTAGTAATTTCTCCATCAACTTTGTTATTTAAATAATTTATTTTCTATTCACTTTGACTTATAGTACACTCATCATTCACTTTAGTATTTACATTCTAAAATCTCTTAAACCACTTTGACTACTTTGACCTTTTGGGGCTTCTAGATGACTCATGAGGGTTCTCCAACTTCACATGTCCATAACTCTCTAACTGTGAGGAGTTATGTGGCGTTCCACATACCACCGGAAATGGCATGTCATGTACTATCCATCTAGAATAGTCTTACCTTCAAATATATTAAAACTCATACCATTATACATGAAACAACCTTGGGTCCATTACCAAAAACTTTGTGCTACCGGAATTCACTATTGTACTTTCTCCAAGGGTTGACATCAATCACTAAGTTTTGACATCAATCTACAATTGATCCAGAATTGGATATAGGAGCTTGATGGGCTCAAAAAGGCCTAAAAATAAAAGTTCTCATAATGTCTTCAAAATGGGCGTGTATGTAGGCCTCATCAATATGAACCCAACGCAACTTGAATCAGCTCAAACAGACGTCGTATGCTCCTGATATGACGATCTGTTCATTTTGCCAAACAGGCAAAAAAAATGATGATTGTACAGTCCATACAGTGCCACATGCCAACTGACTTTACAGGTTGTATGGTCGTACAACTGATGTGGCAGGCACAATTGGTGTTTATGTGGCAGTGTCTGGAGGTGACATGTGGCAACTAACCGTACAATGACTAGGCATACAGACTGACACGTGGCACAGTGATTGGGCATACAGACTCCTGACATGGATAGACAGGTGGGAAAATCAGGGAGTGACACATATCACCAATGCAAGGGTGACACGTGGCTCATTCGTACAATGATTACGTGGCATGTGATGTGGCAGAGGCAGACAACTGGACCAGTCAACGATTGACACGTGGCATTGTTTTCGACGAATGGTGAGGTGCCACGTGGCCCAGACATGGGCTGCCACATGGCACCCATTGGTTGGATGATATTGTTGCAAAATTTATATGACTCCTGGGGAGTCGAATGCATGACCTCCGACCACGCTAAGGGTTTGGCAGGGTCGGGCTAGCCAACCCACCCGCATATGTTACTTGATATACAAGGGGAAAACATTATATTTAAAGTTGAATATTTGTAGTTCTAGACGGAGTTAGGGCTAGGGCCTAGACCCAACCCTCAGCGTAAAAATTTACCACGGGACTTGCAATGTAACCAATACCCTTTTTCTGTGGCATGAGTGTATTAAATTGACCGTTGGCTCTCGATTCCTTTACTTGCATGGGAGTTATAACCATATGCCCCAGGCTTCGTTGTTTGGTGCATTTTATATGGGTTAGTACCCGGTCGGTCGAGCTAGCCTGTCGACCAAGGTGGTAAACCATGGGCTTGTTCATCGGGGGCTTATAACTAATGGTGCATGGCTAAAAGCCTATGGTTCCAGGCCTTCCACATATGACCCAAAGTCGTTTGTTAAGGGCGGACAACGCGCAGGGGTTAGCCCATAGACACCTGGAGCAGGAAAATACAACCAGGAGTTAGTAAATAGGGGGTTGCGCCCCAATATATTTGCAGAAGTGGTCTTTAAACCTTATAATATGATCTTTTATGGATTTTAGGCTTGTTTTTGGAGATTTTGGTCATTATTGGGGGATATTGGGCCCTTTATGAGGCCAGATCTTGGGGGGAAGTTGGGAGTTGGTTACCAAATTCAGATCTATATAAACCAGGGCTTCTTGAGGTCATGGGAGGACATTTAGAGTAGGTTTATGCTGAATATTTTCCAAGCCAAAGCCATTTTTATGCAGGGAAGCTATTGAGGAGCTCACCTTTGCGGGCCATTTCTGGGAGCTCCAGTCATCTGATTTCAGTGTCATTTCTTTGATTGGGTTTTAGAGATTTGGTAGAAAAAGACCATATCATTTTTGTAACCTTTTAGCACTGTTGTGATGCCATTTTAAAGCTTTGAACAAAAATAAGAAAGCCTCAGCCACTGAGACAAAGGCCCAGAGACGTAGGCGAGATTGTCGAACTTCGTTATCACTTTGGTGTTCTATGGTTTATTGTTCTTATTTCTTTATTTCAGATCAGTATATGTGCATATGGTTGTGATGTTTCTTCTATAATTATTCCTCTTTCATTCAACTTCCTAAATGGTTAATAAACACATGCATAATAACTCAACCATTGTCATTTAAAAGATCTTTTCGGATCAAGTGGTATCAGAGCTAGTTGATGTTTGGATTTGAGTTTTGCATGTTAACCAGGGAAAAGATACATCATGGTAAAGGCAAGAGTGTTGAATATAATCCATTGATTGGATTGAGAAATAGAACTTCTCAAAGCGAGAAGATGGCTTCGAAAGAGGGACTTTCTCGGGATGAGAAAGAGTTTCGAAAAACTTTCTTCGCCATGTCAGAGATGATGAAGGTTTTGTATGAAGATTACTTGGAATGGAAGAGACCAAATTTGGGTGAATCTTCAAAGGGAAACAGTGAAGAACGAGAGGATCCTCCTCAAATTCCTTCTTCACCTCCATATTCACCTCCTTCTCCTTCTTCTTCAAGTTCAAGTTCTAAAATCACCGCAAAGAAACATGTCCATAAACATAAGAATGAAATGCCTTTATTAAAACTTGATGTGAAATTCGAATTAACTATATATGATGGTGAAGTTAATGCAAAGAAACTTGATAATTGGATCAGACAGATGGAGGTTTATTACAGTGTGCAACATATCAAGAATGAAGCCACTCAAATCAAATTGGAATTATTGAGACTTGCGGGCACAACACTGATCTGGTGGCAAAGCAAGTTGCAAAATGGCACGCAACAATTGGGTAATGTATTTCCATTATGGAAATGTTTTATTTCTGCACTTAGAAATCAATTCTATCCTTTGGGTTATAACGAGAAATCATTAATTGAATGACAATCTTTAAAAGTAAGAAAAGGACAAACAATGAAAGAATACACAGATGGCTTTCGTAAAATGGGATTGATGTTAGATATTCGTTTACATACCCAAGAAACTCTTATGAATTATATAGGAGGTTTACCTGGGCATATTTGAAACAGTGTATTCATGTTTGGACCAACTAATCTTGATGAGGTTTATATTCAAGCAACATACATTGAAGCAGGGAAAACATGTTTTGGTGTATCAGGGGAATCGTCTTCAAGGAAAGAGGACAAAAGGAAGTGGCATGGAAAGAAGGAAAATGCAATGAAGAGAAAGGAACATAAGCTCTCTGATGCAGACCCCGTTGCTCTCCTAAGGGCTGCGTGACCTCCCGGTCTAGGATCGATCAAGAAATTGATTTTGATTGACTCTTTAGGCCTCTGCTAGACCCAAAACCCACTTACACATGTCCTTTCTCTAAAAGTGTAGGTCGTATGAGACCCATGAACCTTCTCCTGAGTATTGTTCCAATCTCTACGCCAAACGGGCGCTAGCTCATCTCTTCTAAGCCCTTTCTCCCTTGTGACCACTGGCGGTGACCACACGCTTGAGTGAAAAGTGAGTCGCTATTTCACATCTCACGACTTTGGGAGTGTCGCTACCTCTGTTCCCCCAATAGTTGAGATCGAGATGACCCGAGATCTATAGTCTAGTTGTACCCTTGACCAATGGCTGCAAACAAGTCGACGTTTCGTGTTTCATGAATTTGGAGTCTGCTTGCCTCCGTTCTCCCGATAGCTGAAATCGTGATGACCCGATATCTACGGTCTAGCTATCCCCTTGACCGACAGATGCGATCAAGTCAACATTTCACGTTTCACGAATTTGGAGTCTCCTTGCCTCCTTTCTCTTGATAGTCGAAATCATGGTGGCTCGAGATCTACGGTCCAGCTATCCCCTTGACCGACGACTGTGATCAAGTCGGTGTTTCATGTTTCGTGACTTTGGAGTCTCCTTGCCTTAGTTCTCCTGATAACCGAAACCCCAATGTTTTGGGTCTGATGGTATAGATCCTCCCTCGATCCGACAGTCACGATGTTTTCGGGACTTTGCGTTTAGTGAACTCAAGGGGCCTATCCCCTCAGGTCTTCTGTTCCCCAAAATGTCAATGATTTCTCTCTGGATAACCAATGATCCAGATCTCTCTTAGGTCCAACAGATCATATCAAGTTACGATTTCGTGTTGCGTGAGTTCTTACGACTCGACCTTTGACGTCTTCCAAGCGCGAGTCAACGAAACGTTGATTGTTCGCCACACGTCCTTCCTAATGGATGGTTCTGATTCTCTAGCATTCAGATTGAACGATTGAGATCTCTCCTCCTTTGTGCTTACACTTTTTTCAGACTTAGAGGGATTTCTGGGTGTTCAAAGGTTTCGAACCTTTGCTCCTTCGAAAAGTTTGATTCTTGGACCTCCTTAACACTTATGAAAAAGTGTTACCCCTCCTGAGATTGGTCTTTTAAAGACTTCGACTTCACGTGCACTCCTTATGTTTCAGGGATTCGATAGCTCAGATCCTTGGGATTTCTCGAAGAGAAATTCCTCTCGGCCTCTTAGCGTTCTCCTTTCTATTTCTTCGACTTCTTGCAAAGTCCCTTCGACACTTAGTCGAATCTCGTATCTGTGCACTCCTTGCCCCAGATCTTCACGCAAGGTTCGGATTCTTGTGGACGACTGTGCACACCTTGCACCAGTCTCTTTTCACTCCTTGCAAAGGGAAAGTTTTGTGTTATCTCTTCTGAGCTTCGGAACCGAGATAGATCCCGTGAACGCACTCCTTGTGTTTCTGTGTGCACACCTTGCACTACTTCAACAGAAGAGAAACAATTGACACTTCTCCTCACATTCACAGTCTCATCTACTCATATGAGATCCATTTATTCACTTACGAAAACAAAAATAAAGATAATTGTAAACAATGTTCACACCATACATTGGATCAATTTTCCTCTGTTTTATTCAGAAGAGAAAATTATTACAACTATGATTAAAACCAAAAACTGAAAACTCGAAAAATCTCCTCCTGGCTTGCTGCTCTGTAACTATGCATCTAACTTCCTAATTGACTAGCCTCATTCAGGCGTACAAAACCTCTATTTATCAGAGGCTCTTAGGGCTTCCCCTGGCTACTTGTCTACTCTACAACTTATCCTAATGACTATCTTGGATCAGTCGCATTCCAGAGCCGGATTGGAATCTCCTACTTCGCTCGTAATCATTCAAGCGTTCCTTCGTGATTTTCCCGTTGAGTTTAAGCATGCCTCAAAAGATTAATTATGGCTCTGAGTTAAGGCGATCTCCAAAATATCTATTGTAATAGCCAACGCTCTTATCTCGTACATATTCCTTAACATTGATAGGTTTTCTCCATGCATTTGACATCGATGCTCTTGCATCATACTCCCCTTGACAAAAATTCATGGACTCTTGTCCATGAGCTCCTGTACTGACTTTCCATGCTTCTGGATAGCATCTTCATTTTCCCAACTGGCATCTTCTATTGGGTGCCCCTTCCACTTCACCAGATACTCAAAACAGGTCTTCCTCCTGGTCTTCTTGCCAATCCTCTAATCAACAATCTTCTCCATCTGTGGTCTTTCTGTTATGGGCATTTTATTTTCCCACTGAATCTTTTCTTGATCTGTTGATCTTTCTGTGTCATCTTTCCTGTAAGGATACATGTATGAGACATTGAATATGGGTGATATTCCCACATCATCTAGCAGCTCAATCTCATAGGCGTTTTCATCAAACTTCCTCAAGATCTTACAAGGTCCTATCTTCTTCATCTTCAACTTGTTATATGTTCCCCTAGGGAACCTTTCTTTCCTGAGATGTGCCAGAACATGATCTCCTACTTCAAATTGAAGTTCTCTGCGATGTTGATCTGCTTTACGCTTGTACTCCTGGTTAAAACTCTGCAACTGTCCTCTGATCTAGCTATGGAGCTTATGCATTTATGTAGCAAAAACTTTTGCTCCAACACTCCTGATCTCATTATGTTCCAAGTCTCTCAACTCATATACTCCCCTGGCTTGCATTCCATACAATATTTGGAATGGGATTTTTCCAGTGCTCCTGTTTGGTGAGTCATTGTATGCAAATTCTACTTGTGATAGAATCTGATCCCACTGATTATGGTGTTCAGTCACCAGTCTCCTCAATAAGTTTCTCAAACTTATGTTTACCACCTCAGTCTGTCCATCTGTTTGAGGATGATAAGTTGAGCTGAAGAACAAATCTATCCCCAACTTCTTCCATAGTGTTTGCCAAAAGTGACCAACAATTGTTTTGTCTCTGTTCGAGACAATGCTCCTGGGTAGGCCATGAAGCCTTACAACTTCCTTGAAAAACAAATTTGCAACATGCGTTGCATCACTGGTCTTTTGGAACGGGATAAAATGGGCCATCTTTGAAAATCTATCCACCAGCACAAATATGGAATCAAATCCTCTTTGTGTTCTTGGCAACCCCAACACAAAATCCATGCTTATTGCATCCCAAGGCCTCTCTGATATTGGCAATGGTTGATACAACCCAGTGTTCTATCTCTTTCCTTTTTCATGTTGGCAGATTCTACATATGTTCACAAAATTTATCACTTTTGTTTTCATACCTGGCCAATAGTATGAACTACTCAACTGTGAAAACATTTTATCATGGCCGAAATTTCCAGCCAATCCTCCACTATGATTTTTTTTCAAAAGGTTTCCCCTCATTGAGCATTTTGGTATGCACAATCGATTCCCTTTGAACAACAATCCCTCTTGAATCATGTACTCTATCCATTGACTTATATCTCTCATCACAGGGTTTGTACATGCTTCATATGCTTCCTTGAAGTCTGTATCATCACAATACATGTCCTTAAGGTGTTCAAACCCCAAGGTCTTCACCTGGAATTCCTGTAGAATCAAATATCTCATGCTTAATGCATCAGAAACTTTGGTAGCATTCCCAACAATATGTTTTATGACAAAAGTAAAATTTTGCATAAGCTCAACCCGTTTTGCATGCCTCTGATTCAATTTTTCATGTCTGGTTATGAATTTTAAAGCATGGTTATCACTATACAAGATAAATTCTCGTGGGACAAGATAATGTCTCCATTTCTTCAAGGCTTGAATTATGGCATAAAACTCCTTGTCATATGTGGAGTTCTTCCTCTTGGTCTAGTTCAACTTCTCACTGAAATAGGCAATAGGTATGTTATCCTGACTCAAAACTGCTCCTATCACAACTCCACTTTCATCACATCTCACCTGAAATGTCTTTTCAAAATTTGGCAAGACCAGAATTGGTTGTTCTGTTATTTTCTCCTTTAGTATATTGAAGCTCCTCTCGGCCTCCTCTGTCCATTTAAAATACTTGTGTCACTTTTTCACTGTATTCATCATTGGTGCACAAATTCCACTGAAGTCTCTGATGAACTTCCTATAGAAACTTGCTAATCCATGAAAGCTCCTTACCTCAAACATGCTCCTTGGAGATGGCCATTCTTTGATCACTTTCATCTTCTCTGGATCCATCTTCAGTTCATTTGAAGAGATCACAAAACCCAAGTAAATGAGTTTTGTCTTCATAAACGAGGACTTTTTCAGATTTATCAATAACTTATCCTGTTGTAGCCTCCTCATCACTAATGTCAGGTGCCTCAAATGCTCTTCTTTAGTCCTGCTAAATATCAGTATATCATCCAGATACACAACCACAAACTTGCCAATGAAATCTTTCAGTATTTCATTCATTAGCCTCATAAAAGTACTCGGGGCATTGGTTAAGCCAAATGGCATAACAACCCACTCATACAAAACTTTGTTTGTCTTAAAGTTTGTTTTCCACTCATCACCTTCTCTTATCCTAATCTGGTGATATCCACTTTTCAAATCTACTTTAGAAAAGAAATTTTCTCCACTTAAACAGTCCATTAAATCATCCATTCTTGGCAAAGGAAAACTATACCTGATGGTGATCTTGTTAATGGCTCTTGAGTCTGTACACATTCTACATCCTCCATCTTTATTTGGACTCAACAAAGTTGGTACTGCACATGGGCTCAAGCTTTCCCTGGCCAGTCCCTTGTCTAACAATTCATGGACTTGGTTCTTCACTTCCTCGTTCTCTCGAGGTGTCAATTTGTATGCTACTTTGTTTGGCAGACTTGCTCCTGGTATCAAGTCAATATGATGGTTGATACTTATGATGGGTGGAAACAAATTAGGCAGCTCATCGACCACTATGTCAACAAAATTTTCCAACAATTCCTAAAATTCTTCAGGTAAATCATCCATTGATGTACTTGTAAGGATAACATTGGGTTTCCTCACCACAATGGATTGCATCTCCTATTCTTCCTTGACTTCTTTCAGGAGTTCCTTCCCACTCATGAGAAGTATGCTTGTGTTGGCTTCCTCTTTCACTTTCTTCTCCCCTATTGGCAACAACATGTGTGTTCTACCATTCTTCTCCAAGGTGTATGTATTCTTCCTCCCATCATGAATGACATTTCTGTCAAAATGCCATGGTCTTCCCAAAAAAATATGGCTTACATCAATGTGAATTGCATCACATAGGATTTTATCTCTATACCCTCCTATCTCAAACTCAACCAAGCATTTTTTAGTAACCCTTACCTGGTGTCCTTTTTTCAATCATGAGACTTTGTATGGCTTCGGGTGTGCAGTTGTCTCCAGCTCCAATTTCTCCACCATCTCTATGGATAATAAGTTATCCGTTGTCCCACTATCGATGATCACCTTGCATACTCTGTCTTTAGTCTTGCAAGTTGTTCTTAAGAGATTGTTCCTCTCCACCGGTTTTTCAAATTTTTCCTCTGGTTTCAAGAGAACCTTCCTCAACATTAGGGTTCTTCCATCCTCTGCTCCTTCTGCTTCAACATCTCTTCATTGTGCTTCTGAAATGTGAGATTCACCTCCTCCTTCTTTCTTTTTCTCGGGACAGTCCCAAGACATGTGTCCTATCTTTCCACAGGCATAACATATTACTTCTCCTCCTCCTCTTCCTCTGTAATAATTTCTTCCACCACCCTATCTTTCTCGAGAACTTCCTCCTCTTTTCGAGTGACTGTGTGGTTTCTTAGTCTCATCCTTAGACTTATATGTCTTGTCATGGGTAACTCCCTTACCTCTTTTTGGGGCTGGTATTTTACCTCTTCCTCATTGGCTTTGTTTTCTGGCCAAATTTTCCTCTTCCTTCATTGCAAACTAATCAGCATCCTCCACTGTTCTTACTGACATCATTCTAAGCTCATCCTGGATTTCATATCTCAAGCAATTTATATATATGGAAAAAATTTCCTCATCTCTCTCCCTTTTTCCAGTTTAGATGTTCAGCCTATAGAACTCCTTTGTATACTCCTTGAATGTCATCCCTTTTTGTCTCAGGTTCTGCATCTATCTGAACATATTGATTTGATAGTCTTTGGGCATGAACTTAGCCTTCAATTTGGATATCATTTTGTCCCAACTCTTTATCTTCTGCTTGCCTTTGTTCCTCCTCTTAGCCTGTAGTTCATCCCACCACGGTGTTGCATGTCCTTTGAGTCTAGTGACAACATGTTTCACCTTTCTCTCTTCATCAAAATATTCATAGTCGAAATGTTTGTCCATGGATCTTATCCAATCCAACATCTCCTCAACATCCAAATTGCCTTCATACATTGGGACTTCTCTCTTGGCTCTACCTCCCAATCTAGCAACTGCTCTCAGCAAGCATTCTTCGAGAACCTCCTCTCCTGCAACTCCTTCGACGACATTCTCACCAACAACTTCTTTGCTCTCTGCATCACTGATGTCTCTAGTATCAGGTGCTCTCCTTTGCGCTGCCTCCATCGCTTCTACTCTTGCATGAAGTTATCGCATTTCCCTTTCTACATCCCAATTGGCCAAAGGTTGTTCTCCTCATCTCCTCAACGACATTGTGTCGAATTTCTATCACACAGAGAGTAAAACTCTGAGTTCTCTTGTCTCGTCTCCTTTTCCTATTGTATGCAAGAAAACTTCAGCCTTTGATACCACATGATGGTATCAGACTATATCCTTCTCTTCTACCCGCTGTCTACAGATAGAAACTTTCTCTGATACCACTTGATGCAGACCCCCCTTCTCTCCTAAGGGCCACGTGACCTCCTGGTCTAAGATCGATCAAGAAACTAAGTCTTATTGACTCTTCAGGCCTCTACTAGACCCAAAACCCACTTACACATGTCCTTTCTCTAAAGGCGCAGGTCATATGAGACCCACAGAACTTCTCCTGACCATTGTTCCAAACTCTATGCCAAATGAGCGCTAGCTCTTCTTTGCTAAGCCCATTCTCCCTTGTGACCACTGGCAGTGACCATATGCTTGAATGAAAAGTGTGTCATGATTTCGCATCTTACGACTCTGGAAGTGTCGCTACCCCTGTTCTCTCGATAGTCGAAATCGCGATGGCCTGAGATCTATGGTCCAACTATCCTCTTGACCGACGGTTGCGATCAAGTCAGTGTTTTGCGTTTCGCGACTTTGAAGTCTCTTTACCTCCGTTCTCCCGATAGCCGAAATTGCAATGACCCGACATATACAGCCCAACTATCCCCTTGACCGACAGTTGCGATCAAGTCGGATTTCGCATTTCACGACTTTGGAGTCTCCTTGCCTCCGTTCTCCCGATAGTCGAAATCGCGGTGACCCAAGATATACGGTCCAACTATCCCCTTGACTGGCGACTATGATCAAGTCAACATTTCATGTTTCACGACTTTGGATTCTCCTTGCCTCCATTCTCCCGATAGCCGAAACCCCAATGTTTCGGGTCCGATGATCCAGATCCTCCCTCGATCCAATGGTCATGATGTTTTTAGGACTTCGGGTTTCGCAAAGTCAAGAGGTCTATCACCCCAGGTCTTTCGTTCCCCGAAATGTCGATGATTTCGCTCTGGATAACCAATGGTCCAGATCTCTCTTGGGTCCAACGGCTCAGATCAAGTCGTTATTTCACGTGAGCGAAGCGTTGATCGTTCGCCACGCGTCCTTCCTGATGGACGGTTCCGATTATCTAGCGTTCAAATTGAACAACTGAGATCTCTCCTCCTTTGTGCTTACACTTTCTTCAGACTTAAAGGTTTTTCTGGTGTTCAAAGGTTTCAAACCTTTTCTCCTTGAACAGGTTCGATTCTTGGACCTCCTTAACACTTATGAAAAAGTGTTGCCCCTCCTGAGCTTGGTCTTTTGAAGACTTCAACTTTTCGTGCACTCCTTGCGTTTCAGAGATTCGATAACTCAAATCCTTGGGATTTCTCGAAAAGAAATTCCTCTCGCCCTCGTGGCGTTCTCCTTTCTGGTTCCTTGACTTCCTGCAAAGTCTCTTAGACACTTAGTCGAATCTCGGATCTGTGCACTCCTTGCCCCAGATCTTCACACAAGGTTCAGATTCTTGCAGATGACTGTGCACACCTTGCACTAGTCTCTTTGCACTACTTGCAAAGGGAATTTTTTGAGTTATCTCTTCTGAGCTTCGGAACCGAGATAGATCCCATCAATGCACTCCTTGTGTGTCTGTGTGCACACTTTTCACTACTTCAATAGAAGAGAAACAATTGAAACTTCTCCTCACATTCACAGTCTCATCTACTCATATGAGATCCATTCATTCACTTACGAAAACACAAATACAGAGAATCGTAAACAATGTTCACACCAGACATTGGATAAATTTTCCTCTATTGTATTCATAAGCAAAAATGATTACAACTGTGATTAAAACCAAAAACCAAAAACTCAGAAAATCTCCTACTAACTTGCTTCTCTACAACTATGCATCTAACTTCCTAATTGACTAGCCTCATTCGGGTGTACAAAACCTCTATTTATCAGAGGTTCTTAGGGATTCCCCTGGATACTTGTCTACTATACAACTTAGCCTAATGACTATCTTGAATCAGTCGCATTCTAGAGCCGGAGTGGAATCTCCCACTTCACTCGTAATCGTTCAAGCGCGCCTTCGTGATTTTCCCGCTGACTTCAAGCGTGCCTCAAAAGATTAATTCTGGCGTTGAGTTAAGGCAATCTCCAAAATATATGTTGTAACATCTAGCATTCATCTCTCGTATAGATTCCTTGACATTGATAGGTTTTCTCCATGCGGTTGATAGCGATGCTCCTGCATCACCCTCTTGCAAGCATTGCAAGAAAGAAGGGCATGATGAGGAACATTGTTGGCAATTGCATCCTGAGAAGGGACCAAAGTGGTTCAAGGAAAAGAAAGGGAGGCAAACAGTCACATCAACAACACAACCAACATAGTTGGGATTGGATTCAGGTGATGAATCTAAAGTCTCATTGGTTGGTTTGACAGGTAAAATTGGTGATAGATTTGATGCCAGAAGTAACTTGTTCCACATAAGGATTATCATGCGACATACTAAGGTTGACATATTGATATATAGTGGATCTCAATCTAACTTAATTTCAGAGGAATTGGTTAAGTAATTGGGGTTAAAAACACAGATCCATCATAAGCCCTACACACTTAAATGGATAAGCAACAATCATCAAATGTGCATAACCAAGCAGTGCACATTAAAATTTGCAATTTAATCTAAGTTTGTAGATGAAGTAACATGTGATGTGGTGCCACTATGAGAATGTGGAATGGTATTAGGCAGTCCTTACTTATATGATCGTAAAGCAATCTTCTGCAGGGAAAAGAATCAATATCATTTAACCAAAGCAGGTCAAGAATATGTGGTTCATGCTCATCATGTAAAGGCAAATAAAACTCTTCAAAAAATGGAACAATTAAAGAAGGCAACTCAAGCAAGAAACACACCTATACTTTTTTCAAATCAAGTAATCGATCTTAATCAAGAACAAGAGATGATTGTAGAATGGAAAATCAATCACAGTTTGCTTCAAGACAAGCTAATGTCGTACAAGTATTATAAACATATCAGCTCATTTGCATTCATATTTTTTATGCTATCATTAGTAATGTTGTCTACATGGATGATAGTGGATTCAGTAAGATGTGACAAGGTACAAATGGCTAACAATATTCTAGGAGTTATCATGATTGTGTTAAAGTTGATCTTGATGAGACAGGTGCACCTTAGTCCTACAGAGGCTGAATACGATGCCATCTAGTCTACCTCTCCTTCTATGGATGACCAACATATGTTGGCGTCTACTACTTACTCATTACCATCCTAGATAGATTCCCTATCCTCTACTTTCGATTACATATTACATATTTTTCCATCAAATGAATCTATTATTTAAATGCTTAGTATTGAGGAGGTACCTCGGGATGACAACCACCATCATTCGTCCTCTCTTCCCAGTTTGGATGACATAGAGAAAGATATTTCATCTATCTTTCCTAGCGATATCGTCGACTCCCCCCAATATCCTATACTCACTCAGGATACCATCTTGGAGGGGAATTTGGGAAACATATCTCCAAAGGTTACTGTGGACATATCCATTAAAGAAGGTATTGTGGAAAACGTACAACTAGGTGCAAATTGTTCAGCTGAAGAAGTTGAAACTTATACCGCCTTGTTTAAATAATTTTGTGACATCTTCACCTGGAGCTATGAAGAAATTCCAAGTATCTCTCCCTCAATCATTGTGCAAAATAAAAAATTACCCAGGAGTTAAAACTGTGAGACAGAAACTTCGCCCGATTCATCCTAAGAAAATCGTGGCAATCAACACAGAAGTCGAAAATTTATTGAAATCTGGTTTTATTTATCCCGCCCCTCTGACCGAATGGGTTTCCAACATTGTTCTGGTCACCAAGAAACATGGGACTGTTCGTGTGTGTGTCGAATTTTCGGATCTTAACAAGGCTTGTCCCAAAGACAATTACCCAACACCCTTTATCGACCAAATTATCGATAATTTCGCCGGAAGCGTCACTTTCTATTTTATGGATGAATTTTTCGGATATAACCAGATCAACATTTTACCGACTGATCAACATAAAAAAACCTTCATCTGCCCATGTGGAAAATTTTCTTATCGAAAATTACCTTTTGGCCTTAAAAACACTGGAGCCACTTTTCAGTGGGCCATGTCGTATGTGTTCCACAACATCAAACATATCATTGAACCTTATCTCGATGACTTACCAGCTCACTCGTCTCATCTATGAGACCATATTGGTCACCTCGAGCCATCTTTCTTCGATGTCAGTTTTACAACATACATTTGAACCCCCATAAATGCATTGTCGTTGTTGAATCAGGGAGACTCCTCAGATTCGTAGTCTCCAAAGACGGGATTAGGGTGGATCCCTTAAAATTCAAATCCATTCTTGCTTTACCTCCTCCCAACAATCTTACCCAACTATAAAGTTTTCAAGGGAAGGCAAACTTTCTTCGTCGCGTCATTTGAAATTATGTCGAAATCACAAAAGGATTCATGAGATTGTTGCAGAAAGATACCCCTTTCATCTGGGATGCTACCGCTTAGTGCTCATTTGATGCTCTTAAGCATGCCTTAATGAACACAACACTTTTTCACCAACCAAATTATGCGAGAGATTATATCCTTTATTTGGATTCCTCTACTTCCACTATCGCTATGGTGTTAGTACAAGAGGATGACGACAACACCGAACATGTGATCTACTATTTGAGTAAAAGTCTATTAGGTCATGAACTTCGATATTCACCTGTCAAAAAGTTGGCTTTGGCAGCAGTTATTGTCATCCAAATATTTTTCTACTATATTATGTTACGCACTACCACGGTCATTGCAGACTCGAACCCCATGCACCACATCTTGACTCGTCAAGTACTTGGGGGAAAATATTCCAAATGGATCCTCATTCTCCAAGAATTTGATATCGAGTTTGCCAAATCCAAGGCTAAGAAATTGTTGGTTTTTGTAGAATTAATTTGTGGTCTTCCCCATATCGATGAGAATACTGAGCCCCGATGAGTCCATGTTCCTCATTAGTACGTCTGATCCATGGTATGGATATATTCTTCTCTATCTCTAAACCCAACGTTTTTAGCCTAACATTTCACGTGATGAACGACGTCACATTAAACACCACTCAAAATGATACCTTATCATTGGCGACACCTTGTACCGTCATGGCATTGATATTGTATTACGATGTTGCTTAACCCATGAAGATTATCAACAAGTTTTAAATGAATATCACCTTGGAGCTTATGGAAATCATATTTCTGGGATGGCTAGAGCCAAAAAAATCTTACGTGTCGGCTATTTTTGGCCTTCCATATTGTAATATTGCATTGAGGTAATTAAAAAATGTCCACCCTATTAGATCTTTCAAAAGAAAGCACGTACCCAACCAGCTCCACTTCATCCCATTGTCATCGTCGACCCTTTTGAAAAATGGGGCATCGATTTTATGTAATGTAAGCCAACCTCAGTCAGGGGGCACGATTATATCATCGTTGTCGTCGATTATTTCACTAAATGGGCTGAGGCTATGCCTACATTTCTTAACGATGGCCTCACTGCAACAATTTTTGTGTTTAACCACATCATCGCTCGATTTGGTGTCCCAAAAGCTATTTTAACTAATGATGGAGCCCATTTCCAAAACTAGATGATGGGTGAATTGCTCACCAAGTTAGGTTTTCACCATGAAAACTCATCCCCTACTACCCTTACGGAAATGGACAAGTTGAAGCCATCAATAAAGTCCTGAAAACTATGATTCAACGCATGGTGGGAGTGAACAAAACTTATTGGCACTTTCATCTCTTCTCCGCACTATGGGCTTATCAAACTTATTGGCACTTGCATCTCTTCTCTGCACTATGGAAATTTGTTTCGCACCGGGACGACATATTTCCGGGACCACATGATATTTAGGTGGTTTTTCGGGGCACATGGTTTTACTTGGATGGTTTTCTATTCCAGGTTAAGGAATTAGGGTTTTGGACTAATCAGTATTTCCGGTTAAGGAATTAGGGTTTTGGACTAATCCAGGTCATTGGGTTAGGGTTTTGGATGTCGCTGGCTCCTATATGTATATTGTATTGTAAACAATGTAACACAATGTATGAATATAATATATGCTGGTTTTCTCAGTTTGGGTTTCCAGGTGAAAAATCTTTGTGTAATGTTTGTATTTTCCATTGTATCTTTTCTTTTCTTTTCTGAATATCAGTTTGCAGTAGATATTGTACAAGGTTAGAATTTACATTTCGGTGAGGGAAAAATCTATCAGGTCTTCTAATGTGTGCACAAAAACCTAGTCAGGGGTATCGACCATTGGTCTGCTTACTTGTTTTCTACAAAGAAGTAACAGAGCTAAAGGCAACGCTCTAATCTATCGGGCGTAAGCTCTTGTGATCCTTTTGAATTGGTTCAACTCCTCATGAGGAAGAGCGTAAGGTATCTCAGGGAATATATGTTATTCCTCTTGTTGGGGTGAGTTACTCATTTCAGGAGTACTTAATATGTGTGGGTTGTCTTGAGAATGACTAACCATGCATGTGGGTTGTTTTGAATCTACAGGTTGTGTGAAATATTGTGTCAAAAATATTGTCAACCATTCATTCTTCATGCCCTCCTTCTAGCGCCAATTCTGTTGAGGGGTCCTAAATCCATTTAACTCAATAGTAGGAAACAAACCTTCCACCGAGGTCCAATTAGACTCTGCAGCGTTTAATGGTGGAATGGTTCTCCAAATCTTGCGATCCAGCCAATTAATCGATGGGCTTTACGTAGTGATTGACAAGATGTTTTCTTGTGAAAGCTCCTCCTTCAGTTCAAATGTTCTCTTTTTGTATTTTCTCTTATAGGTGGGACCAATACAAGATAAAAGATGGTATAAATCAACTGGGTAACAAAGTGGGAAAAATTAACTACTGGAGAAGGTTGAGCTTGGGATAACCCACGTGCTCAAACATGCAGACAATGTTTCTTACACCTACAACAAGCCTATTACTAATACATTAACCTATTATTGTTCCAATTATTGACTGAGATAAGATTATCAGAAGAAAAAATACATGTAATGAACGATGGTAAGAAAAATAGTTTCCTTAGCTTTAATCATCAATCACATATTAACACAACGATTTAATTTTCATCATTAAAGACATAACTATAAAAATATTGAATCAGATAACTTATCAACAGATTCAGAGGCTCTTACTTGTTACAACATCCATTCATGAGATAAAATTAAAAATAATTCTTCTTTAGATCCAATCACACACGCTTTTGATAATAAAAAAAAAACTTAAACTTGTCTCTGGTCCTAAAAAGGACTTCTCAGTTAAGGTAGCTCCGAAATAGTTCTTTACAAATAAAAAAATGAGGGTCTTTGCCAAAACCATCGACCTTCAAAACATTCAAAGACCCCCTATCTAAGAGAGTTGCAGAGGTTCTCGTCCTTAGGGGACTGAGACCTAATTTTTAGGTAACTGTTCATAAAATAAATTATTAACTTGACGATGACACTGGACTTAATCATCAAGAGTGGTTCTTATCACACACACAAGACTACTCTTGTATCTAATCTAAGAAAATGTTGGAATTAATCAATTAAAAATCATTGTTGTCTCTGAGACAGAACTGATGCATGTGCTAAAGGAACTAACTCGGTAGATAATAGGCCTTGGAGTGACATAATAGATATCTTTGTTGAGTAATGGCATTCCTGCAAGTTGTTGGAGGCCACTGGAGACAGCTGGTTTCATGAGCATAGTTTACTGAAGTGTTCTGGAACCAATATGCATCGACCTGTGACTGAGACTTAACTTTATGTCTGTGTCTGAGCTTTTGGAAGCTAAGCGCACTCCATCTCGAATTTAACTGACCCTTCTCCCCGCTTTCACCATGATGACCTAGTCATGAACAAGAAGACGTGGAGGCGAGCGTCCAATGGGAAAACATGATGCGTGGAGGTGATAGATGATATGGGGAGTAGTTGGTGGGGAACATGTAGCGAAATTTGAGCGGTAGCTGGAGTGTGAGTGGAGCTGATATGGTGACCTGATGTCATATAAGCATGTGATTGTGGAAGTTGTCGAGGGTGGTTTGGGTCCACACCACCTTTGGGCCCGCAATCCACCACAAGTTGTTGCATACCCTTCCAAAAATACTATGGTTCCAATTGTGGGACCGCTTTGGAAAGTTAACATTCGAGCAGTTTACATCCCTGCAATGGAGTGTGGTCGTCGATTGTGTCACAATATATGATCCGGGTGATATTCCTTCCTTACCTGTTGCAAGGATGAACGGTGCTGGTTGATTTGAGATCAAAGATCCGCAATTACTTCAGGAGTTCGGGCTTCAGGCCTTTTTAATGCAAAGTTTTTACCATCCTCCGGACTGTCGTATTTCCGAAGTGAGATATCTTCATGCACGTGGCCTCTGGCTTTGGATGCTCCAAATTCATTTTGGGAGTTCGAGATTTGGGAGTTTTCATCTCTTTTCTCATGCAATCCTTTGAAGTGGCGTATATCCAAAGTGGGGGATCTGTCGCCACGTGTCCTCATTGATGGATGGTCCAAATTCACTTCAGGACTTCGGGTGTACAGGCCCTTCAGGAGTTTATGAATGTTGTGCTCAAAAATCTCTCAGAGTGGTATGGGTTGTGAAGTGACATGGTGGCCTAATGTCATATGATGTCATGACTACTGATGTGTCATGAAAAGAAGGATGGCACATATCACGTGGAAATGGGTGAATGACACAACCAAATGACCTGGAATGAGTGCCACGTGTCCTGACTAATGAGAGTGCCATGTGTCATGACTGACGAGTGCCACGTGTCATGTCTGATGAGTTCCACGTGCTTCGACACTTCGAGCTTCGGGAGTTTTGGACTATGAGACATGAAGTTCTCCCAAAGTAGTACGGGCTCGAAGTGACATGGCAGTCTCTCGTTACTTTGAGACTTCGACAGTTTGAAACTTCGGGTAATTCTTGCTCTAGTGCTTCGCAAATATCCCAGAGTGTTAAGTCTCTGAAGTGAAGGATTTTCCTCCATGTGTCCTCATTGATGGATGGTCTAGATTCACTTCGAGACTTCGGGTGTTTGGCTCTTCGGGAGTTTATGAATGTTGTGCTCAGAAATATCCCGGACTGGTACAGGTTGTGAAGTGACGTGGTGGCTTGATGTCATATGATTTCACGGCTACTGATGTGTCATGGAAAGAAGGATGGAACATGTCACATGGAAATGGATGAATGACACGACCAAATGACTTGGAATGAGTGCCACGTGTCATGAATGATGAGTTCCATGTGCTCCGACACTTCAGGCTTCGAGAGTTTTGAACTGTGAGGCATGAAGTTCTCTCGAAGTAGTAGGGGCCCGAACTGACGTGGCAGTCTCTCGTTACTTTGGGACTTCGACAGTTTGGAACTTCGGGTAATTCTTGCTCTAGTGATTTGCAAATCTTTCGGAGTGTTAAGTCTCTGAAGTGAACGATCTGCCTCCACATGTCCTCATTGATGGATGGTCTCGATTCACTTCGGGACATTGAGAGTTTATGAATTTTGTGCTTGGAAATATCCCGGAGTGGTACGTCTCTGAATCTGATGTAGCAGGATCTCGAGACTTTGGGACTTCGACTCTTTGGCTCTTCGTTTTTTTGGGACTTTGTGGGTCTGCTCTTGATGTTAAACCCTGCACGATTTCGACACGTCAAATGCACGAAAACCGTCGATCTGATTGGCCTGATGGATCTCCACCATTAAAAGTCAACCTGTCTGTTCCCATAATCTGAGCCTGAAATTGACCACTCTGGATTGTTGCGTTTGTCCACGGGCATTTCCTGTGCATACAAAAAGGCTTGGTTGACCTGTTGCGAGCTCAATCAATGGAAAACATGATGACAAGCATTCTAAAGAAAATACGACATGTAATTATCCTTCAAGAAACAATAGAAACAAAAATTTGCAAAGACTCAATCAAGCAAGAAACAAATAAGAACCAAGTCACTTAGTAATGGGAAACTGACTCAAGTGGTACCCAAAAAAGAAAAATTGACAGAGACTTTTTAGGGTGTGTTGAGTGCTCAACACTTTCTTCCTAAATTCTTCCATGAAACTTTGTACAGTTTGACCTTTACTTTATCTTAAAGTTTTCCATTCCATCATTGCTTTATATAAATAACTCAATGGATAAAGTTGCTTCCTTATCACTAATTAAATTCTGAACACGAGGAAAGAAGATTACCACACTTACTTATGTATTGAAGTTTGCTCTCCCACCATACGAGAGCGGTTCCTTCCAACTGAAGAGAAGCCAATTGCACTTTAACTTCCTCTTCATCAATCTGTTGAACACGACAATATACTTCAACCTGTCGTATCCAATTATCTAGATTTTCAGGATTGGCATCTCCATTAAACATAGGTAAAGCAAATTTTACATCAAGCTTAAATAATGGTTTCATAAAAGAAGCTTTATGGCTAGAATGATGAGAATGATGAGAATGATGAGAATGCTCAGAGAAAGAAGAGATAGAACTTGATGGTGAATATGGAGGCTTAAGAGGGTCTCCTCCAGCCCCTTGATTTACTGAAGCATTATCATCTTCTTTTGCTTCCTTTTTCTTCCCTTTCTTCTTCATCCTCTTCTCGTAGTCTCCATACATTCTCTCGACCATTTCTGACATGCGATAGAAGACCATATGGAAGTTTTTCCCCTGTTCATCACACTTGTCCTCTTCTTCCATTTTATTCCTTCGGCATGCACGACCAACTTCAGGATTGAAAGTCTTAAGAGTTTCTTCACCCTGCTTGCACTTGGCCTAGTAATCATTCACACTCAACAATTCAAGTCAAAGATGATTGCGCTGATACCAACATGATCCATGATCTTTTCATCGAAGTGACTTATAAAGAATTTTATTAAAAGAGCATAAATTAAAGTGCACCATAAAGAAGGAAAAACTCAATAATGAAGAGACATAAGCATCAAATCTGAACACAAAAACTTGATAACGGAGTTCGTCCCTGGTGGAATACGTCTCTGGGTCCTTCTCTCAAATGGGTAGGCCTTTTTATTAACTCAGCAAAAGAATTTGAAAAAATACATAAGTATACCTCATTATGGAATTAAGCTGCAGAATCTTTGCTCAGATTAGAAAACAAACAACACCATTGAATTCGTGGCGTTCAATTACCTAAAAATGATTGTCTCCATGCCTCAATCTAACTCTGGCACTCCCGGATCCATGAGAAATTTTGTCTCGATTTTTGTGCCTGCAACCTGCAATTAATTCATTGTACTTTGTCTTGAAAAACATGCCCAACCGTACCATCAAGTGCCCTCCTCCCGTCCGTGTGAAAACTCATCATTTAAATTAAATGTTGGGCGGACTAACCAACGGAGTCCGTTGGCCCAACGGTTGGTGGATATTATGTAAGGAGTTTGGATAGGGGGAGGTCCCAAGGTCGAGCCCGCGGACTTGCCCCTTTTGGGCTTATAGTTATAACAATATATCTGTGGTTTGGAACCACCACCAAGTTTGGAGTTTTTGTTTAGATTTGTCAGAATTGGAAGTTTGGCCACTAGATTTGACGGGACCTCTGTTAGATTTGGTGGGTCTTTTTTGTTTTTGAAAATTTGGTTTCAAGTCCTCATTGGGCATTTACCCACTACCACGTGGAAGCCCATGATTGGGCCACATGGCAGCCAACCATTGGTCTATTCCATCTGATTGCATAGTCGCCTTGCCATGTCACTTGCCATGTCAGTCTGTAACGTCCCATACAGTCTGCCAAATGGTTGTATGGACTGCCACGTGGCACTTCCCCATTGGTCCACATGTTGACCAGAAAATGTCGAAAATGAGTGACACATGGAAACCTCTGGTGTTGCCACATCACCATACTGACGTTAGCATGACACATGTCTCCATCTGTGTGTGCCACGTACACTGTATGGATGTTGATGTCATTTGTATTGATGTTGACGTCAATAGTACGAATGTTGACTCATCCTTACTGACTGGGATAGGTTGACCAAGACTTTGACCACAAATATCTTTTGATCCTTAACTTTGTTTGATGAGCCATTTACATTGTTGGAAATATTGCAACGCGCTCTTCGCCATGATCCCAATTTCACTGAGTTTTGAGGACTTTGAATTTTTTCTCTTTCTCTATCTGTCTGTTGAGGCCATTCTGAGCTTCCTGAGTTGCTTCTGTGAATTCTGAGTTGTCCTTAGTCTTCTCTGGATCCTTTTTGGATCACTTTGAGTATTGCATTCATAGCTAGTATCCTTTGGTTCTCTGGGACCAATTCTTCCATCTATGCCAGAAATGTGTCAACTGACCCTATACCATCAAATCTTGGTATATCTCATAACTCCAATCCAATCCAATGCACTGCCTTTGTAATTTGTGGGCATCTCTTGGTTGAAACCTCATATATCTTATTCTTCCATCTCCCCATATCATCCTATGAATATGTCATTGGAGTGTACTCTTATCGAACTTATTTCACCATTAGATGTGGCGTTGATGTAATCCTCCCCGTGCCCTATGATGTTATAGATGTTCTCAATGATAGAACTCTGTGCATCCTCATTCATAAGATTATTATATATGTCGCCCTCATTTGGATCCAATGGCATAATAACGTGCAAGGTGTCTATTTCAAAGGACATTTGTGATTTCTTCAGATTCAAGATTGTGTTGTTATCAAATTCCTAGTAAATGCCATGGAGAGATGGATAGGGGTTTGAGTCATCCATAATCTCAATCGCCTCAAAATCTGCTTTAGTATCGACCTCGTCAATGTTCACTTCCACTTTCTTCAACTCACCAATAGGATAGATTCTATATTGGATGGAAACCTTGAGTTCAATGGGCGACCACACCAAATTTGGCTTGCCCATCAAGTCCCGAGATTTCTTTCACAATATTTGCACATCGGAGCCTAGGTCCAACATGACACCATCCATCTCATAGCTTTCGAGTTCAACTATCATCTTTAACTCTCTTCCCGTGCGCTTATGCTTTCTCACTTGGCACACAACCCATTATGGCAATGGGGCAGAAATAACTATAGTGGTTTATTCTTTCCCCATACATTTTGTTAACATTTCGGTTAATTTCTTTACAACCTCAATATAACATAACATTTTAAGGAAATAACACAAGGAATCACTTACTTGGTTCTTTGATTCCACCTCGCAGTAAGTGTTGCACTGCGTTTATTTTTGTATTGTGCATCACAACTCTTCATGCATGTGCTCATCCTCCATTTCATTTTGTTCAACCCATTGTACCTCTTCACATATGTGGACTTATTCTAGCAACCTCTGTGTCACACGTTGTATCTCCTCACACACACAATATTCCTCCAATGATTTTTTTGTTGCGCATTGTAACTCTTCATGCATGCAAGCCTCCTTCAGTGATCTTTGCATTGCAAGTTGTAGCTCTTGGCACACATGAGCTTCCTCTTGTGATCTTTTTGTTGCGCATTGTAACTCTTTGTGCGCTCTGTCCTCCTCCAAATCCCTTTGTTTGTGGCGCAAGAATTATTTTTGTTGCATGATGTTGAACTTAGGAGGTTCTTGCACTACTTTCTTGATCTTCCATTCGATGTTCTGGCATGAGATTTCACCTTTTTCTAGGTCCATGCTCTTATGGATTCTTCCTCGAGTTACTACTCGTACATCATCTTCTTTGTTTAGCTCCAAATCTCGATGTGGATCTATAGTCACCATATTGCAATACCCCTTCTTCTCTTCCCATTTTGCCAATAAAATTGGGCACTGATATCTGACATGCTCTGTATTGTGGCAGTACCCACATGGTGCATGCAATTTGGTACATAATCGCAACACATGGCCCACTTCACCACAATTAAAGTAGGTAGGCAATCCTTTTCCACCACCACCATATCCTCTTCCTCTTCCTCGTCCATATCCTCCTCTCATACTTCCTTGATATCATCCTCTATTAACGCCTCCATGGTGTTTAAATATTGTAACTTCGAAGAATATTCTAATTATTTTTTATTTATTATCTTATAGATCAAATCCGCTTTTGCGGATTGATCATGTCGGGTCTTGTATAAGATCAAATCCCCTTTTGTGGATTGGTCAAACCATATTTGTATGGTGATATTTGTAAAGTCGACCCCTAGTGTTTATAAAGTGGTTTTAACCACTTCTAGAAGAATTCGTCCCTACTAAGTGAAGAGACATAACCCTAGCACCTCCTCAACTAGTATTTATATGTGAGGATGGTGCCTCACTTGAACACACACATTCTCACTCATCCAGTGTGCATATATTGAAGTCACTTGCAATTGCAGGAGGAAGAAGAAGAGAGGCACATGCTCAGTCTTGGTTTATTCTTGGTGTTTTGGTCTTAGTCTTTGCATTGTATTGGCAATCTGTTATTGAGGAAGTTTTTGTTGGGTTTTCTCCCCCATGAGGGTTTTCAAGGATAAAATGTTGTGTAGCTTGTGATTATGTTTCTTTCGGTGATCCTCTTTATGTTGCTGTTTTGGAAATGCATTGAATGCTCATGTAATTTGGAAATAACCTAATAACAATAGTAAAAAATTAACATGGAATCGGAGCTTGACTAAATAGATCATCTTTCACCGGGTATCTAAAAACTTCACTCTTGTCGTACAAAAAAATTAGGGCTTTTTACGAAGAGGAATTTTTTTCCAAAAACTATCTTGGGAAGTACGCCCTACCCTGGCACATCTTTTGGTAGCTTGAGCGAACTTTTTCCAGTGGCCAGATTCTCCGGAAAGTGGAACCCTAGTTTTGACTAGTACCAGAAAACCAAAAAAACAGAACCAGTACCAGAAGTACCAGTCCATAATTGCACGGATCAAGTTTCAAGGGGAAAAACTTGGAAATTTCTGAAATAGTCAGCTCCAACAAACTTGACTCATCCCATCACATCTCCTGGTAAGCTCGGTTTCATTTTTTGAGCACTTTCATTTTCTGGTCATTTCCTTAGATCCAGGTCAATATGTATGCAAGCACCAAGATTGTTTACAAGCTAGAAGGTTTGGAAAATTTCCATGCCTGGATGTATAGAATTGGACTCATTCTTGAAGAGAATGACCTTGCAAAATTCATAAAAGAAAATGTACCGGAACCAGAAAGAAAATGAAGCCAAAGAAAAGTACAAGAAGGATATGATTAATGCTAAAAGAATAATTCTGGATTCCATTAAAGAGCACTTGATCCCTCAAGTGTCTTCTAAGAATACTCCAAAAGAGATGTTTGATGCCCTAACTAGAATGTATGAAGGAAATAACATCAACCAGAAGATTGATCAGGGGATCAAATTTTGTTCAAATTTCAAAGTGCTTGGAATGCGACAAAAACAGTGCCATTGCGTCCGTCTCGTCTTCCTGATTCCGACGGTATATTTACTTTGTCAAATGGACGTCGTATGGAGAAGATATCGCGATCTGTTCGTCAAGCCAAACAGGCAAAAAAATTAGATGTTGACTGTACCAGTCCGTACAGTCTGACGTGGCAGGACCGTACAGACCGTACGACCATACAGTGGTGATGTGGCAGGTTGTTGTTGGTTGATGATCATCGAATGGAGAACTGACACGTGTCCTGTAGCTGGCAAATGGTGTGAGGACACGTGGCCCAACCCGAGGGCGCCATGTGTCGCTCATTATTTGGTTATTGATTTCATATGTAAAATGTAATGGGAGTCCATGGGGTTCGACCCCCGGACCTCCCCCACTATACAAAGCCTTCGCCAACCTCCACTAACCATTATGTCGCCGAATGTTTCTTGTTATATATGTCTACACATATATATTTAAGTTGGTTCATTGTATTAAATGGAAAGGGGGGCGGNGGGTTCGACCCCCGGACCTCCCCCACTATACAAAGCCTTCGCCAACCTCCACTAACCATTATGTCGCCGAATGTTTCTTGTTATATATGTCTACACATATATATTTAAGTTGGTTCATTGTATTAAATGGAAAGGGGGGCGGGTCGGGGCTTAGCCCCGACCCATGGTTCCATTGAACAACATATAACCGTGCTCTATATATTGGCCGACCGTTTGCGCGTGGGTTAAACACATGGCCCGTGGTTGTTTAAACTTTCATATAACCGAGATATATATGGTGCACGCGGTTGTAACATTTGCGCGCGGGGTTTGTAACATGGCCCATGGTTTGTTTACATTGCATATGACCCCGAGTTGGAGCGCGGAGGGAGTTACACAGTTGTGTAACCAATTAACCACCTTTTAGCCAAGCGCGCGGTCATATGCGCCATACGCCCAGGTGTCGAGGCGGTTAGGGGCTAGCGCACCCTTAACTGTTCTACGGTTTGCACCGTTGGCGCGGTTGCGCCCGGTGTTGGGTTTTCACGCTTTAAAATGCGTGTGAGCCAGGTTCAATTAAGAGGGGTGCGAATTGTAGAACCAGAGACAACAAGCTTGAAGAGGGAGACTTCCAGGAGGCCTAACTTCTTTGTTTTTCGACCGATTGAGGTGCCGAAAGAGCCCAGACAGGGGTTTTGGGACGTTCTGAAGCCATTGGAGCAGTCGGTTTGTCAGTTTGAGCATTGTAAGACATGTTTTTGAGCACTTTTGAGAAATTAATAATAATGATCCATTGGAAGCTGGACCAGGAGATGTAGCCCAAGAGAGGGGTGAACTCCTTTATCAATTGCTGTGCATATGTGTTTATGTTCAATGATTATGTTGTTGTCTATGTGTAATTTGCATAAGTAATCCTTTAATTTATGTGTTGCAAACTGATCCTGTTGCTTTAAACACATAACATTCACTTGCAATAAGTTTTCAAGTTTTTCAAGTCTTCTTCATTTTTAGATCAAAGATGAACTTGAGAACCCAACTCAACAATACAAAGATGCAAAAAGGAGAAACAGTTCAAGACTATTTCTCTAGGGTTTCTCAATTCAAGGAACAGTTAGAGGCAATTGGAGACAACATATATGAATATGAACTCATAATGACAACTATTAATGGTCTCACAAGACCTTGGGATGCCTTCATCCAAACTATTTCTGCAAGAAAAGAGAAACTCCAATTTGACAGTTTATGGGAAGAATGTGTTCGAGAAGAAGCAAGATTGGCCAACCGAGAAGCCATCCTATTAAGAGATGAATATCAATCCCTAGTTTCTCATGCTAAGGGTAGAAAGAAGAAGTCTAATTTTCAAAAGGATACCCACTTTCATAAAGAATATCACTCTCCAAAGAGATTCCAGAAATATCATAAGGGTCAAAGAAAAGGAAAATATTTCTCCTCCTATAAATGTTATCATTGTGATAATATGGGACACATTGCTAAGAACTATCCTACTATAAGAGAAGAATATAAGAAGAGAAATAACAAAATACATCATGCCCATGCAACTGAAGATGATGAGCCACCCAAGAAGTTAACTAAAGAAGAGATTGAAGATTATGTTTTGTTTTCCACCCTCTCATGATCTGTGACACCTAGAGAGGATACTTAGATCATAAATAATGGTGCCTCTAAGGACGTGATAGGTCAAAAAGACATTCTCTCAAGCCTTATAGAAAAGGACTTCCCCCGAAAAGTTTCAATTGGAGATGATTATCAGTACCCTATCAAACGAATGGGAGAATCCACCTACAAACTTGATTCAGAAACTCATATGAGAATTAAGGATGTACTCTATGTACCAGGTTTGACAAAGAACTTACTTTCTATTCCAGCTCTAGATAAGAAAGGTTTCGGGGTTTCATTCATAGATGGTGAAGTTCTTATGTGGCCTAAAGGAAAAAATATAGAATATGTGGTTGTTATTAGAATAGAAGAAGGTGGGTTGTATAAGTTAAAAGGTCACTCAGATGTAGCCTTGACTCACTCTACTGAAATTCCTTGTGAACTTTGGCATAGAAGACTAGCTCACATCAACTACAAATCCTTACCATATGTAAGAAAGGTAGTTACAGGTTTACCAAAAGTAAAGGTTGATCATGAAGGTGTATGCAAGGGATGTGCACATAGAAAGAACATAAAGAATCATTTTCCAAAGAGTGATAGTAAAGCAGAAGGAATTTTGGAACTTGTCCACTCAGATGTATGCGGTTCAATTCCATCAACCTCTCTAAGTGGGTATGCATACTATGTATCCTTTATTGATGATTACTCTCATAAGACTTGGGTTTATTTCTTGAAATCAAAAGATGAAGTACTTGGAAAGTTCAAGGAATTCAAAGCCTTGGTAGAAAACCTCTCCGAAAGGAAAATCCAGATACTCAGGTCAAACAATGGAGGAGAGTACACTTCAAATGAATTTCAAATCTTTTGCAAAGATGTCGTGATTAAGAGGGAGCTCACCACTCCCTATAATCTTCAACAAAATGGTGTAGCAGATGTTAAATTATGAGCTTGATTTCTTATGCGGATTAATTCTTTTATTTTCTTCAATACTTTGATTCCATCTTAATATACTTCAACAATTACAAATCATAATTGAATAGCAATAATTATGTAGATAAGTAAACATGCATATCAACAACACATAGACCCTCGGGAAACCCTATACAGGGAGAAAAACCCCAGCAAACAATATTCCTTTATTTCATTAATAATGTAATATCTCTTACAAATATCCACCATGAATGTTCTACTCTCAAAGAGCTTGCCAAGATGACTCTGACATGACAAAGACTTACAGGACCTTGCTGAAATACACCTCTAATATGATGCCTCTTTATCACTGATGTGCTCCTCTATTACTTCACCCTCAAGCTGCATATGAAAACTGTGTTTCAAAACTGTGTTGAAGAGAGGGTTCGACTTCTTCTTATATAGGCTGAAGAGGGGAAGAGGGGAAGCTCGAAATAGTAACATGATTGCATGCATTAAACATAACTCAACTTCATGCTTTAGTTCGAATTTATAACTAGACTTGAGATTGGTTACAACTCAGATTTACACTTTAGTTTGAACTTAGAACTAGACTTGAGATTGACATGATTTAGTTCGAGCTTAGAACTAGACTTGAGATTGACATGCTTTAGTTCGAACTTAGAACTAGACTTAAGACTTTAGTTGCAACTCAACATTACACTTTAGTTCTAAAATAGAACTAGACTCAAGACTTTAGTTGCAACTCAACATTACTAAAATAGAACTAGACTCAAGACTTTAGGTTGCAACTCAACATTACTAAAATAGAACTAGACTCAAGACTTTTAGTTGCAACTCAACATTACACTTTGGTTCTAACATAGAACTAGACTCAAGACTTTGGTTACAAATCTTGATAGAATTGATTCGAAATTCTCTTCATGTTGGATAATGTTTACACGTGCCAACGTACTAGATCAATACAATTACATCATTTGCAATATTAGGAATATAAGTTTGTTTCTAGCTCATGGGAATTTTATATTCAACTTCTTTTGTTAGATGCCTTGACTTTGCTCATGGCTCCTGAGTTTGACTAGGTTCACAGATGTTGTATGTTCCCCTAACTTTTTCACTAGTCTGTCTATGCTCCACCCGAGGAGGTTTATGCGATTCCCCACGACTTTTTGCACTAGACTATCTATGCTCCACGGAGAGGTTGTACATTCCCCTGAATTTTTGCATTAGATTCACATAGCATCTCATCCGTCCTGACTTTTGGTTTGAATCACAATGGTTGTATGTTCCCCGGCTTTTGTCAATACCTCACATTGGTTTGAATCACAATGGTTGTATGTTCCCCCTGGCTTTTGTCAATACCTCACAAGACTGGTTGATTCTCCAAATCTCCCTAGCTAGCCTCAGGGTGGCCCATATGGCCTCTCATTGGAGAATGATTGTCGATGTTGCCAACTTTAACAGCAGAAAGAAAGAATAAAACGATTATGGAAGAAGTAATGACTGTGATTCATGATCAATATCTTCTAATGCATTTATGGGTTGAAGAAACAAGAACAATATTATATGTCCAAAATAGATTATCCCATAGTGCACTTGGATTCAAAACTCCCGAAGAAATGTTCACCAAAAAGAAGCCAGAAGTAAGCCATCTCAAAATATTTGGTTGTCCAGTATTTGTACACATTCCAAAAGAAAAGAGAACTAAGTTGGATCCTTTAGGAAAGAAGGGAATATTTGTTGGATACTGTGAGGTATATAAGGCCTTCAGAATTTACATACCAAGTTACCATCATATTGAGATCAACAAATATGTAACCTTTGATGAAGATACATCACTCAAAAGATCAAGGAAATTCCATCTTGAAAAAGTATACAAAGAAGAACTTGTAGTTCACAAAGTTACAGAATTTGTGAAGGAAGTTACAGTTACCCATGATGATGAGATTCCAGAAGATCATGATATGATAGAATCTCAAGAACCTCCCCGTATGACAATCTCTCACAAGAGAAAGCCAGCTTGGGCAAGAGAACTTATTCAAGATGCAGAGAAGTATGGTTCCCCAGAAGGAACAATGAGACAAAGCAAGAAACCTAAGCCATTCTCTAGCTATATGGCCTTGATATGTGATCTCGTAGAAAAGGAACCTACTTTATTTGAAGAAACCGTTCAGAATAAATAATGGATGGACGCCATGACATAAGAATACCGGTCCATTATAAAGAATGATGTATGGGAAGCAGTTCCTAGACCAAAGAACAAAGATGTGGTATCTTCCAAGTGGATATACAAGATAAAACATGAAACATAGGGAAATATTGAAAAAAATAAGGCAAGATTTGTGGCTCGTGGTTTTTCTCAAAAGGAAGGTATTGACTATGAAGAAACATTTGATCCTATAGCCAGATACACTTCTATCAGAACCATCATAGCTCTTGCAGCTAAAATGAAGTGTAAGTTACACTAGATGGATGTGAAAACATCTTTCTTAAATGGTGTTATTGAAGAAGAAGTGTATATAGAACAACCATAGAGGTTTGAAGTTGAATATAGAAAGACTCATGTCTGCAAGTTGAAGAAATCCTTGTACGGGTTGAAGCAAGCTTCTAGATCTTGGTATGGCAGAATTGATAGTTTCTTGACAAGCTTGGGTTTTACCAAGAGTAAAGTTGATCCTAACCTTTACTTCAAGGTTATGAATGATGATATAGTTATATTACTATTATATGTGGATGATTTATTCCTGACTGGAGAAGAAAATATCATCACAAATTGTAAGAAGAAGCTCGTTGCAGACCCATCGGATGGGTGTTGAGACCCCGACCAGGGGTAGACACACACCAGAGGCTTGCACTAGAGAGAGAGGAGGATGTTCCACCAGAGACAGCTTAGCAGTACTGGACCCAAGTGGGTCTTTCCCTCCCACTATGATGTTGGACTTGGAAGGCCCATGACATCACCTCTATGACCCTTGATGTCACCCAACGTTAAATGGACATGATGGAGGCAGTTGCGTGCCAAGTGGCACGTGTGGCATGATCCAGAGGCCTTGGGAGGTCTAACGTTTTTCTCATGGAGGCCAAAATTTCACCTAGGAGGGCCAATGTCACCCTAGAAGGGCATGGCATCACCTCTTTGGCTTGATTTAGGGTTTAATTTGTCAATTTTATGTAAAAAACTAGATATTTCATGTAAATTGGCCATGTTGACCTTTTTGACATAATTTTGTAATTAAAGGTCATTGTAACTGTATAAATAAGGTTTTTTGCCCTTGTATTTTTCATCATATTTCACTCACATAAGTGAGGTCTGAAATTTGCGCCCTACTTAGGGTTTATTGGCTGAAATTTGGTGTGCACTTCTTGGAGGAGGCTAATTTTGGTGTTTTTGGCATTTTTCTTGGTGGAAAGTCTTCAACTAGGCCTATTACTAGATTATTCTTGGTGAATGTAAGTAAATTTATGCAATTATTCTTTATTTTGAATGGTTATGGTTCATTTACTTTGCATTTCTTCCAAGATTATGAAATTGCTAGCTTAAAATCCTAGGAGGTCAAACCACATGTTATTGTTCTTCCCTTAACAACTTTTCACCTACTAGATTGTGCTAGAAACCCTACTTTCTTGAAGCATTGTGCTAAGAGCCCTGCCATTGCTACACTCTAGTATCATTTGCTTCATCAAGCCACCATTTACTTCATCCTTGAGCTAAAGAAGGAGGAAAACCACTAGGGCCTAGGGTTACCTACTTCCTAGTGGCCATTTTCCTCCTAGGGTTTTAGTGATTGAGGCCTTGGGTTACCAACACCTCAATTATTAACCTTCTTGTCTCTAACTCTCACATTATCATTTTTTCTTTCAAGTTTTCTAGAACAAAGTGACTCCATTAGCCCTAAAAGGCACTGATTTAGACCTTGAAATTGATTGATTGATGAAACCAACCCTTAAATCTCTTACCTCAAGCAACCTACTAACATTTCCTAACCCTAGATTAGACTAATTCACTAATGTACTTGTTGGTGTTACAAAAGTAAGCTACAACCATTTATTACAGTAGTAAAAGCACCTAAAAGCAATTGCAAAAGTTGAATTTTACACTGCCTAATTAGCTTCTGACAAGTGCTAGTACATTGTTATTATTGGGTTATTATTTTTGGTCATTGTGAAGCTCTTTGAAGGCATTTATTGTGAAGCTATTGTATTATAAACATTGCTGATATAAAATTATGTTTTCTTCATCTTGCATCAACTCATTGCTTTTATTGATTAGTCCAAGTTTTATGAAGCACTAACATCAAATTGTACTTGCAAAATATATTGTTTTCTTGTTGCTTTGTTTTGGGAATGTACATCTAAGCACATAATTTCTTCTTTGATTTAAACCTTGGGACTTTCTGATCAATGTGACTTGTGAGAAGGGATACCTTTATTTTGACACTTTAACCTTTGCCTTCTCAAACCCCCAGGTCACCGAGGATGTCTCCATTGGACTATCATCCATAAATAGAAAGAGGTATATTATTAAGGTGACAGTGATAGGATAACCTCCTGTTACGTTGGTTTGCCTCCCTTAGCCTTTCCCTTTGGGACAAGTACAAATTGCATGATAACAATATCGAAGGTCCAGTAAGGATGGTTTGTCAGAGTACATGTGCATGTATATGCCAACTATGGTCGGTAGTGGTATCTCCATTAGGATTTTATATCCCATGGAATCTTATGATTCTTGGATAGATCTTGAAGGTCCGGTAAGGACGGTCTCTCAGAGTACCACGTGGTATCTTGTTAGTATTTTATATCCTAGGGAATCTTATGATTCCCAGGCAGATCCCGAAGGTTTGGTAAGGACGGTTTGTTAGAGTACCACAAATGTTGTTGTTGATACACCTGCCTCATTTTGTTGCCACATACTGTTGATGATGTTGTTCTAACCTCGTGTTGTTGATGATGTTGTTCCATCCTCGTGTTGTTGATGATGATGTTCCAACCTTGTGTTGTTGATGATATTGTTGTTCTAGCTTCATGTTATTGATGTTAATGTTTCATATTTATGTTGATGATGATGATGATGTTACTCCAGCTCCATGCTATAAATGATGATGATATTGATGATGATATTGATAATGAGGAAAACTTCTAATGATTTGTAGATGTGTCAATCAGTGTTCCATATGCTGATGATGATGTTGTCCTCTCCTTCTCTTGATGATGTTGTGTTGGTTCATGTCAGTAGAATACCCTTATCATTAAGGGGGAGTGTTGAAATATTGTAACTTCAAAGAATATTCTAATTATATTTAAGTTATTATCTTATAGATCAAATCCCCTTTTGTGGATTGTTCAAACCATGTTTGTATGGTGATATTTGTAAAGTCATCCCCTAGTGTTTATAAAGTGGTTTTAACCACTTCTGGAAGAAGTCGACCCTACTAAGTGAAGAGACATAACCCTAGCGCCTCCTCAACTAGTATTTATATGTGAGGATGGTGCCTCACTTGAACACATACACTCTCACTCATCCGGTGCACATATCTTGAAGGAAGTTGTAGGAGGAAGAAGAAGAGAGGCACATGCTCAGTCTTGGTTTATTCTTGTTTTTTTGGTCTTAGTCTTAGCATTGTATTGGCAATCTATTATTGAAGAAGTTTTTGTTGGGTTTTCTCCCCCATGAGGGTTTCCGAGGATAAAATGTTGTGTACCTTGTGATTTTGTTTCTTTCAGTGATCCTCTTTATGTTGTTGTTTTGGAAATGCATTGAATGCTCATGCAATTTGGAAATAACCTAATAACAACGGTAAAAACTTAACACATGGTCACTGCCTTTTTGTTCCTCCTGGACCCGAAATGCATCTGTAGTCTACTCTTGCATTAGTTGAAGTGACTAATAATTTCTCACATCATGCCCCATAGATACTTTTGTAGTGTTTGGCAATGGGGAAGGTATATGTCCCCATTGTTTGCAAATATCACATCACTCGGTCTGAGGTTTGGTTGGAAATGGATTCGACTCTCCCATCTCCATGTAGCTTCCCAACGTAGGACACTCATTCCTATGGTGACCTTTTGTGCAACACATAGTACACAACACATGCTCATGTGCCACCTTAGCCTTAACCATATCTTGTAATTGCATGGTGAGATTTGTAAGCTAATATTGTACCTATTCCAACCCTGGTGATGTCTCACCACCTCTTGGCATAGATTTTAGGTGCATCACAATCTCTTTTTCCTTTGCCTGAGTCATCACCTTTTGTTGAGTGAGAAGGATGTGAATGTGGGGTAGGAGTCTTGGAATAAACCATTATATATGTTGGAAATATTGGATCTGAAATGTCAGTCCATCCAACAATATCTTGAACCATTTATCATAGTCCCATATGATTTCTCCAGGTTGTTGTTTGATCTCTTTGATCTCAATGATGCATTGTGATTCTGACTTAGGCTCCTGAAACTTCCTAAGTAAATCTCTCTGTATCTTTGTCAGGGACCTAGCTTGTCCCACTTACGGGGTAGCCTTGTATATCATGCGTGATGTTAGAGTTCTATCTCTGAAGGTGGTCTCCAACTATACAATCTTAGATGCCTTGTCTGTGACTCCACAAACAATATAGCTTCACATGTAAACTAATGTTATTTTGCATCGTCCCTTCTTGTCCCATGAAACATGAGAAGCCTCAGAGTTGAGTCTTGGTTTTCCATACCCCATCTAGTACTCTGTCATCCTGACTAACCACTAACTCCTGGTGATACATATATTGATACTGATTTCGTTCCTTGAGAAGTATTGTTGACTTCGTTTTCACTTCCACTCACTACTTTTGACGGCTCTTATTCCACTTCTCTTAATTCTACTTCTACCCCTTCACTTTCTTCATTTATTTATTCTTGATAACTAATTCACAAGGGGGGTGGTTCAAAGAGAGGGTTCCTCCATATTCTCTCATTTTCTTTGGTGAGGGATCCCAAAAAGATTCCTACATGTAGCCACACAATCCCACTCACAATTACTAAGGCCTCTTCCCCTTATTAGATGGGTCCATCACCATCTTATGTTGCATTAGCGTTGTTACTATGTGCCTCACATTCCTCTGATATGACTACATCTCTTATCAGCCAAGGGGATCTAAATTCATCTTCTCCGACCCTGCTCCTAGTACTCCTAGTATCCTTAGTTGATACCCTCTTCCTAACGTCGTAGCTCTTCAACAACCTCTCTCCTTTTGCACTTCTCACTGACAAAAAATTGTCTCTCGCACATCCTCCTCATGCAGTCTTCTTTCTCTTCGTCATGGGTCTAACCCCTTGTCCTTCACCCCTTGTTATCTTTTCTCTTCTACTCTATTATGGTTTCCTCCTTAGCTCAACACTTCTTGTGTATCTCACGACTCTTTTTCTCTTCTTCTCTTTTGGGTCCATCCCTTAATCACCTCATTTCATTATTTTTTGGATCCCTTCCATTGGATCCACTATGTGTGTGTGTGTGTGTGCATGTGTTTTTCCCCCTTCTTTCCATCCCCCATCCCTTCACACAAGGGGGTTAATTTGGCCATCCTATCAGGATCCATGCACATTAGCCCCTTCTCTACAAACAACATATTGATCCATAAAGGGATATCTTATAGTAGTATTCTCCTAGGGCCGATGACAAACTTCCTTTCAACAATGTTGAAGGATTCGTTGCACTCAATAACAAACTCAACGATATATCCTTCCTTAACCTGGTTGAACCAAAATTAAAATTCTTCGACCCACTTATTATCCACAGATCTCGGCTTATTGACCGTATTTTGGTTCCACACCAATGATTCTTGGTATCCTAATGCAGTGTTAATGATTATTTTCCTATTTATCCACTCATACAGTAAATAAGGAAACTCAGAAAATAAAATTTCATGTAAATCGGTATAGATGTACCTGTGTTTCCACTATTGAAGGTTGATCTACAAATTCTTAGACTCTCATCACACTAACTCGTCTTCCTTCGCAAATATCCAGTCTTGTATCTCTTCCTGCGAAGGTTTCCACCTCATTCTTTCCCTTCTCCGTGTATTACAAAACCTCCAGGTCCTGAAAACAAAACCATTTGTTGGTCATATTCTACTAGCTAGGGGGTTAAAGATCTAGGGTTCGTTAAGCTTTTATTAACAAAATCCCATAGGCACTAGGATATTCAATCTTCAGTTGAGGAACGAAGAAGGACTCAATCAAGATGCCATGAGAATCACATACACCATTAGTCTTGTGTAGGGTGTGAAGGGGAAACACATGCAGGAAACCTCCAATAGTTAATCATTCGTTCTTTCATAGCTTATTAACATATTACTATGAAAAAGAACATAAATAGACATACATTCAACCATAACACATGAAAACACATTAAATGCAAAGAGGGAGGTATTCAGGTTCCATTCATTCAGTTCAACATCATTAAGTTACAATTTCATGCACAAAGGTTGAAGCCTGCTCAAAATGCATTAACAATCAATTATAACAAATATGTGTCATGCACTAAGATCTCTTTATTCTCATTCGTACATAGCTACTATCTTTGAACAATAGACTTATGCAAAGACTGCTACAAAATTGAACTTGGAACTCTCTCTCTATTCCAACTTACTTCTCTCTTACAATAATGAACTCTCTCTTTACTCAAAATTCCCAACCCTTTACATATCCACATGCATTCCCCCATATCTTTGATGGAGAATGGAAATCATAACTACTTTTCAACTCATCCATAACCTCGACCACGATCAATCGGGTTGTTACACAATCTGTTATAAAGATTCCTGAAGGTCTATTTGGATCTGGTATGCATGTTGTTTCTTTAAGTTCTCGTGCACGGTACAAAATGGGTTAGTGCACACAATGCAAAATCAGGTTGGTGCACGCAATACAAAAACAGGTTGGCACACACAATGCAAAATCGGGTTGGTGCACACAATTAATGCTTGGTTGGTGGAAACTCTTAAACTTGGCATCGCTTCGTGCATATGTTTCAGCACGCGCAATGCAAAATTGGGTTGGAGCACACAATTAATCCTTGGTTGGCGCAAACTCTTAAACTTGGCACCGCTTCGTCCATAAGTTTCAATGCACGCAATGAAAAATTGGGTTGGCACACACAATTAATCCTTGGTTGGCGCAAACTCTTAAACTTGACACTGCTTTGTGCATATGTTTCGGTGCTCACGTATTACTGACTTGTGGTGTGTATGATCTTCAAAAATTAGGTTCCAACTGGCCTTCATTATTCCATCCTTTGAATCTGTGTGCTTGTTCCCTACGTCCATTGTTCCCTCTGATAACATAAGTGGATTTCTTTCTCTGAATACTTTTAGACATAAGATGTTAGTCCAACTCTTTTCTAAGAATTCCTATGCTTGTACCTAGATATGAATCACCCATCCCATGAGTCACACATCATCTCCTGAGTTCCCTTTTCTCTTTTGAAGAAAGGTTTGTAGTCATCGTTACATTTATATTTTCAAGTCTATGGAGGTTCACCTTCCCTTCTTGTGCCTATTAATGACATTCTTAACTTGTTGGCTTCATGTCTTATGTCAGAATTCTTGTTGAGTTGTCCTGGAAAGTCATTTAGACTTTGTAGTAACTAAATAATAATTTGGCTCTGCACCTTGTAAGCCCTTATCAACTTTCATGTCCTTCTCTATAGCTCTGCACTCTCCCTTTGCAAGATCTACATTGTCTTAATTGTCTCTACAAGCTCTACCCTGCTGCCCTATCCATTGGACCCTAGAATTATATTCTATAATAGACCTACACAATTTTATTCATGGCATCAAATCATCTTGTTAATAGGCCTTGGCATAACACTCTATCCTTGAGAGTTCCCCTGTTCATAAATAATACACTTATATTAAAACTCAACCTCTTTCCATTACTAGATCATTGTACTTCCAAATGTGCCTCCATACCTCTGCATCGACACCATCATGTGTATCTACAATCTTCCTTTCTTAATAATCACACCTGGCATGTACCTCTATCATTTGGAAATGTTTTTCCAAAATTGACGTTGTTTGGAAAGCTTTCATATTGAGCACATTCATGGTTCATGGAGTCCAATTGCCCCTTTCTCTGCATCTTTACAAGGAAACTAGGAGCTTCCTTTGAGAACTTAAATATTCTATCATGTTTTCCTTTGCATTACCTTTACTGACTATACTCATGCCTCAATTTGATTTATGAGATGAAAGTTATGGCTTTCCAAAATCATCAATTTCACTCTTTTTTAACTTGATTCACTGGTACAAATAATCTCAAAGGCTAACTTCTGCCACCTATAGAAAGAAATATAACGAAAACCAAGAAAACTTTTATATCGAGAAATGATAGTATTCTTGATTTTGAATACAAATCAACTCTTAGATTCATGATTTGATGCTCCATCAAACTTCTACATCCATATGGATTTGATAACTTTGTCCATTTTGCATTTCCTCTATACTTAGAATTTTGTAGTAGAAAATGGATTTCTCCAAAACAAATCAAAACTGAGAAAAAATTCCTCAACAAAAAGTTTTTCATCTTGTTAAGGAGGTAAAATGTTGACTAAATAATTTTTCCCATATTTTTTATCTCGGGTCCCTTTTCCTCTGAAGAAGATTTCAAAAATCCCCAAAAAGTGGTATGGAATAGTAGATTTTGCCCTGTTTGGGAACCTCCACTCCAACTCCTTTATAATTTGGCCAAAATTAGAACTAAGTATCTTCATTCCTACTTTTTGGACTCTCTATAAAAATTTCATCTTAATATGGGTCTCAGTTACTAAGCACCAACCTGATCTTCAAAACTCACTAGTTTGCGTTTTTCAAAAATTTAAAGAAAAATTGGCCAGTGACCCTCACAATTTTTTTTTGTAGCCATCACCACTATGAACATACCCTTTAAATTTCATCTGATTCTAAGTTGAAATTCTCATATTATGACCAAAATAATTTTTTGGCTCCTGACTTTTAATTATCCTTGTCCATCTTTCTCCTTTCCTTTCCTCCTCTCTTCTCTTTTCTATCTTCTTCTCTTATCACTTCAATAATTTATTCTTCATCCTTTATATCACTCCAATAATATATTTCTTGGCTGACATATTGCTCTGAAAATATTTTTCTTAGCTGACATATTGCTCTGAAAATATTTTTCTTGGCCAATATTCTCCTCTTTATCGCCGCAATTTTTTTTTATTTGTTAGTGAGAATTATTTTGTTTCTTGATGAGACTCCTCCCTTTATCAATGAGTTATTATTTTTCTCGTTGAGACTCTTCCCTTTATTGTTGAGAATTATTATTTTTCTGACGTTTCGTGCCAAGAATTTATCTTTATCAGCGAAATAATTTTTTTTTTCTTGCCAACATTTTGGGCCAAAATTTTATCTAAGTTGTCGGTGAAAATTTTATTTTTCTTGTCAGCATTTTGAGTCAAAATTTTATTTTTCAACCAATACATGCCCCATCTCCCAAATTTTTCGAAGTCTTCGTCTTTCTTTCTTCTTCCTTTATTGCTCTAAAAAATTGTTTCTTAGCGGTGTATTGTGTCGAGAATTTATTTTCTTCGCGATATATCACCCTTATTTTTTTTTCCTTTTTGACATTCATTGTATCATGCTCTAAAAATACTTTTCCTTGGCGATATACGTTGTATCACCCCTGAAAAAATATTTTTCCTCCGTCGTTTTGCCCATAAAAATTATCTTTTGGCACAATAAAATGAGTCTTTTCTCTTCTTCATCATGCTCTAAAAATAGCTTTTCTTGGCGATATTCACTATATTGTCGATGGAAAATATTTTTCTTCACCAATACTCCATGTATCAACCACAAAAATATATTTCTTAGTATTTTCTCTAAATTCATTTGGGTTCACTATTGTCATGGAATCCATAGACTTAGCTCTTTGGGCCAATTTCAACTCTTTATTGGCGATATCAACCTCGAAACTAAATAATCCCCCATACAAAATCACGGATTCGGGATCTTGACCCAAATTTCCTCAAGTTGAGAAGAAATCACATTTCACTTGAATAATCTGGATCTACATGGATTTCAACCTTCGTTTCCCTGTAGTAGTCCCTTGTAGGCCCAATGATGCAACCTATTTCTTTGATACCAACTGTAAAATACCCAACCTGCTACATACTGATTAAAATTCCCTAACACAATTAAGATTAATAAGGACATCAAGCCCCCAATTGCTCATGCATCTAACGACATATTAAAAAATCCTATATGCAACTAATCAAACAAACACATCATTCAATAAACATTTACATAACATAATTAACCATAAAAAATAGAACATAACACTCATATGTTTATAAAATATCCAACTCATTACATATGAAGAATGTTCATCCCAACCGTATACTTATTGTTCCATTTCTCTCAATAACAAGCCACCCCCAAGCTAGGGCTATGAGTCCAAAAGTAAGTCTAGCCCTCTTGGCTCTCCACTATCCATGCACAACAACCCAAAACCTAATTTTCTAACTACAACAAAAATTTCAATCCATCAACTCTCTTTCCCCTCAAGCTGCACAACCCAAGGGATGGGATCCCCTTCTCTGTCACATAGTCCCTCGAGCTATCCCACTTCCCTCCAAGGCTCCAATACAAGTTTGGCTAGAAAATCCCACAACTGAGGACTCTGAGAATTCTTAGTTGTTCCAAGAGTGCTCACAACAACCTTCTCAAGCCTCTCTAGGTAGTTTCCTCAACACGAAATATACTTACATGCACATATCCCATGTTATAGACACATAGCCGTCATTTTCAACATCAAAATCATCTCAACAGAGTTGTCTTTCCATGACTAGTATGGATGGTGCTCTTTCCCAACACCCAACTCTCTTCTTGCTACCCAAAAATATCTTCTAAAAATATTCCCACAAAGACCCACTCAAATTTCCTTTTCTTCTCATGCAAGCTTGACTCTCACATTTCCCAAAAAATGGTTGTACTCATCCCATGCTATCATAAATTAGTGAGATGAATTTTCCCACCAACCACTCTTACATGCATTTAATAGACATTTGATCATTCAAAGGAGATAACCATTAACGATATAGTGGCTTGGAATAATAAGCATGTGGAACCCCTTTAGTCCCCTCCCTCATGGAATAATAGCCCCCCCAATGTTACTGTCCTCTCATATCGCAACCAATGGTTTAGTTTTATTAATAATTACAATGTACATTTACAGAGCTTCGCCCTTTTCCATATTTATCATTATAACCTCTCCAGCCTAGACATACTGGCTTACCATCCTAAATTGCATTTGCACAATTACATTACAATTTTACGGGGATTAAAATTGGGGATATTACACCAAGAAACTATACAATTTGAATCTTATTGATGAAGTTTTACTAATTAATCCAAATGAAGTTTTACCAAATCCATCTTTGTGTAATTTGTAATTTCAGCTAAGTCAATGACAAATTTTAACAAGGATTAAATCACAAAATGAGCAACTCATCAACCCTTTATCCTATTCCTTTTACAAACAAATTACCAATTTTTTGAGGGGAAGAAGTATGGAAATATGGTGTACCGGTTTTGAACATTGAAGGGAATAGGTACAATTGATTTGTATGTGGTTGAAA
>SNQJ01S0000945.1:680787-690887 GCA_010110895.2 Picea sitchensis
AAATAAAATAACATTACTAATCTAATATGCCCCAATTAAGGGGTAATGGGCCAATATTAGGGCTTAACACTATGGAACCAACTTGAAGTGTGAAATATGTATGAAATGTAATGAAATATAATATATTATAGAATAAAATTATATAGCAAAATGTATTACCAAAGTGAATTTTAATTTTCTACTCAATTCCACATCACTACCACCAACTTATATCCATCTTAAGCCAGATCTATCAAACACCAAGAGGGGTCAAATCTTTAGAGGTGCAAACCTTCATGAAGTTTTACTTTGATTTGATCCCTTTGGACACTTGATAAATCTAAAGTTAAAATAAATCTACACTAATAAATGACAAACATGCATATAATAACTATGTAAGTTCACTGGAATATTATAAGAAACCCAAATATAACTTTCCATTCTCTCCTAGGAGGTAAATAAATGACTTAAAGACCTAAGACCAAGAGACATTTAACAAGAGTAGAAGTCTAGCCCTTTATGAACCATTAGACAAGTTATTTAAAGTGGCCAAGTTTTGTTTACACATATGATGTTACATCAAAGTCTTGAGATTGTATCATTAAAGACTAAGTCAACAATTCTAAGTATTAAAAGTTTTTCTCTACTATAAAAAAAAATCCATCCTCTTAGTACTAATAATATAAAATGCTTTTATGCCCTTGGGGGGTAGCTCAATTGGCAAGTGTCGTGAAAATGAAGTTCCATGAGGTTTCGAGTTCAACTCCCCCTGACTTACAATGTGTGCCAACATAAAAAAAAATATAAAATGCTTTTATCAACTAACTTTAAACTCTACTAAAATTTGTGCCAACATAATTCTTTAACTAGTTACTTTTAACTATAAAACTATGATGAGGTCAAATCATGAAAAACTCACATTTGAATTCATATGCATTAACTCTCAACTAACCATAACTATCTTAAATGATGATAATTATTTAAATCTCACCATAGTTTCATAGTAAAAAATAATTATTTGAATCTTATGGGTAGTAAGTTATCATTTGAATTTCATAGTAAAAAGTAATTATTTGAATTTCATAGTAAAAAGTAATTATTTGAATTTCATATGTAGTAAGTTATCATTTTGAATTTCATATTAAAAAATAATTATTTGAATTTCATAGTAAAAAGTAATTACTTGAATTTCATGGGTAGTAAGTTATCATTTGAATTTCATATTAAAAAGTAATTATTTGAATCTTATGGATAATAAGTTATCATTTCAATTTCATATTAAAAAGTAATTTTAATTTTCACTTTTTAAAGTTGTTATTTCTGATCGTTGTGGGAGTGAGCGTCATCAATTGCTTATTTAATTAAATGTTTCTTAGAAGTAACCCAATCCAAATGAACTCCAACAAATTAACCTATAATTAAATATTTATTTATCACCAAACCAAACCAACTTCAAAATTAGAATGGCCGCACACCATCTTGACGAAAGGCGATGGCGGTGGTTTTGAAAGTAGAAAAGGGGAAAAAAGCGGGCATCAGAAAAGCTTAAACATACTTGAAATTTGAGGAGAGTTCGTGACCGTTGGAATGGAGTACATATAAAACATTTTCATGATAGCCAACACAACACTAGTTTCATCTCAACTTCTTTCCGCATTCAGCATTTGCTTGGCTTGTTTGTTTGATCCACAGCATGGCCATGCATATTGATTTTTTTTTGTCTATTTTATTTATTTTGTTTGATCCACAGCATGGCCATGCTTGTTTGTTTGATCCACAGCATGGCCATGCATCTTGATTTTTGGTTGTATTTGGTGTTCTGGTTTATTATTTTTTTCGTTTCGTTTTTTTGGCGTTGGAATTTGGCCGGCCGATTTTCTTTTATTGCTGAATGCAGAGCAGAAGATGAAATGTAGAGATGAAACTCATGATATTTATCTTTCCGAGCCGGTGGTGGAGCAACAGGTATAGTCTTGGTTTTTATAGTTACTTATCTTTCTCCATGTTTCTTTTCTTCCTTTCTTTTCTTGAAACGATGTTTGGTTGCTTTAAACTTTACAGTTGAATTACGGAGGAAATGATATGACATCGAGAAGAAGAGACACAGAAGGTACGGGCAATCTTTTCTTATTTAGGAGTTTAAAGCTGTGGTCTCTGACAATTTCCTTTTCCATCTTCTCCTCAAGTACATAGTACACCACTTTCTAGGTTATGTGCTTAATCTACACGACACTTCTCTCTCCGTATTTATCTTTTATTTCCAAATGCTGGGCAGTTTTTTTCATGAGATGACAGACTCATATCAATTACTGAGGAAATGATATGACATCGAGAAGAGACGTTGAAGGTACAGACAATCTTTTCTTATTTAGGGGTTTAATGTTGTGGTCGGACATGTCGTTTTTCCATATTCTCCTAGAATACTCTTATTTAGGGGTTTAATGTTGTGGTCGAACATGTTTTTTTTTCCATATTCTCCTAGAATACACCACTTTCTAGGTTATGTGCTTAATCTACATGACACTTCTCTCCATGTATTTATCTTTTATTTTGAGATTAATTTAGTTTTACAATTTTTTAATCCATCGTAATTCCGAATTTTTTAATCCTCTTATTTTGAATGCAGAGCACAAGATGAAATGTAGAGATGAAACTCATGATATTTACCTTTCGGAGATGGTGGTGGAGCAACAGGGATGGTCATGGTTTTTATGGTTACTTATCTTTCTCCATGTTTCTTTCTTTCCTTTCTTTTCCCATGTTTACAGTTCAATTACGGAGTTAATGATATGACATCAAGAAGAAGAGACACTTAAGGTACGGGCAATCTTTTCTTATTTAGGGGTTTAATGTTGTGTTCGTACAGTTTCCATCTCAATTTTGTTTTGACAGAGTACAGTTTCCATCTCCATTTTTTGCTAGAGTACAGTTTCCATCTCCATTTTTTGCTAGAGTACAGGGGTTATGTGCTTAATTTACACGGGAATTTTTTTAAAGGTTTAATGTTGTGGTCGTACAGTTTCCTTCTCAATGGCAATTTTATCTCCGTATTTATCTTTTATTTCCAAATCCTTGCGGATTTTTCATGAGATGACGGAGTATTTGTACGTGCAGTTCTTACAATCTTTCAGCCCTATCCCATTCTCATTATTAAGTGGAGGGAGTAGACATTCCATTTAAATAATTTGTGGATATCTGAAAGGATTTTTCATGATATGACGGAGTATGTGTACGTGCAGTTCTTACAATCTTTCGGCCCTCGCCCATTCTCATTATTAACTGGATTAACTGGAGGGAGTAGACATTTTGTTTAAATAATTTGTGGATATCTGAGGTATGTAGACATCCGCTTTAAATAATTATTGGATATCTGCTATTTATATTTATATCGAATTTCTGGTAACCAAAAATTTAAGATAAAAATAGAAAAGCACAACCGGCAAAGCTATCTATGGGGTATATGTTAGATTTAGTTTTCTCTTTGTAATAGTTCAGCCTTGAGAGATTAATTTAGTTTTACAATTTTTATTCATCATGGATTTGAATGAACGATGGGGACTTAATAACCTTAGGGTTAACACTTAATCAAGTTTGTGTCATATATGTAACTCCCAATCTTTATCAATGAAGAATGAACAAAATTGTAAGGTGGTTGATACGTTGAAATTTCACATAATTTCATAATTTAGAGTCGAGTTAAAGTTGAGTTGAAATATAGTTTCATAAATTGAAATTTAAGGTAACGAGGAATCGTAAGAAATGTAAATTCTAAATTAGTCAATAAAATTTATGGGTATACAAGACTAGTCTTCGATCCGCAGTCCAACGTCAACGTCTCCCACTATACATTTGAAGTTTCAACTTAATTCCATTATATTAGTTCGACGATTGAATTTTTTCAAGTTTTCTTATAAATTGTGCCAAATTTAAATCTCTTCACTAAACTTGGGTAAAGGTTCAGCCAGTGTTTGCTCTGCTACTTCTGCAGACTCGAACATCGGATGTTACTACCTCCATTTCTCACTGTGGGGAATATATTGATCCCTATCTTGGATTTCCTTCCAATTTCATACTCTTTTCTTCTTATCAGCTCATGGGATGCTACAGTCACATGCCTGGCTGCATCTTGTCTGCCTCATGATGGCACAGTGGCTAAGGCACCTTGCTACACAACCTCACTCGGTCCCATTGTTCGAATCGAGAATCCTGGGCCAAGAAACGAGAGACTGGAACGCAATAAGCCCCTGGTCGCGTGGCCTGAGGATTCTGTATCCCGTCCGAGGATTCTCGCTTCCTCCGCCATGATTAGAAGCCCAGTGATGCCATCAGGCAGAGATAATATGACAATGAATTCACTATGTGAGATGAATTCATGTTTTTCACGCGTCAAAGTCTTTCTGCATAGTAAACAATTGGTGCTCTGTCTTACGATATTATCTGAAGGACCCCCCAAAATGGTGCTTCCTTCAAAATAAACACAATCTGAGCAAAATAATATTTTCGAGGATCACAATATGAACAAATCAATGGTTTCGAGGGTTTTTTGGAACCTGTATATTCCGGTTAAAGCTTTGTTTATGAAGGTCGTGGGACTGAGACTACTTAGCAAACCGATTTTTCCCCATGAAAGCTAACGAAATATATCTGGTGAGTCACATATCTCTATACAAATTGGTTGTTGTTGTGTTGTTTATTTGATTTGCAGTTAGAGATGAGTCCATTTTTTCTTACAGGCCTTCATCTCATTCTTGGCTAGGTAGTAATCATTCTTTGCTAGGTATTAAACATCCTGCCATTTTCATCTAAAAACAGAGGAAACTGCTAAAAGTGTTAACCCTGTACTGTGACGTGGAATCATAAAGAGAAAACAGTTTGCCTGTACTGTGACATGGAATCATAAGGAGAAAAACACTTTACATGTATGCGAGGACAATTCTAGATTAAGCTTACTTTCATGGACTTCTTAGATCAAGATGTAAGTGAGTCATTTTCATTTTCATGCCTAGTTCTCCACTTTGTTGTGTAATGATTGGTTTAAGGAATGAATGGAGAATATGTTATGCATACCCACTAATTACAGGTGGGGCAAGGCCTGTATTTGGACTTAGGGCCGCGGGCCGCTATAGTCTGCAAAACTTCAACCATGACTTAACTCACACGTTTTTACATTACCTACCTTCCACTTTTTTTTTTAAGAATGTACATTCGCATTTGATTTTCCTGTGTAGGTTTTTACATTACCTATCTTCCAATTTTTTTTTTGAAGAATGTACATTCGCATTTGATTTTCCTGTGTATGTTTTTATGAAGTGGCCCTTTAGTTATGTTATATTTTGAATTTGTTTTTAGTTTTTCAAAATTAATTTAATTTTTAAAATTTTGTATTATTAATCAATTTGAATTAACTTGTATTTTGTCATTATTAAAATTTGGTTTTTGAAAACCAAAATAAATTTTGTATCATATATTTATAAAACTTATATTTATAAAGTTTATAATTTTGGGATTAGATTAAAATATATTAACAAATAACAAGATCTTTAAAATATTGAAATTTTATATAATTTTATAAACTTGGTTTATAATTTTGGGATTAGATTAAAATATATTAACAAATAACAAGATCTTTAATATATTAAAATTTAATATATTGAAATTTTATATAATTTTATAAATTTGGGTTAAGTTGGAGTTTAATTTGAATATGAAATATATTGAAATTTTACATAATTTTATAAATTTGGGTTAAGTTGGAGTTTAATTTTAATATGATTATCTTTTGTAAAATTATATATTAAATTTGTTAATAAAATTTATAGATATATAAAGTTAATTTTTATTAGCTATATGTATTTACATAGGATAATATTTACTCATTACTTTCCTTAGTCAACAATATAATATCAATGATATATGCATCCAATTTATACAAAGGATTATGTATTAGATCGTGTAGTAAGATGAGTTGGGATAAGCTCCATGCCCGATAAACTTAATTTTGTGAACCAGTGGCTAAAAATGTTATACATTGAATTTCTTATGGACACAACTAAATACATTTCTAGTTTCTACTTTTAGTAATATAGCTCTATGATTGATATTTTTTTTGGTTCATATTAATTGTGCCAAGGCCCTCACTATTAATGAGAAATTAATGACAACATGAGCTAAATAAATTTTTTGAGTGGTTTTTTTAGGACTTTGTATATTTATGTTGAAGTTCATTTACTCTAGTGAATCTATGAAACTATGGATGCCAAAAGACTTGAACTAGTTATCAAACATATTTTCCCCAAATCAAAGATAACAAAATATATATGTTCCCTCACATATCTCCACACAAAATTGGTTGTTGCTAAATCCCCTTGACTTATTTTCCAATCATTTATACTTGTAAAGTAAATACCTTGTTATGGGATATTGCTTCCTCGTTATTTTCTTTTAAAGTGAGAGTCAAATTATTTTCTTTCCTAGTTCCTTTACCCTCATGGATATCAAAGTCAAATGTGTGAATGAGTATTTAGAAAGCTTGAATTCCTACTCCACATACTTATGGTTTATGTTAATCTATGCAACCTTCCCAACCCTACTAAGCAAGGGGTTTAATCTTGCTCCTCTTTTCAAATATAGGCCATTTGCAATAGTTTTAAGCTTAAATGTGCAATTGTTGATCATTGATTTTCCCTCTTCATGTCTATCACGAAATGGGTATAACCACTTTCTCTCTTATTGAGATTACTTGTCAAGATTTTAACAAATCAAAAGAGAAATTCTTTAGCTTGTTGATTCTCAACATCTATGTTATGACTAACGTTATGTAGTCTCTCTTTTTTGGTCCTCGATCGAGAACTTGAGTACAAAATTATCCTATGTCATTTCATGGACCTCCTTCTAAGCTCCTTCCTTCTTATCATATGGGTTCACCCTCACATATTAAGAAAAACCTTACTCTCTTGGTCTATTTCCCCATTTTTGTCTCATCTTTTCCGTGATCAGTGATTGCTATTGTGATATTCCTTTAGTTGAGGGCCTCACTTGAGGTGTTATCATTCCAACAAGGGTCAATGTGATCTATCTCTTGGTAATATTGCTTCATTATTTATTTGATATATCTAGTGTGTTATTGTACATATTTTGCATTACTTTGGAGACATTTTTCCAGGTACATCACAAAGAGGATCTTGTTGCTTTGGATATTGGTGGGAGGCTCAAATATTGTTGGTTTTGAACAACTGATACATGCCCTATTTTTCCCAAGTAGCATGTCACCCTTCTTTCCTTCCTTTGGTTTTGTTTCTTTGAGTTTCTAGCTAAATCACATAGTACAATTGTAGAATTAGGAAACATAAATGTTTACATCTTAGTAATTTTTTGTTTCCATAGTTGTCAAGGAAACCTTAAGACCTAGCCAAAATTCACTAAACATATCCATCCATAAGAGAACATTAAAAACAGATTTTAGCAAGTAACTTATTGGTTTCCATTGTTCCCTTCACTCCTCATGGGCTCTCGATTACCCCGATAACTGAGTAGTGAATCTGCTCCATCACTCTTCTGTTTTGATGGTTGGTCCATTTATGTGGCGGTGAAGTGATTCATTCTAAATGTTATAATAGATTTTGGCAACAACACTAAGGACTTCTTTACAACCATTTCCTTCCTCAAGCGAAGGCTTCTAAACCATGGAGGAGTCCTTTAGATTTGTTAGACCTACCTTCTCTTTTGACCTCTGAGATCTACCTTCTTTTTTGGCCTCATTAGGGAAATTTTGAGGTAAAAAATGGGTCTCAAAACAAAAAATGTAACATGAAAATCAAATTTAAAAGAACCAATAGGATTCAAGATGATGATGTCAACCATAAGGGTAAATAATTTTTGAGGAAGTGGAAGACAACTATTTTTTCTAATCATATTTTTTATTTATCTCCTTATAGGTTTACTCAAATTTCAAGTTTAGGCTTTCATTGGATGTGGAATTAGAATCTGCATTCAATGAGTACCCACTCTGCATACTTTTGATAGACCCACAGTGGGATAACTTGAAAATACATGAAAAAAACACATTTCTTGAAAACAAACACTTTTTTTTTTGTGTATTTGCAGTATATGAAGAAACACGTTTTTTTTCATGTATTTCCATTTTATCTCACTGTGGGTCTATCAAAAGTATGAAAAGTGGTACTTGTTGGATGAATAATCTATTTTTGCATCCATTGAGTGCCTACACTTGAAATTTGAGTAAACCTATAAGGAGATAAGTAAAAAATATGATTAAAAAAATAGTTTTCTTCCTTTCCCTTTGAAAATTGATAACTCTTATTTTTTATTTTAACTATTATTTTATTATTTTCTTTGGGAGGCCCATTTTAGACCTCAAATTTTCCCTAATACTTTGACCTTTTTTCCCTACTGAGCAGAGGCCAATATCACTTCCCCTTTTCATATCAAGGCTATGTGCAATGATTTGAAGCTTAAATGTACAACTGTTAATTTTGGATCTTCCCTTGAAGTTATACCTCTGTGAATTTATTGTGACATGGGTATATCCAATTTCTCTCCTACTAAAATTGCTTGTTGATGTTTTTTCAAATAGGAAGAAAAATCAAATGACTCCTTGACTCTTACATTACTCCTTGATGTGTTATCTCTCTTTCTAGTTATCGATTGAGACCATGACTACAACCTCATTCTAAGAGGACCCTAGCTTGGTGTTATGATGGCCATCTTACCCAACTTCATGGGGGAGATACCCCTCTACATGAAGGTGAGTCATATTCTCCTTATGCCCTTCCTCTTCTTTTCTCTACTTAGAGTAGGAGCCTTTACCACTTCTTCTTCTTCTTCTAGGTCTCTCCTTTGCTCCACTCAAGCTATGTGCCCTTTCTTACTTTTCCAAATCATCAGGGCATCTCTGTCACACTTTTTCTTCCCTAGGTAGGCCTAACATGTTGTTTAGTCATTTCATGGTTCTCTTGGATGATATTTTTCCTTCCCATCCCATTGGTTCCCCTTTACATATTGTGGGCACTCTTCCCCTCTTGGTCTCGTGTCCCCCTTTTGTCTCCTCCTATCCTAGATGATGGATTTATATTGGGTTATTCCTTCAGGTGAGATCCCCACTTGAAGTGCTATGGTTCCAGCTGTGATCAATAGTTTCCCTCTTTTTTTGTTTCCTTCATAAGAAATGGTCTTGGCCAGATCATCTAGTAGAAATGTAGTTGTATGGATGCCTTAGGGGACCTTTCTTCAATTCCCCCTCTTCTCTTCCTCGAGGATAAATTAATATTGGTTTTTTCCTTCATGCGAGGGTCCTCTTCTCATCACCCTCTCCCTTTTGTCGCCTTCCTAGGTAATGGTCTTGGCTATTTCATCAGTAGAACCATGGTTGTATGGATACTTGAGGTGACCTTGCTACCATTGCCACTCTTATCTCCCAATTCCTGTCCCTCCTTTGTTGTCTTCTCTATCTTTTTCTTTGTGTATGCTTGCCTTATTAGTGAGTGGACATCATGTCCAACTCTCTACTACACTTGGGGCATAAACTCTATCTTCCCTTGATCTTCGGCTTGTGTGATTACATGTTATTTCTTCATCTAGTGGCCACTTGTCCAATGAATAAGATAGAGTGTCATTTGCTCCATGACGAATTCATGTGAGTTCAAGTATTGCAACATTAAACTCTTGCTCGTGGTTTGTAGTTTAGCTATTATTTATTTTTAATAGTTAGATTTATCCTTGTTTTGAACGTCTAGTTGTTATTTGTTGTTTGTAGATAGACTTATCACACTTTTTGTAACTTGCTATTTCATGGTTTACTTATCGTCTAATGTTGATAGCCAACCTTGTCATTATTTGGCAATTAGTTGAGCTCATGGTTTAGTTATCATTTCTTCTTTATAGAAAAACTTGGCATGCTCTTGTAACTTCATGCTTTTATAGCATAGATCTTATTTTCTCTATTGTAAACTACAAGTGAAGACTTACAAGAGAGTAAGAGAGAGGAAATCCACACTCTCTTCTCTTATTCACATCTCATCACAAGAGCGAATACAAGTGAGTGATTCGATATGTTGTAAAAAGACCCCCTCCTTCCGGTTTTCTATCAAAACCCTAATCTCCAA
>SNQJ01S0000945.1:690937-709745 GCA_010110895.2 Picea sitchensis
CTATTTCACGGTTTACTTATCGTCTAATGTTGATAGCTAACCTTGTCATTATTTGGCAATTAGTTGAGCTCATGGTTTAGTTATCATTTCTTCTTTATAGACAAACTTGGCATGCTCTTGTAACTTCATGCTTTTATAGCATATATCTTATTTTCTCTATTGTAAACTACAAGTGAAGACTTACACGAGAGTAAGAGAGAGGAAATCCACACTCTCTTCTCTTAGTCACATCTCATCACAAGAGCGAATACAAGTGAGTGATTTGATATGTTGTGCAAAGACTCTCTCCTTCTGGTTTTCTATCAAAACCCTAATCTCTAATTTGCTAGGAACAAAGCCTAACCCTAGAACACCAAGTTCCTCCAAGAAACCCCAGTGCCTCAAGAAAGAGATAATACAGGTACAAGAGAAGGATAAAGAGAGAGCAAGAGAGAGGAAATATGCACTATCTTCTCTTAGTCACATTTTTTCACAAGAGTGAATACAAGTGAGTGAATCAATATGTTGTAGAAAGACACTCTCCTTTCGATTTTCTATGAAAACCCTAATCTCCAATTTCCAATGGATAGACCCTAACCCTAGGACTCTAAGATGCTCCAAGAAACCCTAGTGCCTCAAGAATGAGAGAGCATACAAGTACAAGTGAAGATTTAGGAGAGAGCAAGAGAGAGGAAATGCACACTCTCTTATCTTAGTCACATCTCATCACAAGAGTGAATACAAGTGAATGAATCGATATGTCGTAGAAAGACTCTCTCCTTCTTGTTTTCTCTCAAAACCTTAATCTCTAATTTCCAAGGGATAAACCGTAACACTTGAACTCCAAGATGATCAAAGGGACACTAGCTTCAAGAGAGAGAGAATACAAGTACAAGTGAATACTTAAGAGAGAGTACGAGATATGAAATGCACACTCTCTTCTCTTAGTCAAATCTGATTAGAAGAGCGAATACAAATGCATGAATCGATATTTTGTAGAAATACTTTTTCCTTCCAGTTTTTTGTCAAAACCCTAATCTTTAATTTCCAAGGGATAAACCCTAACCCTTGAGGAGCTATATTTTCTTGGAGCATCTTGGATTTGTAGGGTTAGGGTTTATCCCTTGGAAATTAGAGATGGGGGTTTTCATATTGATTCATTCACTTGTATTCACTATTCTGATTCGCTTGTAGAAAGACACTCTCCTTTCAGGTTTTGTCTCAAAACCCTAATCTCCAATTTTCTAGGGATAAACCCTAACCCTAGAACTCCAAGATGCTCCTAGAAATCCTAGCGCCTCAAGAGAGAGAGAATACAAGTACAAGTGAAGACTTAAGAAAGAGTAGGAAAGAGGAAATGCACACTCTCTTCTCTTAGTTACATCTCATCACAAGAGTGAATACATACGAGTGAATCAATATGTTGTAGAAAGACTCTCTCCTTCCGGTTTTCTCTCAAAACGTATATCTCCAATTTCCAAGGGATGAACCCTTTCCCTAGAACTCCAAGATGCTCCAAGAAACCGTACCACCTCGAGAGAGAGAGGGAGAGAGAGGTACAAGTGAAGACTTAAGAGAAAGAGAGAAGAAATGCACACTCTCCTCTCTTAGTCACTTCTCATCACAAGAGTGAATCAAAGTGAGTGAATCGATATGTTGTAGAAAGACTCTCTCTTTCCGTTTTTCTCTCAAAATCCTAATCTTCAATTTCCAAGGGAAACCTTAACCCTGGAACTACAGGATGCTCCAAGAAACATGGTACCTCAAAAGAGAGAGATAATACAAGTACAAAACTTAAGAGAGAGTAAGAGAGAGGAAATGTCCACTCTCTTCTCTCAATCACATATCATCACAAGAGTTAATACTCTCCTTTGGTTTTTCTCTCAAAAACCTAATCTCCAATTTCCAAGGGACAAAACTTAACCCTAGAAATCCAAGATGCTCCAAGAAACCTTAGTTTCTCAAGAGAAATAATATGAGTACAAATGAAGTCTTAAGAGAGAAGAAATGCACACTCTCTTCTCTTAGTCACATCTCATCACAAGAGTGAATCGATATATTGAACAAAGACTCTCTCCTTCCGTTTTTCTCTCAAACCCCTAATATCCAATTTTTGAGGGATAAGCGCTAACCCTAGAACTCCAAGATGATCCAAGAAACCCTATTTCCTTAAGAGAAATAATACAAGCACAAGTGAATACTTAAGAGAAATAAAATGCACACTCTCTTCTCTAAGTCACATCTCATCACAAGGGTGAATCGATATGTTGTAGAAAGGCTCCCTCCTTTTGGTTTTCTCTCAAAACCCTAATCTACGATTTTCGAGGGATAAACCCTAAGCTTAGAACTCCAAGATGCTCTAAGAAACGTAATGCTTGAAGAGAGAGAGAATACAAGTATAAGTGAAGACTCAAAAGAGAGGAAATGCACACTCTCTTCTCTTAGTCATATCTCATCACATGAGGGAATACAAGTGAGCAAATCAATATGTTGTAGAAAGACACTCTCCTTTCAGTTTTCTCTCAAAACCCTAATCTCCAATTTCCAAGGGATAAACCGTAACCCTAGAACTCTAAGATGCTCTAGGAAACCCTAGTGCCTCAAGAATGAGAGAGAATACAAGCAGAAGTGAAGATTTAGGAGAGAGTAAGAGAGAGAAAATGTGCACTCTCTTCTCTTAGTCACATCTCATCACAAGAGTGAATACAAGTGAGTGAATTGATATGTTGTAGAAAGACTTTATCCTTCTTGTTTTCTCTAAAAACCCTAATATCCAGTTTCCAAGGGATAAACCCTAACTGTCGAACTCCAAGATTCTCCAAGAGACCCTAGAGCCTCAAGAGAGAGAGAATACGTACAAGTGAAGACTTAAGAGAGAGTAAGAGAGAGGAAATGCTCACTCTCTTCTCTTAGTCATATCTCATCACGAATCAAATTGTTGTATAACAACTCTCTTGTTATGGTGCTCTCTCAAAACCCTTATCTCCAATTTCCAAGGGATAAAACCTAACCCTAGAACTACAAGATGCTCCAGGAAACTATAACACATCAAGAGAGAGAGAATACAAGTACAAGTGAAGAGAGAGTATGACAGAGGAAATACACACTCTCTTCTCTTAGTCACATCTCATCACGATAGTGAATATAGGTGAGTGAATTGATATGTTGTAGATAGACTCTCTCCTTCTGATTTTGTCTCAAAACCCTAATCTCCAATTTCCACGGACAAAACTTTAACCCTAGAACTCCAAGATGCCTCAGGAAACCATAGTGCCTCAAAAGAGAGATAATAATAAGAGACAGGAACCATACACTCTCTTCTCTTAGTCACATCTCATCACAAGAGTGCATACAAGTGAGTGAAACAATATGTGTTAGAAAGACTCGTCTTTCAGTTTTCTCTCAAAACCCTAATTTCTAATTTCCAGGGGATCAACCCTAACCCAAGAACTGCAAGATGCTCCAAGAAACCCTAGTGCCGCAAGAGAGAGAGAGAGAATACAAGTATTACTGAAGACTTAAGAGAGAGTAAGAGAGAGAAAATATGCACTCTCAATTTTCTCCAAAAACCCTAACCTTCAATTTCCTAGGGATAAACATAACCCTAGAACACCAAGATGCTCCAAGAAACCCTAGTTCCTCAAGAAAGAGAAAAAGAAAATACAAGTACAAGTGAAGACTTAGGAGATACTAAGAGAGATGAAATGTGCCATCTCTTCTCTTAGTGTGTTGTAGAAAGAGTGAATACAAGTGAGTGAATCAATGTGTTGTAGAAAGAGTCTCTCCTTTTGGTTTTCTCTCAAGACCCTAATCTCCAACTTCCAAGGGGTAAAACCTAACCCTAGAACTCCATGGTGCTCCAAGAAACCCTACCACCTCAAGAGAGAGAGAGAGGGAGAATACAAGTACAAGTGAAGACTTAAAAGAGAGTAAGAGAGAGGAAATGTGCACTCTCTTCTCTTAGTCACATCTCATCACAAGAGTGAATACAAGTGAGTGAATTGATATGTTGTATAAAAACTCTAATTGTGGGTTTTTCAAAAAATCCTAATCCCCAATTTCCAAGGGATAAACCATTGCCCTAGAACTCCAAGATGCTCCAAGAAACCCTAGCACCTCAAGAGAGAGAGAATACAAGTACAAGTGAAGACATAAGGCAGAGTAAGAGAGAGGAAATGCAGACTATCTTCTCTTAGTCAGATCTCATCATAAAACTGAATACAACTGAGTGAATCGATATGTTGTAGAAAGACTCTCCTTTCGGTTTTCTCTCAAAACCCTAATCTCTAGTTTCCAAGGGATAAAACACAACCCTAGAAGACACCCTAGCGTTGAGAGAGAGAGAGAGTACAAGTACAAAACTTAAGAGAGAGTCACAGATAGGAAATGTGCCCTCTCTTCTCTTTGTCACATCTCATCACACGAGTGAATACAAATAAATGAATCCATATGTTGTAGAAAGACTCTCTCCTTCTGGTTTTCTCTCAAAACCCTAATCTCCAATTTTCAAGGGATAAAACCTAACCCTAGAACTCAAATATGCTCCAAGATATCCTAGCACCTCAAGAGAGAGAATACAAATGAAGACCTAAAACATTAAGAGAGAGGAAATGCTCACTCTCTTATCCTAGTCATATCTCATCACAAGAGTGAATACAAGTGAGTGAATTGATATGTTGTAGAAAGATTCTCTCCTTCCGTTTTTCTGTCAAAACCCTAATCTCCAAATTTCAAGGAATAAACCCTAACCCGAGAACTCCAATATGCTCCAAGAATCCCTAGCCCCTCAAGAGAGAGAGAGAGAATACAAGTACAAGTGATGACTTAAGAGAGAGAAAATGCACACTCTCTTCTCTGAGTCACATCTCATCATAAGAGTGAATACAAGTGAATGAATCATTTTGTTCTAGAAAGACTCTCTCCTTCTGGTTTTCTCTCAAAACTCTAATCGCCAATTTTGAAAGGATAAACACTAATACCAAAACTCCAAGATGCCCCAAGAAACCCTAGCACCGAGAGAGAGAGAGAGAGAGAGTACAAGTGAAGACTTAAGAGAGAGAAAGGTCTTCGCTCAAAACCATAATCTCCAATTTCTAAGGGATAAACCCTAACCCTAGAAGTCCAAGATGCTCCAATAAACACTAATGCCTCAAGAAAGAGAGAATACATGTGAAGAATTAATAGAGAGGAAATTTGAACTCTCTTCTCTTAGTCACATCTCATCACAATATTGAATGCAAGTGACAGAATCGATATGTTGTAGAAAGACTCTATGCTTCCACATTTCTCTCAAAATCAGTATATCCTATTTCCAAGGGATAAACCCTAACACTAGAACTCCAAGATTCCCCAAGAAAGCCTTGCGCCTAGAGAGAGAGAGAGAATACAAGTAAAAGTGAAGACTTGAGAGAGAGTAAGAGAGATAAACTGCACACTCTCTTCTCTTAGACACATCTCATCTCAAAAGTGAATCGATATAATGAAGAAACACTCTATTTTTTTCAATTTCTCTAAAAGCCCTAATCTCCAATTTCCAAGGGATAAATCCTCACCCTAGAACTCCAAGATGCTCCAAGAAACATTACGCCACAATAGAGAGATAGAGAGGATACAACTATAAGTGAAGACTTACAAGAGAGTAAGAAAGAGGAAATCCACACTCTCTTCTCTAATTCAGATCTCATCACAAGACGGAGTACAAGTGAGTGAATCGATATGTTGTAAAAAGATTCTCTCCTTTTGGTTTTCTATCAAAACCCTAATCTCCAATTTGCTAGTGATAAATCCTAACCCTAGAACTCCAAGTTACTCCAAGAAACCCTAACGCCTCAAGAGAGAGAGAATACAGGTACAAGATAAGAATTAAGAGAGTAAGAGAGAGGAAATGTGCATTATATTCTCTTAGTCAGAGATCATCACAAGAGTGAATGCAAGTGATTAAATTGATATGTTGTAGAAAGACACTCTCCTTTCGATTTTCTATCAAAACCCTAATCTGCGATTTCTAATGGATAAACCCTAACCCTAGAACTCTAAGATGCTCCAGGAAACCTTGGTGCCTCAAGAATGAGAGAGAATACAAGTACAAGTGAAGACTTAGAAGAGACTAAGAGAGAGGAAATGCATGCTCTCTTCTCTTAGTCACATCTCATCACAAGAGTGAATAGAAGTAAGTGAATTGATTGTTGATGTTTGGACAACATCAAGAAGACATTATTCTAGATTAATAATTAATAATATCATTATTGATTATTAAATAATATATATAATAAGTAAATGATAATAATAAATAGTTATTGATTATCCAAGGTATGCATCCTTTCGTGGATGGTCACCATATGTTCTCTATATATGGAACACTCATCATTGTAATAATATATTGATCTCACATTATCTCATATAAAAAAATCAACATGGTATCAAAGTAGGACTGGGCTTGACTCCCTCGTGGGAGGGCCCAAGAAAATGAGAGAGATAGCTTGCATTTTATTTATTCTCATTCGGAGTGGATATCCTTCAAGATATAAGGAACAAAAACATGGTTGGTGTGGTAGTAGTTGTTTTGGACCAAGAGACTTCAAGGAAAGAGGGAGGTCTCAACATGTTCACACAATCGATTGAGTAGAATTGTTAGTACCTTGTGAGGAATTCATAAACTGGATGAATGGTAGAAGTGTCTCTGCTAACAATATGACATATATCAAGTTGGAGATACTCATAAGTTATCATTGGCACACTCTTTGAAAGTGGCTCTATTAGTTCGTCCATTTAAGCCGTGTATCTTTTGAGGTATTCAATGTCCACATTTCTCGATGAGATCGAGGAGAGGACATGCATTTGCACATCACCTGCGTTTGTGGTGACACTCACAATGAAATCCAAAGCTCTCTTGTCTCGATCACTGACCTTGTTTCCCATAGGAGAACTCATTTGATCTTCTCGCAAACGTAGTCGTAGGAGCAAAATCAAGAATGATATCGCCGATGACTAGGTACCGGTGATCTGTTAGGGGAAAGATCTACTCTTACTCTTCCTGACACCTTGCTCGGTGATCTATATGGGGAAAACCCATTGCTAGAGAGAGCATGTGTAAGTAGAGGGTATAAGAGAAGAGATGTGTGTCGACTCTTAAATCTATGTATGAAAAAGATGAGGAAATTCTATGAAAAATCAATAGCAATCTCTTACTCATTCAAATTTATTGAATGTTGGTTAGCTCCACTAGATCTCGATGAACTGTGGACAATTTAACCCTTTAAACACCCGTGAGATGTTCCAATTACCATAAACTTGAGCATTGTTGGGCACATTCATGACTTCCTTATGATCATTGTCGACAACAACCTGAGAAACCAGGTTTTATGGCTTTGAAGATCCTGCCACATCACAAGAGTCATAAACTTTGAAGTTACAAAGCTTGGGAAAATTTAGAGTACTTCCTTTTATTTTGAAGATGTATTTAGGGCACATGCATTGCATAGATTGAAGGAAGTTATGGGTGCAAGCTTACCAATACAGTTATAGTTCTTCCTTTGTGTGCAGAGAAGGTTGGAGTTGTGCAGAAAGAGATCTCAAGTATTCAACCTAAAGTTATTTTGTTTATGTCCAAGAACAAGAAGCTTTATGTTCATGAGAAAGTAAACGTTTAATAGGACAATCTAGTTATTACATGTGGAGGCGACATTTTCCTGTGAAAAATGAGTGTAAGGTTGAGCAGTGAAAAGAAGCCACACGAGATTGTTGAGGAAACCATTAGATCATTGTGGTAGCACAACCATATCTTAGAATTCCTCCTATTGTCTACCCAGTTTAGAGGTGCTCGCTTACACTTCCTCGAATTGCCAAATTAATGTGATCACTGTAGACTTCCTTTGAAGTGATAAGCAGTGACAAACCCTCTAGTCGAGATCACATGAAGCTTGTGTTAATGTGTTGATGTTTAAGGAAACAGAGTGAGACATTCTCCCCTGAGGGTTATGTGTGGACTAGTAGGGGGGGATGTGGAGTTCATACTAACGTGCCTTAGATGGTCAGATGAAGGAACCAAAACATTGGTTTCACGGGGAAACCTCGATATGTGTTGGAGACATTGGTTCCATGAGGGAACCTCGATATGTCTTAAGACATGTGTTCCACGAGGGAACCACGAGTTGTCTAGTATGGACATAGTTCATGAGTGAAGCTTGAGGTTGGATACTTCAGGATATTTGGGTGTCCAATATACATTCATGTACCCAAGGATAAAAGGACCAAGCTAGACCCTTCAGGTAGAAAGGGTACATTTGTGGGATACAATGAGTCTTCGAAGGCATACTAGATCTACATCCCTGGTCAGAGACAGATTGAGGTGAGCAAAGATGTTACCTTTGAGGAGGAGGTAGCCTTCAGGAGATCTAGAGGATCTCACATGGAGATTGATAGTGAGAGACATCAAGAGATGACCCTAGTGTTTCTAGAGGGAGTAGCCTATAGAAGTCCACATGGGAGTGCCATGTGTGACAAACATTCTCCATATCGTAATCCTCTGTGACTGAGTTGAGTTGATCTGTGAGGACACTTATCCGAGAGGGATAAGTGGGTTTGGGCTTATATCCCAATGCCCCTTGTGGAGAGAACATGAGTACATGTCCCTTGTGCAAAGCACATGAGGACATGTCAAGGGAGTTGACCTTGATGCCACACACTATGGGGTAGCCTCTATAAGTCCACATGGGAGTGCCATGTGTGACAGACCTTTTACTACTATAGTGCTTGTGTACCACTAGAAGTGAGTGTGTGTCACTAGACAATAGTTGTGTGCTACTAGCAATGGTTGTGTACCACTAGACAATAGTTGTGTACTAGTATGGAAGGATACCTCCCTAGCTAAGAGGGAGTGTTGATGTTTCAACATCGGGTGAACCTTCTCCTAGATTGGGCTGCAGACTAAGGGAGATAGGATACATTTATCACAAAGGTGTACTTGTGGAAAATGGGCCTAGGCGTAGTCCTTCCTTGATCATGACAAGGAATAATATGGACTTGAGGTGCTTGAGGTACTTTCCACGTGTCAGTTAGCATTAGGATGACATTCACTCACAAGGGTATACTTGTAGGTGAATGACCCTGGTGTAGTCTTTGTCCTAGTCATAGTGATTTGACAAGGAATGATAAAGACTCAAGATGTTAGATGTTATCACATGTAGACCCAGACTGAGCCCGATCTCAAAGAGAGCCAATTGGCTCAGAGGGAGAGCTAGAGAAGGAGTTTCTCGTGGGTTCAAGTAGGAGAGAGACATCTCCCAAGACTGATAGACAAGTGTCATGAGTCTAGGGAGAAGTTTTTATACTTAAGAGATAAGCTTGGCATGATGAAATATGTCTCCCTCATTGAGAGTGAGTGTTGATGTTTGGACAACATCGGAAAAAAATTATCCTAGATTAATAATTACTAATATAATCATTGATTATTAAATAATATATATAATAAGTAAATGAAAATAATAAATAGTTATTGATTATCCAAGGGATGCATCCTTTCATGGATGGTCACCATATGTTCTCTATATATGGAACACTCATCATTTTAATAATATATCGATCTCATGCTATCTCATATAAAAAAATCAACATCGATATGTTGTAGAAAGACTGTCTCCTTCATTTTTCTCTCAAAACCATAATCTCCAATTTCCAAGGGATAAACTCTAACATGATCCAAGAGATCCTGGCACTTCAAGAAAGAGAGGATACAAGTACATGTGAATAATTAAGAGAGAGTACGAGAGAGGAAATGCACTCTCTTCTCTTAGTCAAATCTCATAAGAAGAGTGAATACACATGGGTGAATCAATACGTTGTAGAAAGACTCTTTCCTTCCAGTTTTCTGTCAAAACCCTAATCTCTAATTTCCAAGGGATAAACCCTAACCCTTGAGGCGTTATATTTTCTTGGAGCATCTTGGATTTCTAGGGTTAGGGTTTATCCCTTGGAAATTGGAGATGAGGATTTTGAAAGAAAACTAGAAGGAAAGATTCTTTCTACAAAATATTAATTCACTCACTTGTATTCACTCTTGTGATTTTCTTGTAGAAAGACTCCCTCCTTTCGATTGTCTCTCAAAACCCTAATCTCCAATTTTTGAGGGATAAACCCTTAACCCTAGAACTCCAAGATGCTCCTAGAAATCCTAGTGCCTTAAGAGAGAGAGAATACAAGTACAAGTGAAGACTTAAGTGAGAATAAGAAAGAGGAAATGTGCACTCTCTTCTCTTAGTTACATATCGTCACAAGAGTGAGTACAAGTGAGTGAATCAATATGTTGTAGAAAGAATCTCTCCTTTTGGTTTTCTCTCAAAACCTTAATCTCCAATTTTCAAGGGATAAACCCTAACCCTAGAACTCCAAGATGCTCCAAGAAACCGTACCACCTTAGGAGAGAGAGAGAGAGAGAGAGAGAGAGAGAGAGAGAGAGAGAATATAAGTACAACTGAAGACTTAAGAGAAAGAGAGAGGAAATGCACACTCTCTTCTCTTAGTCACATCTCATCACAAGAGTGAATACAAGTGAGTGAATTGATATGTTGTGGAAAGACTCACTCCTTCCAGTTTTCTCTCGAAAAGCTGATCTCCAATTCCAAAGGGATATACCCTAACCCTTGAACTCTAAGATGCTCCAAGAAACCCTATCACCTCAAGAGAGAGAGAATACTAGTACAAGTGAAGACTTAAGAATTAGTAAGATAGAGAAAATGCACACTCTCCTCTCTTAGTCATGTCTTATCCCAAGAGTGAATAGAAGTGAGTGAATTGATAATTTCTAGAACAACTATCCCTCTGTTTTTCTGTCAAAACACTAATCTCCAACTTCTAAGGGATAAAACCTAACCCTAGAACTCCAATATTCTCCAAGAAACTGTGATGCCTCAAGAGAGAGAGATAATACAAGTACACGTGAAGACTTAAGAGAGAGAGATAATACAAGTACACGTGAAGACTTAAGAGAGAGTAAGAAAGACGAATTGTGTACTCTCTTCTCTTAGTCACTTCTCATCACAAGAGTGAATACAAGTGAGTGAATCAATATGTTGTAGAAAGACTCTCTTCTTCTTCTTTTCTCTCAAAACCCTAGTCTCCAATTTCCAAGTGTTAAACCATAGCCCTAGAACTCGAAGATGGTCCAAGAAACCCTGGCGCCTCAAGAGAGAGAGATAATACAAGTACAAGTGCAAACTTGAGAGAGAGTAAGAGAAAGAAAATGTGGATTCTCTTCTCTTTGTCACATCTCATCACAAGAGTTAATACAAGTGAGTGAATCGATATGTTGTAGAAATACTCTCTCCTTCCTATTTTCTCTCAAAGCCCTAATCTCCATTTTCGAAGGGATAAACCACATTACTGGAACTCTAAGATGCTCCAAGAAACCCTCTCTTAGTCATAGAGAGGAAATGCAGATTCTCTTCTCTTAGTCACATATCTTCACAAGAGTGAATACAAGTGAGTGAATCGACATGTTCTAGAAACATTCTCTCCCTTTGGTTTTCTCTCAAAACCCTAAACTCTAATTTCGAAGAGATAATCCCTAATCCTAGAACTTCTAGATTCTCCAAGTATACCTAGCGCTTCAAGAGAGAGGGAGAATAAAAGTACAAGTGAAGACATAAGAGAGATTAAGAGAGAGGAAATGTGAACTCTCTTCTCTTAGTCACATCTCATGACAAAAGTGAATACAAGTGAGTGAATCGATATGTTGTAGAGAGATTGTCTCCTTCTGGTTTCCTCTAAAAATCATAATCTCTAATTTCCAATTGATAAACCATAACCCTATAACTCCAATATGCTCCAATAAATCTTCGCACCTCAAGAGAGTGAGATATATTAGAAGTACAAAACTTAAGAGACTGTAAGATGGAGGAAATGTGCACCCTCTTCTCTTAGTCACATCTTATCACAAGAGTGAATAAAAGTGAGTGAATTTATATGTTGTAAAAATAATATCTCCTACCGAAATTGTCTCAAAATCCTAATCTCCAATTTTTAAGGGATAAACCCTAACCCTAGAACTTTAAGATGCTCCAAGAAACCCTCGTGCCTCAAGAGATATAGAATACAAGTGAACATTTAAGGGATAGTTAAAGAGAGGAAATGTGCACTCTCTTTTCATAGTCACATGTCATCACAAGAGTGAAGATAAGTGAGTGAATTAAAATGTTGTATAAATATTATCTCCTTGCGGTTTTCTCTAAATACCATAAGCTCCAATTTCCAAGGGATAAACCCTAACCCTAGAACCCAAAGATGCTCCAAGAAACCCTAGCGGAGAGAGAGAGAGAGAGAGAGAGAATACAAGTATAAGTTAAGACTTAAGAGAGTAATAGAGTGATAATGTGCACACTCTTTTTTGGACATTAAAACATTTATGTTATCTTAGCTTATATATCTTCTATTAGTCACATCTCATCAAAAGAGTTAATACAAGTGAGTGAATCAATATGTTGTAGAAATACTCTCTTTTCGGTTTTCTCTCAAAACCCTAATCTCTAATTTCCAAGGGATAAACCCTAACCCTAGAACTCTAATATGCTCCAAGACACCCTTGCGTCGAGAGAGAGAGAGTGATACTACAAGTAAAAAACTTAAGAGAGAGTAACGGAAAGGAAATGTGGCCTCTCTTCTCTTAGTCACATCTCATCACAAGAGTGAATACAAGTGAGTGAATTGATATGTTGTAGAAAGACTCTCTCCTTCCGCTTTTCTCTCAAAACCCTAATCTCTAATTTCCAAGGGATAAACCCTAACATTAGAACTCGAAGATGCTCCAAGAAGCCCTAGTGCCTCAAGAGAGAGAGAATGCAAGTATAAGTGAAGACTTGAGACTAAGAGAGAGTAAATGCACACTCTCTTCTCTTAGTCAGATCTCATCACAAGAGTGAATACAAGTAAGTGAATCGATATGTTGTAGAAATAATCTCCTTTAGGTTTTCTCTCAAAACCCTAATCTCCAATTTTCAAGGGATAAACCCTAACCCTAGAGCTCAAAGATGATCTAAGATATTTGTTGTTGTCCTTATACACACTTGCAAATGTGAGCCAAGTCCTACTCACTTAGTGTGTCCTTGGAGGCACATGCCTAGGTTCAAAGCCCACGTTGTCACTTTGGCTTGAACCTTTTCCGTCTAGGCTTACTCCTAGGGAAGCCAAGGGGGTAGACCCTAGTTTCTAGATGTGATTTAGAGTTTAAGTTCTAGGAGTTGTTTTTAATTAGTTAAGGCTTAGGGGGAGTCTAACCTATGATGCAAAGGCAACAATGAAAGATGCAAGAGTTTCTATGTCAAGCAATCCTTTCCCTAGGTCAACTAAGACTAGTGCCTAAGGTTGGGCAAGGGGTCAACTAAATGTAAGGATGTTTAATTACAAGTAAGATTACAAATGTTAGATACTTACAAATAAAGAATGCTAGTTACACAATATTACAATAAGATACAATTTACAATAGAACAAGCTAACCAAGTGTGTTTAAATGTGCAGGAAATTAGATACAATCAAGACGTGAGCATCATCAACACATTAAGCCTATCAATGGAAACATCAACACTCAAAAATTACAAGGACACTTAGAATATTTAGAAGCTTTGAATACAAGTGTTCCACAATAGTTAAGACACTTAATTGATTACTCACAAAGCATTACTTATAGATGAGATTGGAAGATTATACTTGCAAGTGTTTAACCTTAAGATGTATCAATTTTAACCCAGATTGTTGATTGCTTAGTGAGTTAAGGGTTTTAAGGTTTGAAAGATTTTAGTTACCCTAACTAAGTTTTTGACCAAAAACCTCCTCCCCCAATTACCAAATGGTTGTTGGATGCTCAAGAAGTGAGGCAACGAGGCCTACCCTAGCTTCACAGGTCAACCCTAATGAACCGAGTACTCCCGGAAAGGACGTTGCGCGCCATGAGATCATCCCCAACCTAGCACCTTCCGTTGCCTTCCTCAATCCTCGTTTTAGATGGAGAAGATGGTGGTTTTAGGTACCCTATTAAGTCTATTAAGTGTATAGATCAATTGGTTAGGTTTTTAGATGTATTAAAGAGTGTTTTAATGACTTTAAGTTGCCTTAAAATGGTGATTTTATGTCAAAACCAAAACTTAATGCAGCTTATAAAGATGTGTTGTTAAGCATGAAAATGAAACACATTAACACATGTAAAGCATGTAAAGAAAGAGTTGAAATAAATATTTAATGCATCACCATTTAGTTAATCCACACCATGAAAATCTTATAAATAATGCTATTGAACAAGGGCAAGAACAACTTGCCAAAGAAAAGAGAGGAACCCAAGCTTAATACCACTTATCTTATGATTATTAAAGCATTAAGAGAGAATGTATTAAGTGTGAAAGAGAAAGCTTGAAAATTTAGACGTGTGCCTATACTATCAACATATCCAACAACACATTAACTTAAGTGATGGAAAATGGCCTTAAGTATGAAACAACGTGAAAGAGAGTGCTACTTATTATACCATTAATGCATTAGACCATTTAGTGTTGGATTATAACATGTGCAATAAAACTTGAGAAAGCTTAAGACATACAAGATAGATTAAGCAAGTAGATTATGCCCCAAGGGCTTAAGCTAAGGACTAATGTGTGAATGAGATATAGATATAAAATATCTTAACCATCAAAGCATTAGGAAATCAACAACGCATTATTTATCCTAGTCTTACGATTTTGGGGATGTCTCTCCCAAGGTGTAGGCAATTATTAAGATATGAAAAGCTTGGAAAGAGAAAGAGCAAGCAACAACAACTATCAACAACTAAATCACTTTCTAAACCCATGTCCTAGCTTAGGGAGATGAATTGAAATGGAAAAACTAAAAAACAAAACTAACCCTAAGCTCACACGTGGGAGGTAGGCCGTACCAATTCTCCTCCCAAGCTATGAGCCACTAAAAATGACTAAAAATGAATGGATCTATGCACAAGAAGCTATAAAAGAGAGAATGAAGGTTGAGATTTGTTACCCACTTGAAGAGAAGGGTCTTGGGGTGTTGTGTGGCTGATTTTGGCCAACATAACCCCCTCAACCTGTTAAGAACCTGCAAAAACCAGCAAGCTATGCTTGCTGAAAAAGCTACACACAACAATATAGATGAAGAAAATTTTCTGTTTTAGGGCATAAAATTTTCACATAATTTTTTTTATGGAAAAAGTAGATTAAGATGACCAATCTATGATGTTAAGATAGTTGAGATATTATTTGAAATTGACAGCAAGAAAAGAATGAGTAAAGAATGAGAGATTAAGGAGTTTGAGTGAGCTTTGAGGGAGGACTCTTCCTTGAGGCAATCCCAACAAAACCCTTGAATCAAACTTGCAAAACTTGACAAAATATGATGCATACAAGAAGATAATATGGTTTAATATGCTAACAAAATGAAATACTTGCACCCTATTAGCAAACCCACATATATAGATCAACAATAATAGTAGTTGTTAGATCTACCCAAGTAAAACACTTTACCCAAGAATCTACTCTATGCAACCATAATGCCAAATTCACAATATTACCTCATGTGTAAGAAAGAAACAAGAATACGTGTTTCTCTTCCAATATCCTCCAAATTTTCTCTTTATTACTCAACAAAATATCTTAGAGAAATAGTTGCTCCAAAACCCTCAAGAGCTAAAGAATGGATGCAAAAATGGACAAGGAGAGAGATGAGATAGAAATCAAGTAGCATAACAATAGCTCAAGATATGGTGAGGAATAAGTGAGGAGAGGGATCTATTTATACTTGGAGAAGAAAACCTACCTCTCTTGGATCAATTCCAAGTGTCCACCACCAAGCACAAGATGAGATCCCAAGGAGGGGGGCGCACCATCTAGGGTTTTGGCTAGGAGTGGAGTGGAATAAATGCAAGGTGAGGTGTGGGGATGATGGAAAGGGTGACGTGGGACGCTAGGAAGGGCCTCTACGTGGAAAGGAGGGCCCACAACCTTTTAAATTTTAAGTTGCCACGTTTTTTCTAGCTAGGGGGTCGTAACTTCCCTAGGGGGCGTGAGGGTTTGAGTGAGTGAGGGGGTGAAGGTGTGTGTAGAGGTTAAATTAAGTTGGGTTGGGTAGGTTTAGGCTAGGAAACATATCTCCAATCTTTTTCCATCTTTACATCATCCTTTTAATTCATTATTGCAAAAATACATTTTTTCTATGTCATGACCTAGCAATTAAAATTGATGTTTTTGACTGACTGAGACTCCTGGTGGACAAACACATAACATAAGTTGTCTGACTGAGCTGAAACTTGGTCCAAGGGTGTAGGGGGTCTCATTCATTTTATTTTGAGTACAAATACCCCTATCAAAAGTCCAAGGACCCATTTTTTACAATTTTTGCTCAAAAATAATTAATTAATTAAATAATTAAGCCTCCAAACTTAGGGAAATTTAATTAAAAATTAATGAATTAAAAAAAACTAATCTAGATTTGATGGAATTCAGTGAAACTTTCTAAGACATCATACATGGTCATTTACATCATCCCTAAACAATAGTTACCAGAGGATAAGCCCATTAGAACGCCCTTCACCACTTTGGAGGAATTATTGCAAGTGTGAGGGAAAAACTCAAGGGAAATCAATAAGGCTGAAAAGCCCAATTGATAACCTGAGGATAAAAAAATCTCGGCGAAATGAACTCTCCCAATGAACCCATCCCAAGGTAACTGGCCTAACTATGACCAATGCAGACCTATTACATTATTAACCTACGCAGGGGTGTGGAAATTTCGTTTACAAAAAGAAGTGATGGTGGCAAAAAATGCCCTTTAGAACCGAATAATCTTTGACAAATGAGAATCTGATGGTGCATCTCTTCATGGCACATGGAGTTGACCCCCTAGTTGGAGAGGTAGTCAACAACATCCTAGCACCTCAAGAGAGAGAGAATACAAATGAAGACTTAAAAGAGTAAGAGAGAGGAAATGCACACTCTCTTATCTTAGTCGTATCTCATCACAAGAGTGAATACAAGTGAGTGAATCGATATGTTTTATAAATACTATCTCCAAGATACCCCAAGAAGCCCTAGCACCTAGAGAGAGAGAGAGAGAGAGAATACAAGTGAATACTTAAGAAAAAGAAAGAGAGACGAAATGCACACTCTATTGTCTTAGTCACATCTCGTCACGATAGGTAATAAAATTTGTAGAAATATTCTCTTCTTTCATTTTTCACTCAAAACCATAATCTCCAATTTCCAAGGGATAAACCCTAACCTTATAACTCCAAGATGCTCCAATAAATGATAACGCCTCAAGAGAGAGAATACAATTCAAGAATTAAGAGAGAGGAAATGTGAACTCTCTTCTCTTAGTGACATCTCATCACAAGATTGAATACAAGTGACATAGTCGATATAATGTAGAAAGACTCTTTGGTTTCACATTTCTCTCAAAATCTGTATATCCTATTTCCAAGGGATAAACCCTAACACTAGAACTCCAAGATTCTCCAAGAAATCCTATCGCCTCAAGAGAGAGAGAATACAAGTACAAGTGAAGACCTCAAAGAGAGTAAGAGAGAGAAAATGCACACTCTCTTCTCTTGGATACATCTCATCACAAGAGTGAATCCATAGAACTCTAAGATAAACCCTCACCCTAAAACTCTAAGATGCTCCAAGAAACACTAGTGCTTCAATAGAGAGATGGATAGAATACAACTACAAGTGAAGACTTACGAGAGAGTAAGAGAGAAGAAATCAACACTCTCTTTTCCTATTTACATCTCATCACAAGAGCAAATACAAGTGAGTAAATCGATATGTTATAAAAAGACTTTCTCCTTTCGGCTTTCTATCAAAACCTTAATGTCCAATTTGCTAGGGATAAATCCTAAGCCTTGAAGTCCAAGCTCCTCCAAGAAGCCCTAGTACCTCAAGAGAGAGAGAATACAAGTACAAGAGAAGAATTAAGAGAAAGTAAGAGGGAGAAAATTTGCACTATCTTCTCTTAGTCACATCTCATCACAAGAGTGATATCAAGTGAATAAATTGATAAGTTGTAGACAAACACTCTCCTTTCGATTTTCTATAAAAACCCTAATCTCCAATTTCCAATGGATAAACCCTAACTCTAGAACTCTAAGATGCTCTAGGAAACCTTGGTGCCTCAAAAATGAGAATGTATACAAGTACAAGTGAAGACTTAGGAGAGAGTAAGAGAGAGGAAATGCACACTCGCTTCTCTTAGTCACATCTCATCACAAGAGTGGATACAAGTGAGTGAATCGATATGTTGTCAAAAGACTCACTCCTTGTTTTCTCTCAAAACCCTAATCTCCAAATTCCAAGGGATAAACCCTAACCCTCCAACTCAAAGATCCTCTAAGGGACCCTAGAGCCTCGAGAGAGAGAGATAGAGAGAGACTACAAGTACAAAACTTAAGAGAGAGTAACAAAGAGGAAATGTGCCCTCTCTTCTCTTAGTCACATCTCATCACAAGCGTTATTACAAGTGAGTGAATTGATATGTTGTAGAAAGACTCTCTCCCATCTTTCTCTCAAAATCCTAATCTCCAATTTCCAAGGGATCAACCCTAACTGTAGAACTCCACGATGCTCAAGAGAGAGAGAATACAAGTACAAGTGAATACTTGAGACTAAGAGAGAGGAAATGTGCACTTTTTTCTCTTAGGAACATCTCATCACAAGAGTGAATACAAGTAAGTGAATCGATATGTTGTAGAAAGACTCTCCTTCTGGTTTTCTCTCAAAACCCTAATCTCCAATTTTCATGGGATAAACCCTAACCCTGGAACTTAAATATGCTCCAAGATACC
>SNQJ01S0000945.1:725302-742821 GCA_010110895.2 Picea sitchensis
CATGTTTTTCACGCGTCAAAGTCTTTCTGCATAGTAAACAATTGGTGCTCTGTCTTACGAGATTATCTGAAGGACCCCCCAAAATGGTGCTTCCTTCAAAACAAACACAATCTGAGCAAAATAATATTTTCGAGGATTTTGTCTGACCTGAAAAATGAATCACAATATGAACAAATCAATAGTTTCGAGGGTTTTTTGGGACCTGTATATTCCGGTTAAAGCTTTGTTTATGAAGGTCGTGGGATTGAGACTACTTAGCAAACCGATTTTTCCCCATGAAAGCTAACGACATATATCTGGTGAGTCACATATCTCTATACAAATTGGTTGTTGTTGTGTTGTTTGGTTGATTTGCAGTTAGAGATGAGTCCATTTTTTCTTACAGGCCTTTGCCTCATTCTTGGCTAGGTAGTAAACATCCTGCCATTTTCATCTAAAAACAGAGGAAACTGCTAAAAGTGCTAACCCTGTACTGTGACGTGGAATCATAAAGAGAAAACATTTTACCTGTACTGTGACATGGAATCATAAAGAGAAAACACTTTACCTGTATGCGAGGACAATTCCAGATTAAGCTTACTTTCATGGACTTCTTAGATCAAGATGTAAGTGAGTCATTTTCATTTTCATGCCTAGTTCTCCACTTTGTTGTGTAATGGTTGGTTTAAGGAATGAATGGATAATATGTTATGCATACCCACTAATTACAGGTGGGGCAAGGCGTGTATCTGGACTCTTAGGGCCGCCATAGTCTGCGAAACTTCAACCATGACTTAATTCGCACGTTTTTACATTACCTACCTTCCAATTTTTTTTGAAGAATGTACATTCGCATTTGATTTTTCTGTGTAGGTTTTTACATTACCNTTTTAAGAATGTACTTTCGCATTTGATTTTCCTGTGTATGTTTTTATGCACTGGCCCTTTAGTTATGTTATATTTTGAATTTGTTTTTAGTTTTTCAAAATTAATTTAATTTTTAAAATTTTGTATTATTAATCAATTTGGATTAATTTTGAGTATTTTTTCATTATTAAAATATTAGGGTTTTTGAAAACCAAAATAAATTTTGTACCATATATTTATAAAACTTATATTTATAAAGTTTATAATTTTGGGATTAGATTAAAATATATTAACAAATAACAAGATCTTTAATATATTGAAATTTTACATAATTTTATAAATTTGGGTTAAGTTGGAGTTTAATTTTAATATGATTATCGTTTGTAAAATTATATATTAAATTTGTTAATAAAATTTATAGATATATAAAGTTAATTTTTATTAGCTATATGTATTTACATAAGATAATATTTACTCATTACTTTCCTTAGTCAACAATATAATATCAATGATATATGCATCCAATTTATATAAAGGATTATGTATTAGATCGTGTAGTAAGATGAGTTGGGATAAGCTCCATGCCTGATAAACTTGATTTTGTGAACCAAGTGGCTTCAAGTGCTACATTGAATTTTTTCTAGACACAACTAAATACATTTCTAGTTTCTAATTTTAGTAATATAGCTCTATAATTGATATTTTTTTTTTTCATATTAATTGTGCCAGGGCCCTCACTATTAATGATAAATTAATGACAACATGAGCTAAATAAATTTTTTGAGTGTTTTTTTTAGGACTTTGTATATTTATGTTGAAGTTTATTTACTCTAGTGAATTTATGAAACTATGGATGCCAAAAGACTTGAACTAGTTATCAAACATATTTTCCCCAAACCAAAGTTAACAAAATATATATGTTCCCTCACATATCTTCACACAAAATTGGTTGTTGCTAAATCCCCTTGACTTATTTTCCAATCATTTATACTTGTAAAGTAAATACCTTGTTATGGGATATTGCTTCCTCGTTATGTTCTTTTAAAATGAGAGTCAAATTATTTTCTTTCCTAGTTCCTTTACCCTTGTGGATATCAAAGTCAAATGTGTGAATGAGTATTTAGAAAGCTTGAATTCCTGCTCCAGATACTTACGGTTTATGTTAATCTATGCAACCTTCCCAACCCTACTAAGCAAGGGGTTTAATCTTGCTCCTCTTTTCAAATATAAGCCATTTGCAATAGTTTTAAGCTTAAATGTGCAATTGTTGATCATTGATTTTCCCTCTTCGTGTCTATCACGAAATGGGTATAACCACTTTCTCTCTTATTGAGATTACTTGTCAAGATTTTAACAAATCAAAAGAGAAATTCTTTAGCTTGTTGATTCTCAACATCTATGTTATGACTAACGTTGTGTAGTCTCTCTTTTTTGGTCCTCGATCGAGAACTTGAGTACAACATTATCCTATGTCATTTCATGGACCTCCTTCTAATCTCCTTCCTTCTTATCATATGGGTTCACCCTCACATATTAAGAAAAACCTTACTCTCTTGGTCTATTTCCCCATTTTTGTCTCATATTTTCCGTGATCAGTGATTGCTATTGTGATATTAATTTAGCTGAGGGCCTCACTTGAGGTGTTATCATTCCAACAAGGGCCAATGTGATCTATCTCTTGGTAATATTGCTTCATTATTTATTTGATATATCTAGTGTGTTATTGTACATATTTTGCATTACTTTGGAGACATTTTTCCAGGTACATCACAAAGAGGATCTTGTTGCTTTGGATAATGGTGGGAGGCTTAAATATTGTTGGTTTTGAACAACTGATACATGCCCTATTTTTCCCAAGTAGCATGTCACCCTTCTTTCCTTCCTTTGGTTTTGTTTCTTTGAGTTTCTAGCTAAATCACATAGTACAATTGTAGAATTAGGAAACATAAATGTTTACATCTTAGTAATTTTCCGTTTCCATAGTTGTCAAGGAAACCTTAAGACCTAGCCAAAATTCACTAAACATATCCATCCATAAGAGAACATTAAACACAGATTTTAGCAAGTAACTTATTGGTTTCCATTGTTCCCTTCACTCCTCATGGGCTCTTGATTACTCTGATAATTGAGTAGTGAATCTGCTCCATCACTCCTCTATTTTGATGGTTGGGCCATTTGTGTGGCGGTGAAGTGATTCATTCTAAATGTTACAATAGATTTTGGCAACAACACTAAGGACTTCTTTACAACCATTCCCTTCCTCAAGCGAAGTCTTCTAAACCATGGAGGAGTCCTTTAGATTTGTTAAATTCAGTCGCAAAGACCTACTTTCTCTTTTGACCTCCGAGACCTACCTTCTTTTTTGGTCTCATTAGGGAAATTTTGAGGTAAAAAATGGGTCTCAAAACAAAAAATGTAATATGAAAATCAACTTTAAAAGAACCAATAGGATTCAAGATGATGATGTCAACCATAAGGGTAAATATTTTTTGAGGAAGTGGAAGACAACTATTTTTTCTAATCATATTTTTTATTTATCTCCTTATAGGTTTACTGAAATTTCAAGTTTAGGCACTCATTGGATGTGGAATTAGGATCCGCATCCAACGAGTACCCACTCTGGATACTTTTGATAGATCCACAGTGGGATAACTTGAAAATACATGAAAAAAACACATTTCTTGAAAACAAACACTTTTTTTTGTGTATTTGCAGTATATCAAGAAACATGTTTTTTTTCATGTATTTCCATTTTATCTCATTGTGGGTCTATCAAAAGTATGAAAAGTGGTACTTGTTGGATGAATAATCTATTTTTGCATCCATTGAGTGCCTACACTTGAAATTTGAGTAAACCTATAAGGGGATAAGTAAAAAATATGATTAAAAAAATAGTTTTCTTCCTTTCCCTTTGAAAATTGATAACTCTTATTTTTTATTTTAACTATTATTTTATTATTTTCTTTGGGAGGCCCATTTTAGACCTCAAATTTTCCCTAATACTTTGACCTTTTTTGCCCTACTGAGCGGAGGCCAATATCACTTCCCCTTTTCATATCAAGGTTATGTGCAGTGATTTGAAGCTTAAATGTACAACTGTTAATTTTGGATCTTCCCTTGAAGTTATACCTCTGTGAATTTATTGTGACATGGGTATATCCAATTTCTCTCCTACTAAAATTGCTTGTTGATGTTTTTTCAAATAGGAAGACAAATGAAATGACTCCTTGATGTGTTATCCCTCTTTCTAGTTATCGATTGAGACCATGACTACAACCTCATTCTCAGAGGACCCTAGCTTGGTGTTATGATGGCCATCTTACACAACTTCATGGGGGAGATACCCCTCTACATGAAGGTAGTCATATTCTCCTTATGCCCTTCCTCTTCTTTTCTCTACTTAGAGTAGGAGACTTTACCACTTCCTCTTCTTCTTCTAGGTCTCTCCTTTGCTCCACTCAAGTTATGTGCCCTTTCTTACTTTTCCAAATCATTCAGGGCATCTCTGTCACACTTTTTCTTCCCCGGGTAGGCCTAACATGTTGTTTAGTCATTTCATGGTTCTCTTGGACGATATTTTTCCTTCCCATCCCATTGGTTCCCCTTTACATATTGTGGGCACTCTTCCCCTCTTGGTCTCATGTCCCCCTTTTGTCTTCTCCTATCCTAGATGATGGATTTATATTGGGTTATTCCTTCAGGTGAGATCCCCACTTGAAGTGCTATGGTTCCAACTGTGATCAATAGTTTCCCTCTTTTTTTGTTTCCTTCATAAGAAATGGTCTTGGCCAAATCATCTAGTAGAAATGTAGTTGTATGGATGCCTTAGGGGAACTTTCTTCAATTCCCCCTCTTCTCGTCCTCGAGGATGAATTAATATTGGTTTTTTCCTTCATGCAAGGGTCCTCTTCTCATCACCCTCTCCTTTTTGTCGTCTTCCTAGGTAATGGTCTTGGCTATTTCATCAGTAGAACCATGGTTGTATGGATACTTGAGGTGACCTTGCTACAATTGCCACTCTTCTCTCCCAATTCCTCTCCCTCCTTTGTTGTCTTCTCTATATTTTTCTTTGTGTATGCTTGCCTTATTAGGGAGTGGACATCATGTCCAACTCTCTACTACACTTGGGGCATAAACTCTGTCTTCCCTTGATCTTCGGCTTGTGTGATTACATGTTATTTCTTCATCTAGTGGCCACTTGTCCAATGAATAAGGTAGAGTCTCATTTGCTCCATGACGAATGCATGTGAGTTCAAGTATCGCAACATTAAACTCTTGCTCGTGGTTTGTAGTTTAGCTATTAGTTATTTTTAATAGTTAGATTTCTCCTTGTTTTGAACGTCTAGTTGTTACTTGTTGTTTGTAGATAGACTTATCACACTTTTTATAACTTGTTATTTCATGGTTTACTTATCGTCTAATGTTGATAGCTAACCTTGTCATTATTTGGCAATTAGTTGAGCTCATGGTTTAGTTATCATTTCTTCTTTATAGACAAACTTGGCATGCTCTTGTAACTTCATGCTTTTATAGCATAGATCTTATTTTCTCTATTGTAAACTACAAGTGAAGACTTACAAGAGAGTAAGAGAGAGGAAATCCACACTCTCTTCTCTTAGTCACATCTCATCACAAGAGAGAATACAAGTGAGTGATTCGATATGTTGTACAAAGACTCTCTCCTTCCGGTTTTCTATCAAAACCCTAATCTCCAATTTGCTAGGAATAAAGCCTAACCCCAGAACACCAAGTTCCTCCAAGAAACCCTAACGCCTCAAGAAAGAGATAATACAGGTACAAGAGAAGAATAAAGAGAGAGCAAGAGAGAGGAAATATGCACTATCTTCTCTTAGTCACATTTTTTCACAAGAGTGAATACAAGTGAGTGAATCAATATGTTGTAGAAAGACACTCTCATTTCGATTTTCTATGAAAACCCTCATCTCCAATTTCCAATGGATAGACCCTAACCCTAGGACTCTAAGATGCTCCAAGAAACCCTAGTGCCTCAAGAATGAGAGAGCATACAAGTACAAGTGAAGATTTAGGAGAGAGCAAGAGAGAGGAAATGCACACTCTCTTATCTTAGTCACATCTCATCACAAGAGCAAATACAAGTGAATGAATCGATATGTTGTAGAAAGACTCTCTCCTTCTTGTTTTCTCTCAAAACCTTATTCTAATTTCCAAGGGAGAAACCTTAACACTTGAACTCCAAGATGATCAAAGGGACACTAGCTTCAAGAGAGAGAGAATACAAGTACAAGTGAATACTTAAGAGAGAGTACGAGAGATGAAATGCACACTCTCTTCTCTTAGTCAAATCTGATCAGAAGACTGAATACAAATGCGTGAATCAATATGTTGTAGAAATACTTTTTCCTTCCAGTTTTTTGTCAAAACCCTAATCTTTAATTTCCAAGGGATAAACCCTAACCCTTGAGGAGCTATATTTTCCTTGAGCATCTTGGATTTCTAGGGTTAGGGTTTATCCCTTGGAAATTAGAGATGGAGGTTTTTAGAGAAAACTGGAAGGAAAGAGTCTTTCTACAACATATTGATTCGCTCACCTGTATTCACTATTCTGATTCTCTTGTAGAAAGACTCTCTCCTTTCAGGTTTTGTCTCAGAACCCTAATCTCCAATTTTCTAGGGATAAACCCTAACCCTAGAACTCCAACTTGCTCCTAGAAATCCTAGCGCCTCAAGAGAGAGAGAATACAAGTACAAGTGAAGACTTAAGAAAGAGTAAGAAAGAGGAAATGCGCACTCTCTTCTCTTAGTTACATCTCATCACAAGAGTGAATACATACGAGTGAATCAATATGTCGTAGAAAGACTCTCTCCTTCCGGTTTTCTCTCAAAACGTATATCTCCAATTTCCAAGGGATAAACCTTAACCCTAGAACTCCAAGATGCTCCAAGAAACCGTACCACCGAGAGAGAGAGAGAGAGAGAGAGAGAGAGAGAGGTACAAGTGAAGACTTAAGAGAAAGAGAGAGGAAATGCACACTCTCCTCTCTTAGTCACTTCTCATCACAAGAGTGAATCAAAGTGAGTGAATTGATACGTTGTAGAAAGACTCTCCCTTTCCGTTTTTCTCTCAAAATCCTAATCTTCAATTTCCAAGGGAAACCTTAACCCTGGAACTATAGGATGCTCCAAGAAACATGGTACCTCAAAAGAGAGAGATAATACAAGCAATGTTTTAAAAACCGAAACCGATACAGGAACCGGTCGAGGGTCCAACCTGACCCGGAACCAGAACCGGTAATAAACCGGTTGAACCAGTTTCAATGAACCGGTTTTTTAAAAAATACATAAAATATTTAAATTTTAACGAAAAAAATATATTTTTAAGATTTGAAATCATGTTTCCAAAGCATTAGAGACAATTAGAGACAACATATCCAAAGTATGCTCATGAATATATCAAAACAACACCAAGTGCAATACATATTTAGAGATCAGAACATATATACATAATCAATGAGGCTCTAAATGGCCTCTACAACATCAAATAACATACTAAGTTAGATTCACTGATACTATATGTGGGAATGCCAATGAAATATACAAAATAGCCATAGGGTAGATACTAGAACCGTAGATGGAAGAATCTCATAGCTCATGAGTCGTGATTGTCAGTAGTCCTCCATGTCATAATCATCAAGATTGGCATCACTACCACTGCTCTCTCCTCCATCCTCCTCCTCCCCTATATCCAATGCAATCTGTACATTTTTTGATGTGGACTCTGGAGGATGACCCCTAAAGAGGATCACCATCATCAAAAGTGACTGGCTCTAGCTTGTATATAAGATAGAGGTCGGTGTGCACATACACTACTAAGTCACATGACACGATGACAAACTACAAAGAGAAGAGTTCAATAGAAGAGTTTATACTTGAGTGAAGGGTAAATTTTTACTGGGGTCGTGACAAGAGAGTTCAACAATCAATGCCAACAACATCCAGGTACATAAAGGGCTTGGTTCTCTTGATTAAATGTCAGTTCCATACCCTCATACATGATAGATAGAATCCAGTGGAAACATTGCAATCTTGAAATCCTGAAAACTGTTAAGTCTGCTGAATTTTGAATGGGACCTAAAATTCTACTTTCTCCATATGAAGTCCAATGAGGTTGGAACCACTCTCAAACATCCTGAAACAATTCCTTTATCTTTCATTTTCATCCTTTTACTTTAAGAATTTAACATTACCATTAATTACTAGGGTGGGTGAAATGGAGGGGGTGGGGACCTCTTTAAATAGCATTAATAAGGCAAAATAATCCTCAGCTGCACACTAAAACACCTTACAACTCCAACTTGCATGAGAAAACATGAGCCAAGTACTTCTCTGTTACTTAGGTTTTTGGTTTTAGAGGGTTTTAGGTTTTTGGGACCAAACCGACCGGTTTGGTCATAAACCGGTCGACCGGTTCGGTTTATTGACCGGTTTGAACCGGTCCACCATCAAACCGGTCAAACCGACCTGTTTCGGTTTCGGTTCAATGGTTTTAAACACCGAATACAAGTACAAAACTTAAGAGAGAGTAAGAGAGAGAAAATGTCCACTCTCTTCTCTCAATCACATATCATCACAAGAGTTAATACAATTGAGTGGATCGATATGTTGTAGAAATACTCTCCTTTGGGTTTTCTCTCAAAACCCTAATCTCCAATTTCCAAGGGACAAAACTTAACCCTAGAAATCCAAGATGCTCCAAAAAAACTTAGTTTCTCAAGAGAAAAAATATGAGTACAAATGAAGTCTTAAGAGAGAAGAAATGCACACTCTCTTCTCTTAGTCACATCTCATCACAAGAGTGAATCGATATATTGTACAAAGACTCTCTCCTTCTGTTTTTCTCACAAACCCCTAATATCCAATTTTTGAGGGATAAGCGCTAACCCTAGAACTCCAAGATGATCCAAGAAACCCTATTGCCTTAAGAGAAATAATACAAGCACAAGTGAATACTTAAGAGATATAAAATGTGCACTCTCTTCTCTAAGTCACATCTCATCACAAGGGTGAATCGATATGTTGTAGAAAAGCTCTCTCCTTTTGGTTTTCTCTCAAAACCCTAATCTACGATTTCAGAGGGATAAACCCTAAGCCTAGAACTCCAAGATGCTCCAAGAAATGTAATGCTTGAAGAGAGAGAGAATACAAGTATAAGTGAAGACTCAAAAGAGAGGAAATGCACACTCTCTTCTCTTAGTCATATCTCATCACATGAGGGAATACAAGTGAGCAAATCGATATGTTGTAGAAAGACACTCTCCTTTCAGTTTTCTCTCTAAACCCTAATCTCCAATTTCCAAGGGATAAACCGTAACCCTAGAACTCTAAGATTCTCTAGGAAACCCTAGTGCCTCAAGAATGAGAGAGAATACAAGCAGAAGTGAAGAATTAGGAGAGAGTAAGAGAGAGAAAATGTGCACTCTCTTCTCTTAGTCACATCTCATCACAAGAGTGAATACAAGTGAGTGAATTGATATGTTGTAGAAAGACTTTCTCCTTCTTGTTTTCTCTAAAAACCCTAATATCCAGTTTCCAAGGGATAAACCCTAACTGTCGAACTCCAAGATTCTCCAAGAGACCCCAGAGACTCAAGAGAGAGAGAATACGTACAAGTGAAGACTTAAGAGAGAGTAAGAGAGAGGAAATGCTCACTCTCTTCTCTTAGTCATATCTCATCACAAGAGTGAATATACATGACTGAATCAATTTGTTGTATAACGACTCTCTTGTTCTGGTGCTCTCTCAAAACCCTTATCTCCAATTTCCAAGGGATAAAACCTAACCCTAGAACTACAAGATGCTCCAGGAAACCATAACACATAAAGAGAGAGAGAATACAAGTACAAGTGAAGAGAGAGTATGACACAGGAAATACACACTCTCTTCTCTTAGTCACATCTCATCACGATAGTGAATATAGGTGAGTGAATTGATATGTTGTAGATAGACTCTCTCCTTCTGATTTTGTCTCAAAACCCTAATCTCCAATTTTCACGGAAAAAACTTTAACCCTAGAACTCCAAGATGCTCCAGGAAACCATAGTGCCTCAAAAGAGAGATAATAATAAGAGAGAGGAACCATACACTCTCTTCTCTTAGTCACATCTCATCACAAGAGTGCATACAAGTGAGTGAAACGATATGTGTTAGAAAGACTCGTCTTTCAGTTTTTGCTCAAAACCCTAATTTCTAATTTCCAGGGGATCAACCCTAACCCAAGAACTACAAGTTGCTCCAAGAAACCTTAGCGCCTCAAGAGAGAGAGAATACAAGTATTAGTGAAGACTTAAGAGAGAGTAAGAGAGAGAAAATATGCACTCTCAGTTTTCTCCAAAAACCCTAACCTCCAATTTCCTAGGGATAAACTTAACCCTAGAACACTAAGATGCTCCAAGAAACCCTAGTTCCTCAAGAAAGAGAGAAAGAAAATACAAGTACAAGTGAAGACTTAGGAGAGACTAAGAGAGATGAAATGTGCCATCTCTTCTCTTAGTGTGTTGTAGAAAGAGTGAATACAAGTGAGTGAATCGATGTGTTGTAGAAAGCGTCTCTCCTTTTGGTTTTCTCTCAAGACCCTAATCTCCAACTTCCAAGGGGTAAAACCTAACCCTAGAACTCCAAGGTGCTCCAAGAAACCCTACCACCTCAAGAGAGAGAGAGAGAGAGAATACAAGTACAAGTGAAGACTTAAAAGAGAGTAAGAGAGAGGAAATGTGCACTCTCTTCTCTTAGTCACATCTCATCACAAGAGTGAATACAAGTGAGTGAATAGGTATGTTGTATAAAACCTCTAATTGCGGGTTTTTCAAAAAACCTTAATCCCCAATTTCCAAGGGATAAACCATTTCCCTAGAACTCCAAGATGCTCCAAGAAACCCTAGTACCTTAAGAGAGAGAGAATACAAGTACAAGTGAAGACATAAGGCAGAGTAAGAGAGAGGAAATGCAGACTGTCTTCTCTTAGTCAGATCTCATCATAAGACTGAATAAAAGTGAGTGAATCGATATGTTGTAGAAAGACTCTCCTTTCGGTTTTCTCTCAAAACCCTAATCTTTAGTTTCCAAGGGATAAACTATAACCTTAGAAGACACCCTAGCGTAGAGAGAGAGAGAGAGAGTACAAGTACAAAACTTAAGAGAGAGTCACAGATAGGAAATGTGCCCTCTCTTCTCTTTGTCACATCTCATCAGAAGAGTGAATACAAATAAATGAATCAATATGTTGTAGAAAGACTCTCTCCTTCTGGTTTTCTCTCAAAACCCTAATCTCCAATTTTCAAGGGATAAAACCTAACTCTATAACTCAAATATGCTCCAAGATATCCTAGCGCCTCAAGAGAGAGAATACAAATGAAGACCTAAAACATTAAGAGAGAGGAAATGCACACTCTCTTATCCTAGTCATATCTCATCACAAGAGTGAATACAAGTGAGTGAATTGATATGTTGTAGAAAGATTCTCTCCTTCCGTTTTTCTGTCAAAACCCTAATCTCCAAATTTCAAGGAATAAACCCTAACCCGAGAACTCCAATATGCTCCAAGAATCCCTAGCCCYTCAAGAGAGAGAGAGAGAGAATACAAGTACAAGTGATGACTTAAGAGAGAGAAAATGCACACTCTCTTCTCTKAGTCACATCTCATCATAAGAGTGAAWACAAGTGAATGAATCATTTTGTTCTAGAAAGACTCTCTCCTTCYGGTTTTCTCTCAAAACTCTAATCGCCAATTTTGAAAGGATAAACACTAATACCAAAACTCCAAGATGCCCCAAGAAACCCTAGCACCGAGAGAGAGAGAGAGAGAGAGTACAAGTGAAGACTTAAGAGAGAGAAAGGTCTTCGCTCAAAACCATAATCTCCAATTTCTAAGGGATAAACCTAACCCTAGAAGTCCAAGATGCTCCAATAAACACTAATGCCTCAAGAAAGAGAGAATACATGTGAAGAATTAATAGAGATGAAATGTGAACTCTCTTCTCTTAGTCACATCTCATCACAAGATTGAATGCAAGTGACATAATCGATATGTTGTAGAAAGACTCTCTGCTTCCACATTTCTCTCAAAATCGGTATATCCTATTTCCAAGGGATAAACCCTAACACTAGAACTCCAAGATTCCCCAAGAAATCCTTGTGCCTAGAGAGAGAGAGAGAATACACGTAAAAGTGAAGACTTGAGAGAGAGTAAGAGATATAAACTGCACACTCTCTTCTCTTAGACACATCTCATCTCAAAAGTGAATCGATATAATGAAGAAACACTCTATTTTTTTCAATTTCTCTAAAATCCCTAATCTCCAATTTCCAAGGGATAAATACTCACCCTAGAACTCCAAGATGCTCCAAGAAACATTACGCCTCAATAGAGAGATAGAGAGGATACAACTACAAGTGAAGACTTACAAGACAGTAAGAGAGAGGAAATCCACACTCTCTTCTCTAATTCAGATCTCATCACAAGAGGGAGTACAAGTGAGTGAATCGATATGTTGTAAAAATATTTTCTCCTTCTGGTTTTCTATCAAAACCCTAATCTCCAATTTGCTAGTGATAAAGCCTAACCCTAGAACTCCAAGTTACTCCAAGAAACCCTAGTGCCTCAAGAGAGAGAGAATACAGGTACAAGATAAGAATTAAGAGAGTAAGAGAGAGGAAATGTGCATTATATTCTCTTAGTCAGAGATCATCACAAGAGCGAATGCAAGTGATTAAATTGATATGTCGTAGAAAGACACTCTCCTTTCGGTTTTCTATCAAAACCCTAATCTGCAATTTCTAATGGATAAACCCTAACCTTAGAACTCTAAGATGCTCCAGGAAACCCTGGTGCCTCAAGAATGAGAGAGAATACAAGTACAAGTGAAGACTTAGAAGAGACTAAGAGAGAGGAAATGCACGCTCTCTTCTCTTAGTCACATCTCATCACAAGAGTGAATACAAGTAAGTGAATTGATTGTTGATGTTTGGACAACATCAAGAAGACATTATTCTAGATTAATAATTAATAATATTATTATTGATTATTAAATAATACATATAATAAGTAAATGATAATAATAAATAGTTATTGATTATCCAAGGTACGCATCCTTTCGTGGATGGTCACCATATGTTCTCTATATATGGAACACTCATCATTGTAATAATATATTGATCTCACATTATCTCATATAAAAAAATCAACATGGTATCAAAGTAGGACTAAGCTTGACTCCCTCGCGGGAGGGCCCAGGAAAATGAGAGAGATAACTTGCATTTTATTTATTCTCATTCGGAGTGGAGATCCTTCAAGATATAAGGAACAAAAACATGGTTGGTGTGGCAGTAGTTGTTTTGGACCAAGAGACTTCAAGGAAAGAGGGAGGTCTCAACATGTTGATGCAATCGATTGAGTAGAATTGTTAGTACCTTGTGAGGAATTCATAAACTGGATGAATGGGAGAAGTGTCTCTGCTAACAATATGACGTATATCAAGCTGGAGATCCTCATAAGTTATCACTGGCAGACACTCTTTGAAAGTGGCTCTATCAATTCGTCCATTTAAGCCATGTATCTTTTGAGGTAATCAATGTCCACATTTCTTGATGAGATCGAGGAGAGGACATGCATTTGCACATCGCTTGCGTTTGTGGTGACACTCTCAATGAAATCCATAGCTCTCTTGTCTCGATCACTGACACTGTTTCCCATAGGAGTACTCATTTGAGCTTCTTGCAAGCATAGTCGTAGCATCAAAATCAAGAATGATATCGCCGATGACTAGGTACCGGTGATATGTTAGGGGAAAGATCTACTCTTACTCTTCCTGACACCTTGCTCGGTGATCTATATGGGGAAAACCCATTGCTAGAGCGAGCATGTGTAAGAAGAGGGTATAAGAGAAGAGATGTGTGTCGACTCTTAAATCTATGTATGAAAAAGACGAGGAAATTCTATGAAAAATCAACAGTAATCTCTTACTCATTCAAATTTATTGAATGTTGGTTAGCTCCACTAGATCTCGATGAACTATGGACAATTTAACCCTTTAAACACCCGTGAGATGTTCCAATTACCATAAACTTGAGCACTGTTGGGTACATTCATGACTTCCTTATGATCATTGTCGACAACAACCTGAGAAACCAGGTTTTATGGCTTCGAAGATCTTGCCACATCACAAGAGTCATAAACTTTGAAGTTACAAAGCTTGGGAAAATTTGGAGTACTTCCTTTTATTTTGAAGATGTATTTAGGGCACATGCATTGCATAGCTTGAAGGAAGTTATGGGTGCAAGCTTACCAATACAGTTATAGTTCTTCCTTTGTGTGCAGAGTGTTAAATATAATGTAACCTCAACAGTCTGACTGTACACTGCCAGTTGTTCTGAACAGCTGTACTTTCTATTCTTGATTTTCTTGAGCCTATTTAGCTCAGCTATTTCCCATTGCATTGTAACCTCTGCAGTTCTTCTTACATTCCAATATACTGTTTTATGTTCTATTCTTTTCTCTCTGCATTTCTTGCTTCACAATTTATCATGGTATCAGAGGTACAGTAGTAAGCCTCTTCACACAGGCTGGAGAGAAACACGATCCTCACAGCGCAGAGCTTACACGGATCTTGAGAGCACGCGACACAGACTTTTCACAAGGCTTGGAGAGCTGTCTGTACTACTCTCAAAAGATCATCGTAGGAAGCTTGTAGAGGAAGCAGAGTGTACAACGCTCGAAAGATCGAGGAAGAAGAGAGTGCAGAAGAAGAAACTTTAAAGATTCTTGTAATTTTCGAGAATCGTCAAAGATTGACGAAGAAGAGCTGCAGGACGGAATAACATTTAAAGAACTCGAAGAATTCGTTCAATTCATTAAATATTCCTGCAGAAGGCAGAAACGTTGAAGATTTCACGGACATTTGTTCAAGTTCGTGGAAGATTGTTAAAGAAAGAAGAAGCGTTTAAAGAATTGCAGGAATTCTTCAAATTTGTCAAAGATTGAAGCAGTGAACAAAGAATTCGTGAAATTCTTTCAAATCTTTGAAAGATTCACGAATCTTTCTTCCACAGGAGAAAAGAACGCATTCCATGTGCAAAGAACAGCCATTGAGGCCGTAAGATTCATCCTGCGAACGGATCCAAAGTGGAAAACCAGTTCAGAAGGGATGAAGAGAGAGCGGAAAAGGCAAAAGAATTTCAGCCGTTAGATCTTGCGCAGAGGACCGACAGTCGTTGGATCAGCGAGAAGGTGCACGAGGTTTAGTCCTCTGGAGCGCCAAGGAGAAATTTCGACTTGTGAAGTCGTGAAATCCGGACATCATCTGGACCGTCCGTCAAGAAACACGTGGCGAGATCTCAGCATTTTGCTGACTCGCAAAGTGTAAAGGTCAGAAGACTGCCGTGAGAATTCACGAATTGAAAAATCACGAGTCATTCTGGACCGTTGGATTGAGAAAGATCGTGAGCCGTTGATCTTATCCCATCGCAAAATCAGGAATCGGGAGTTGGACGCGCAAAGGTGATTGCACTCCAAAAACTCTGATACGCGATATCGCGAAATCCCGAGAGGACTTGTGAGCCATCCATCTCAGAGGACAGGTGGCAGCAGATCCAAGTGTCGTCAAATCGGCATATCGGAGTTCGCGGTTTTGAAAGACCGTCGCAACAAGAGTTCTAAACTCGCGAAATCGCGATTCACGAAATAGCGATAAGATCTCAGCCGTCCATTTGTTCGGACATGTGGCAGACATCGAGGAAACCGTCGGCGTTTCGACAATCACGGTTTCAAGTTGTCAGAGAAATTTGGAGTCGCAAGTCGCGAACTCGCGAAACGACGAGGACTGTCCATCTTGAGGGGATGCGTGGCGTCAATCTGAGGACATGGGAAAAGTCCCAAAAAGGAAAGGGCCATCGGCACATCAGGATTCGGTAAATCGCGAAACCTGAGGACAAGGGATCGGGTTTCTTTATGGTGAAAACCCCGTAAACGATCGGAGTCGTCCAGCTTGAGGAGACACGTGGGCGAGATCGGGAGAGTCAATCGGCACATCGGGATTCGGCGTTTCACGAATCCTGAGGACAAGAAACACGAGCATTTCGGAACTGAGAAGTCCGAAATCCCGACAGGAGGAAAGCTCCATTTTGGGACCCAGCTGACGTCATATCGTCAAAACAAGGGATCGGGAATCTCCACGGTGAAAACCCCGAAGCAGCCCTGAGCCGTCCATCTGTTGGGACGCGTGGCAGAAATCGAGGCCTTCGGAAAAATCCCGATAGGAGAGTGCATCGACATTACGGGATTCGGAAAATCGCGAATCCTGAAGACGAGACGTCCGGAGCAGTTGAAGTCTCGAAATCGCGAGAAGTGATCAGGACAGTCCATCATAGGAGGACGCGTGGTGGAGATCAAAGCATTCGGGAAATCTCCCGAAGGAAAAAGTCTCCTATCGAGAAATCGGTAAATCGGAGATCGGGGAATCGAGGAGTCCGAAGAGCTTGTCATCAGGGTTTACGAAGTCCCGATAAGATCTGGGCTGTCAGATCACAAGAAGATTTGGACCATCGAATTGTCCAAAGGCGAATTTCGCATTACGACAATTTGAAAGACAAAGAACTGGAAAATCCTGTAGCGCTTTAACATCAAGGCGCGTGGTCACATTGCACCGCGACAAAGGCCAATTCAAGGCTGATAAGCTCCCTTCGGCCATCGGCAAATCGGCGTTTCGGCGATCGGAGGTAAATACGAAATTTCCCTCTATTTTTTTTTGATATTTTTTTTCTTTCAAAAAAAAAAAAAATGTCGTCTAGCAATTTAGGACCAACTCAGGGTCCGATTCTTCTGGGAAAGAATTACGAGTTTTGGTCTCTTCGGATGAGATCCTTCTTGCAAGCACAAGAATGCTGGGAGCCAGTGGATCTTGGATATGTGGAACCAGATCCAACCGCCCTTTCTGCCATGAATAATCCGCAGAGAATTGCTCAGGCAACACTGAGGAACAAAGAAAATAAAGCGAAATTATGGATTCAGAATTCTGTGGATGACTCGATTTTCTCAAAAATCACAGGCGCTGGTACTTCCAAACAGGCCTGGGATATTCTTAAATCTTCCTATCAAGGAAATGACAGGGTCAAAACAGTTAAACTGTAGACCTTGAGGACACAATTCGAGACTTTAAGGATGACAGAGTCCAAAAATGTGGATCAGTTCATGACCAGAGTCATGGGCATCGTGAACCAGATCAGATTGACTGGTGAAGCCATCACTGATCAACGCATTGTTGAGAAAATTCTCAGAAGTTTACCAAAGAANGATCAACGCATTGTTAAGAAAATTCTCAGAAGTTTACCAAAGAAATTCGAAATGGTTGTAACAACAATCCTTGAATCCAAGGATCTGTCAAGATTTTCAACAGATGAATTAATTGGTTCTCTGGTGACACATGAGACTAGACTGCATCTCACAGATGAGTCAATCTCAAATGCTTTCAAAAATCAATTCTCCTTCAGCAGAGGGAAAGGCAGAGGAAGAAGCAGAGGTCACCAAGGAAGAGGGAGAAATCAATGTAATCCTCACTCCAGTGGAGGTAACAGACAACAATATCCGAATCAAAATTTCCAAGGTCAAAGACAACAGCAACAAAATCAACATTAGAATTTCCAGC
>SNQJ01S0000946.1:0-19500 GCA_010110895.2 Picea sitchensis
TCTTGTACTTGAACATTTAAGTGGGGTAAAAGGAGGTTGCCCCCTCGAAGAGGCTTATTATCTGAAATTATCTCTGTTTCAAGGCATTGAGTACTTTTCCTGAGGTTTTTCCATGCTATATTGATGTTTGGTTCTTAACACTTATTCCATGCATTTTGTCCTCTCATCAAGCATGACATCCTAGAATAAGTAGAGGATTATAGGAACTACTTGAATGTTCTCCCATATTTAAACTCAACCTTCCTCACCCTGATTCCCAAAGAGGAAAATGTTGAAGATCCTAGAAATTTCTCCCCCATATCTCTATACAATGTAATATACAAAGTGATAACCAAAATCATTGCAAATATCCTAAAAAATATCCTTCCCAACCTCATCTCTCCTGAACAATATGGCTATATGGAAGGAAGGAAAATTTTGTATAGCATCATCCTTTCTCATGAAGTGATTCACTCCCCGAAAACTAGAAAGAAATAAAGTATGATGATCAAACTATACATGTCCAAAGCCTTTGATAAACTCAAATGGAAATACAGTAAACATATCCTCCTTTCTCTCATATTCTTAGAAACATCGACTCATTGGATAATGAATCTGACTACCTCTACCTTCTTCTCCATCCTTATCAATGGTTCCCCCTCCCAAGACATAAGACAAGGGGATCCCCTCTCCCCTTTTCTTTTCATTCTTATGGAGGAAGCATTGGATCGGCTCATAAAAAAGGAGATTGTGGAAGGGAACGTGAAAGGTCTAAAACTTCATGGAGAAAATGAAGCAACCTATCATCAATAGTTTGTTGATGACCCCATTTTCATAGGTACCTTGATGATCCATGGAGCGCTTTCCATCAAGAAAAATCCATATGAATTCATGGAGTATTCCAAGACATTTATGAACTAGGTTGAGTCACACATTTTCTTTTTAAATACTCCTCCAACTATTCAAGTTAATATCTCTCACATTATAGGTTTTCAAAGAAACAATCTTCCCTCTAAATACTTGTTGACGGGAAAATTTGACAGGTCATCAACTAGAAGAATAGGTTTGGTCCGGGGTTGTCTAAATAACCCAAGCCGTTTGGTGTAACCTATTTTGATGAGTTGAATGGATCTGTTAGCCAATCTAGGGTCCTAAAATAAAGAAAAGAAACAAACTAACTAATGCTAAGACTATAATAATATATATACACTAATCTAATTATTCACAAATACATTCAACATAAAGATAAATATGAACTTGTCATTTATGTATAGAGTAATTACAGATTGCAAGTTTTCAGTGAATGCCTTGCAAAATCAAAATTTGGTAACTGTTTGCAAAATTAGATAAATAAAGCACATTTTTTATATTTTATGTTTTCTAATCATAAATCTAAGAACTTGAATTTCATATGTTATGAAACAAGGATACAGTGATGGTCAAAGCCAATCTAAAGCTTTCTTGTTTCACTGATAGACAAACTAATAACATAAATTTAATGGAAATAAATCTAACCTGAAATTAGTTTTATAACATGTCTGTGCCTCTGCGCAATCCAAAACTCCAGTTGTCTTGCCTGTAAGAAAAATCTATGACAGGTTTGTACAGATACCTCCCGAACAAACTCCAGGATTTTATTGGCAACCAGAATATGAGAACATAATAATAGACATGTATACACAATGATCTTATAATTATGAATGATTACAGTAACATAAATCTTAATGTAAAACATTCATTTTATCAATCAACTAAACTTCATGCGTAAATCATGATATTCAAATCGATATCACGATCACAGTGACAATTTGTGAAATAACAAATTATGAACAACATTTAAAACATGAATAAAATAGAACATCATATGTCATTGAAACTAAAGCTATACAACACATTACTATTCCAAAATAAGAAAGACAAAACATAAATGAGACAACATTCACATTGGTCTAAAGCTGAAATGCTATAGGTTGTTCCATTAAGTTCTAAAGATCATTTTTCCATAACCTATTCCAGGCGAAGCTGTCTTTTTCCTCCAAGCATAATCGAAAATATTTCTTCCAAATAATCAGCAAGAGAATGTCCCATTTCCTGAGAAAAGAAAAATAAATTTGATAAATTAGAACAAACAATCATTAATAACCAATTTTTTTATTAAAAAAGACTTGATTTTAGATAATAATTCAAACTTATTTTTAGAAAAATATAAGCTATAAGTTTCTGTAGCCAGTTTAAAATAGTAAATATCTAAAATAAAAATCTCTTTATTTATTTATTTATTTTCAAACAGAATCAAATCCAAAAAATAAACAACTATTAACTATTTCAGCAATTTGACAAATCCAAATTTATGATGGTGGAATTTGTTTAGTTTTCTAATGATCATATTATTAGGCTACTTAGTTCTATTGTTTATAAAGCTCGAATCTGAGTTACCTTGTTTCTCAATTTTTTTGAAATTTCTTGACAGTAGGTTTGTTACTATGACCCTGATTATGCTCAAAAGAAATGGTAGGGGAAAACCTTTCTTTCCGCACATCCATTACCTGTTCCAACGTTATTCTGGGTGAAAAAACATGCATCGTGGTTCCTTAACCATGGGAGTTTGCAAAGGAACAAACTTTGGTTCAGTGAATAGATAGTAATCATGTGGATCATCACAATGGTCTTTGATAGCAGGGTTTAACTTCTGTCTATGATAGAATTCATCTATTTTCGGCATATCTTCAAACCCACAGAGAGGAAAGGGGAAAAAATAAAAACTCAGACGAAACAAATTTTCTGAGAAAATGCTATCCAGAAAACGAAACATAGCTCTGAAATGGACTCGTTTCTGAAGAATCTACCCACCATGAAGGTCAATGGCCCCATTTACAAAATGGGTTTTAAAGGGTTTGGCCTAATTCATATCTGTTTTCTCAGAAATGCTCTCACAAAAATGTGTGTCTAGTGTGCAATTATAGGTCTTAAAACAAAACAATAAAAACTTAGTCATTTGGTTCGATTCGCATCACAGGGGCCATAACAAATGTAACCAAAATGCAACATGGATAACTCTGGATAGTTTTGGGTTTGACTCGTGGGAGCAGATGGAACAAGTGTGAATGGAGAGTAGGGATACAAAAATAACATAGCCTGTGTGTTATCATAGCCCATATAGTGGGAGTGAATACGAGGGGTTTGATTGTAATCTTTACAATTCCTTGTGATGAGAGATAAACATACAGAGTACTGAAACCCAATGCAGGTAATGAATGGCTCATTAATATGTCAATCCAGCATGGTGAGGTGAGGACATGAGTACAACAGGTCTGTATTCATTTTTATGACTATTGGTACGACCATTGAATCCATGACAGGACTATCACACGAATATCAAAATCTCTTCACAAATAAAAAACTATCAAACCATTGAAACCATAATCGTATTAACACAAAAAAATGGGTCTAACAACCATTTTATAAGATTTATATTTCAATTATGTATGAATGGTTTGTTTAAAGATGTTCCTAAGGCATAAAATTATTAAAACAATCCAAGTTTTATGTTTAATTCATGCTTATAGTCATGAATTAAAATTAAAACAATCAAAAATCAAAAAAGTAAATATTAATAAGTTAGGCTTTAACCCAACAGTCATTTTGAAACTCAGAAAAAATTTACAAATTCGAGGTGATCGCAGCTATGATCGAAAGTAATCTTTTTCGATCGTGTAAAATATCAAAATCATGTGTGGATGCCAACAATGGCAATGTACTGGGCGAAACAATTATCTCTGTATCACCAGAAAATTTATGTTAGGATGAACCAGAAAAAATGAAATTTTAAGAAACAGTTGACAACAAGTCAAGCATTCTGATTGAAACTCAGAAAATAACATAGTCTAGCATCAGATCACGTATTTCTGTAAAAAAATGTAATCGACTCTGATATTGTTGATAAGGCCACTACTACTAGTAAGCATCCATAACCTCGACAGGGATGCCATTTAACCCACTCTAACACCTCTATCCTTTCCAAAAGTCATCCATTCATGATAAAGAGCATCTTTGTTTTTGATCAATTCCAAAATACATACCTGAAAATTTTCTTAAACCTGACATTGCTTCGCTGCCAACAAGCATGTTCAGTGCCCCGATGAAGTTGTCTTGGTATCATGCATGCATTTACCCGCTGCCAGCAAACCTTTTCAATGTCTCAGCGGGTTTACAAACACTTCCCACACCTTGCAGTGCTTTCAACTCTCTAGAATTAATTTACAAATTTGCAGAAACTTTATGATATTCAAGAGACCGGGGTGATACTAAAAATTTCATATTTTGAAAACAAAATTTGATCCTTTACAAATTATTTTCTTGTTTAACAACCTTCATCATGATCTAAACACTTAGATTTCTGTTAAGAAACCATCTCGAGGACAAGAAGGTATAATCGAGTTGTTCTCCTTAAAACAGGGACAACATTAAGAGCTTTATTAAAGATAATCGAATCCTCTCGAGATTTTGAAAAGAAACCAACAACATTGTTTTGAGCAGGAATTTTCTTCTGCTAATCTGATTTTTAGCATTTACATCACCGGTGCTTTGAAAAGTCATCCACTATTTCTCTTGGATAAAAATTATGATTTTCGTTTCACAAATGAAATGATGATTCATGCATAACTATTCAGAAAACAAATCAAAATCAAGCAAAATGAAAAGAACCAAAAATAAGAACCAAAAAAGAAAAAATCATAAATATTTACAAAAGGATAGAATAGAAATCATCAGGTGAAAAACTTCTTGAGATCCTAAAAGAAAACAGAAAAATCCTCATTAATATGATTGCAGTCCTACTCATGGCACCTTAGGTTAGGGTTGAATTGATAGTTTAAATTTACTTATCTCCTTACTTTTCATTTAAAATTTTCATGATGATACTGTGTTTTTGAAAATAAATGTTCAACGAAAAGTTGAGAGAAAAGGGTCAAAAATGGAATTCCCTGAAAACAATCATATTACGGTTCTCTTGGCACACCCACTTGTGTTCACAACTTCATTATTACAAAGAGAAACAGTGAGAAATAAAACTAAAGGAAACATGTTCCTAAACCTAATTTAACTACTAAACAAATCAAAATACTAAGTGAAGTCATGCTTCCAATGTAGCCATTGGAGCAACTCCAATCCTGCTATGGAAACAAAATAAAATGTTACTAACAAGAATGGTAGTATATCGAAAAATGACAAAAATATATCATACTTACCTTTATAATCTTCAAAAAACAAAGCAAGCATGACCTTATCATTCCCTTGAAACTTCTTGATGTATGAATCCTCCAACCATTCTGCAATGTTGTCGTGATATGGGCCATAATGGCATGGATGAGTGTAAGAAAGTTTGGAAAACTTGTCAAGATTATGGGGAAATGACATAACCATTAGCCAAGGTTGAAGTGCCCCATCCTCCTGACAATTCTCCAAGTGTTCATTAATTTCTTCACATGGAGGATCTAAAAGAAAAATGTCACGCTCACTTCCTAGATATTTATGTAAAAACAAAGCAAGCACAACTTTATCTTTATTATGAAGATTTTTTATATACGGATATTCAATCCATCCTAAGATATTGTCATAAAAATTAGGTTGAAAACTATGAATTTGATGAAGTGAATATATCAATGGGGAACACATCATAAGAGGATTCATGACATCAGTTAGATCATTGGTTTGAACACTTCCTTTGATAAGATGGATCGTTTCAAAATGTGAAGCATAAACATTAAAATTCGAACTAACCAAAGAAAGAATATGCAATGTAGAATGCCTGATCTCCATAAGAGAGTGTGTATTGTCTTTTCCAAAAATAAATCATGTAAAATCATCTCGCAATATGTCTTTTTCCCATGTGAGTGATGAAAGTGAAAGAGCGTCAAATCCAACTTCGAAAATGTTATGTTTGGAATTAATTTCACCAAATTTAGCATATCGAAAAGATTTCATTGTGATGGCAAAGAGTAAGATACTTTGGGTAAAGTATCGAGTCCACCAGAATCTAAGAAGAGGTTGGGATATAAATAGTAAAATGAATAAGAAGTAAGCACATGAAAAGAATCTCTTGAGCCATGATATTTAACAATGGTATTCTCAAGACATTCCTCTTCACTTTCCTTAAAAATTTCACTCTGTTTTGGTGATAAATCCTTCAACATAACATGATCGTCTAAATTTGCCTCATGTATGATAGATAATTCAAAACTTTCGTGTCAAACATCTAATCTTTCCTGTGGATAAGGTACATTTTGAGGATGAAGGTTTAAGGTTTCTTCTTCCAATTGCATATTTACATCTCTAATCAGTTTCAGTGGGATGTTAGAATGCTTAAGATCATTTTTGTCACCTAAGTGTTCTTCAATAAATGAATTTAAGTACTGATTAGAGAAAGAGTTAGAAGAATGAGGACATTCACCTTGACCCAACATCGAATCTTCTTCCATGATGATCGAGGAATGAAAATACAATGATTCAAGGGAAAAACCAATTTGATTGTCCCTAAGAACCTTTTCAATAGATTCTACCCCCCTTGTTTTTTCAAAATTTTTGGATGGATTCCTCTCATCCCTCGAATAAAATTCTTCTCGCAATTGAGTGATTGAATTTGTAACTAGTTCATCATTCACGATTGAATATGACTAGATGAAAGGGATGCAAGCATCCTAGAGAAGATTTAGTACAAATGACATGTCATCAAGATTAAATTTATAGAGAACATGATGGATTCTTGTTGAAAATCCTTCTGGAGATGAATTGTCATTGATTAGCAAAGTCTGAAATTCTTCATATAATTGATTGTAATCATAGATTTCAAAAGAATCTAAAAATTCTTCTACAAATTAAAACCAATCAAAAATGTGATATGCTAGAAAAGACTCAAACCAATGTTTAATCTGACCCCTAAAAGTAAAAGCGAACAATCTGCACAAAACTTTTAAATCAGAAATGTCATGTTTGATGCATTTGCACCAAAACTTGTTAAGGTGGTCTTTAGCAGATACACCCCCCCCCCTACCATCAAAGGTGAGTTTGTAAAAGCGAGAGACTGTCTCGCTGGGCACATCAGGTAATGAGAAGTGGAAATCATGTTCCAACACAGTGATTTGGGGAGCCATGTGAAATTAAATTACATTCGAAATAAAATCTCCTACAAGGCCAGCTTGTCAGTCGACCCTCCTTCTAGAGCCATTTGTTGAAGAGAAAATTTGATAGGCCATCAACTGGAAGAATAGGTCCGGTTCGAGGTTGTCTAAATAACCCAAGCCATTTCGTGTAACCTATTCTGATGGGTTTAATTGCTCTGTTAGCCAATCTAGGGTCCTAAAATAAAGAAAAGAAACAAACTAACTAATGCTAAGACTATAATAATATATATACTCTAATCTAATTATTCACAAATACATTCAACAGAAAGATAAATATGAACATGCCATTTATGTATAGAGTAATTACAGATTGCAAGCTTTTGGTGAATGCCTTGCAAAATCAAAGTTTGGTAACTGTTTGCAAAAGTAGATAAAGAAAGCACATTTTTATATTTTTTGTTTTCTAATCATAAATCTAAGAACTTAAATTTAATATGTTATGAAAAAAGGATAGAGTGATGGTCAAAGCCAATCTAAAACATTCTTGTTTCACTGATAGACAAACTAACAACATAAATTTAGTGGAAATAAATCTAACCTGAAATTAGTTTTATAACATGTTTGTGCCTCAGTGCGTTCCAGAACTCCAGTTGTCCTGCCTATAAGAAAAATCTATGATAGATTTGTATAGATACCTCTGGAACAAACTCTAGGGTTTTATGGGCATCCAGAATATGAGAACAAAATAATAGACATATATACACAATGATCTTATAATTATGAATGATTACAGTAACATAAATCTTAATGTAAAACATTCATTTTATCAATCAACTAAACATCATGCGTAAATCATGATATTAAAATCGATATCATGATCACAGTGACAATTTGTGAAACAAAAAATTATGAACAACAAATTATGAACAACATTTAAAACATGAATAAAATGGAACATCATATGTCATTGAGACTAAAGCTATACAACACATTACTATTCCAAAATAAGAAAGAGAAAACATAAATGAGACAACATTCACATTGGTCTAAAGTCGAAATGATACAAGTTGTTCCATTAAGTTCTGAAGATCATTTGTCCATAACCTGTTCCAGGCGAAGCTGTCTTTTTCTTACAAAATGAATAGTATTTAAAGTGACCTAAGGTCACATTCTCCTATCTCATAGGATAGAGTAGGATCTCATAAAATAAAAAATATTACAAAAATAGTGGGCTGGGAGCCACATATAATAGAGTTGGTTTTAATCAAAGATAGATCAATTTTTTTTTTTTTTTTTTTACAAAACAAAAGAAGGAGAAACCACTAATAATTTCGATCCATAATAAAAAATATTTCCTCCAGATAATCAACAAGAGAATGTCCCATTTCCTGAGAAAAGAAAAACAAATTTGATAAATTAGAACAAACAATCATTAATAACCAATTTTTTATTAAAAGAGACTTGATTTTGGATAATAATTCAAACTGATTTTTAGAAAAAAGATAAGCTACAGGTTTCTATAACTAGCTACAGGTTTCTGTAGCCATTCTAAAATACTAAAAATCTAAAATAAAAATCTGTTTATTTTTTTTCAAACAAAATCAAATCCAAAAAATAAACAACTATTAACTATTTCAACAATTTGACAAATCCGAATTTATGATGGTGGAATTTGTTTAGTTTTCTAATGATCATATTATTAGGCTACTTAGTTCTATTGTTTATAAAGCTCGAATCTAAGTTACCCTGTTTCTCATGTTTTTTTAAATTTCTTGACAGTAGGTTTGTTACTATGACCCTGATTATGGTAAGAAGCAAGGGTAGGGGAAAACCTTTATTTCCACACATTCATTACCTGTTCCAATATTATTTTGGGTGAAAAAACATGCATCGTGGTTCCTTAACCGTGGGGGTTTGCAAAGGAACAAAGTTTGGTTTCAGTGAATAGATAGTAATCATGTGGATCATCACACAAGTCTTTTATAGCAGTTTTTAACTTCTATATATGATAGAATTCAGTCGTTTTCTGCATATCTTCAAACCCACAGAGAGGAAAGGGGAAAAAATAAAAAATCAGACGAAACAATTTTTCTAAGAAAATTCTATCCATAAAATGAAGCATACCTCTGAAATGGATTCGTTTCTGAAGAAAATTCCCACATGGAAGGTAAATGACCCCATTTCCGAAATGGGTTTTAAAGGGTTTGGCCTAATTCATAACCGTTTTCTCAGAAATGCTCTCGCAAAAATGTGTCTCTAGTGTGCAATTACGGGTCTTAAAACAAAACAAACAAAACTTAGTCATTTGGTTCGATTCGCGTCACAGGTGCCATAACAAATGTTACCAAAATGCAATAGGGATAACTATGGATAGTTTTGGGTTTGACTTGTGGGAGAAACAGGAACAAGTGTGAATGGAGAGTGGAGATACGAAAATTACATCGCCTGTGTGTTATCATAGCCCAGATAGTGGGAGTGAAAACTAGGGGTTTGATTGTAATCTTTACCATTCCCTGTGATGAGAGCCAAACATACAGAGTATCGAAACCCAATGCAAGTAATGAATGGCTCATTAATATGTCAAGTCAGCAAGGTGAGGTGAGGACATGAGTACAACAGGTGTGTATTCATTTTTATGACTGTTGGTATGACCATTGAATCCGTGACAGGACTATCACACAAATATCAAAATCTCTTCACAAATCAAAAACTATCAAACCATTGAAACAATAATCGTATTAACACACAAAAAAATGGGTCTAACAACCATTTTATAAAATTTATATTTCAATTACATATGAATGGTTTGTTTAAAGATGTTCCTAAGGAATAAAATTATTAAAACAAGCCAAGTTTTATGTTTAATTCATGCTTACAGTCATGAATTAAAATTAAAACAATCGAAAATCGAAAAAGTAAAAATTAATAAGTTAGGCTTTAACCCAACAGTCATTTCGAAACTCAAAAAATTTTACAAATTTGAGGTAATGGTAGCTACGATCAAAAGTAATCTCTTTCGATCGTGTTAAATATCAAAATCATGTGTGGCTGCCAACAATACCTAGGAGATCCTCTACTAGAAAAATATCTAAGACATGTATCTTGGGAGGATTTAATATTGTGAATGGAAAAAATATTGATATTTTATATTTCCATTCTCTAAACCTAGCAGGTCGCCTAGTTCTTGTAAAATTTGTTTTGTAGGAAATGTCCCTATATCGTTTTTCAGCTTTAGCGACTGATAAATATTTCCTCAAAGATATTCAAAATATGAAAATATCCTTCAAGTGGGGTGGGTGAAAGGATAATAATAAATGGTTTCTAGTCGCATGATCTACAATTTTACTCCCAAAATGTGTGGGAGGAATTGGACTTCATGATCCATAAACCTTAAACTTTGTTTTAGGTGCTAGAACCTAGTGGCATTGGCTAAATAACACTCAAGAGAAATGGGGGTGATTTTGGAAATATAAATACACAACCAACTAGACAATTCCTGACCTAATTTGCATGAATACTTCATCGAAAAGTATTCTCATTGATGTCAAATCCATGGGGAGAGATGATAATATTTTGCATATTTAATTTTCATTGATGTCACTCATGATGTGTTATGTTGATGAGTGAATCCTTGTGAAAATAAAGGCAAGTATATTGTGAACAATCAATCCAGAAGATAGAAACAAGACCTTGCAAATGAGAGGTCCAAGGATCGAACCAAAACCAATAAAACGAATCCATGTATAGACAAAGGAAATAGAGAACATCCTTGTGCATTGTTGATTTTTTGTGAGATATTGCACTTAGTCATAAACAGGTCATCGCATGTATGCAAGGGTCACATTGAAGCATGATGAGGATCTCTTGATGAAGTGCCTTCATCTTGGGTTAAAACATAGGATGAAGAATGAGAGTTGAAGTCTGAAAGCACAGAGAATGCATAGGCAGGTGTGGTAGGTCTAAAGGAGGTCTCGGTGGCTCAAATGAAGAAAATAAATATCTCACATTCATAAGGAAACTCAATTTCATTGATGTTGTAAAGAAAATGAGAAGTTACATAGTTTAAATGAGAACATGTGAGTATGGAACTAAGTGCAAGGAGTCAATTTTTATGGTAGTACGGACCACTATATTGGATACCAGAATACCAGAGTGTTTGTTGAAAATTTGTTGATAAAGTTATAATGGCTCGGGAGGTTGGTGCCCCGGTGGTTCGATATAGAGATATCAGATATTGGAAGAGTGAGACATCATTTCATCATTGAAACCCCGATGGACTGGTAGGATGGTACCCAAGTCAACACTAGATCGGTAGCCACAACTGTCAGTAGATGCAAGAGAATTCCACATGAGCTGCCACGTTATATCAAAACATCCACAATTGAATGTATTGGAGCATAGGGTTAAGGTTATTGGGGGCCTGGTGGTCTAATGGGTCGATACCATAGTGATCTAGTTTTGAATACCATGTCATCTTCCACATGTAGTGTTGTGTTATTCTCATGTTTCATAAGGACATCGGTCCACGTAGATATCAGATATCACTATATCGTAAAACATAAGTGAGAATGTAACACTAAGGACCTGAGCACCTGATAGTTGATGCCACATCATATGCTATGTTGGTGTTATGTGTCAATTCGATGCTACGCCACATCATCTCACATATCGGATATCAGAGAGAAAGATGGTTGAAGTTGAATGGGTGAAGTTTTCGGGGTTCGATGACCCAGTAGGCTAGTGGACCCAGTGGCCAGAACATGGATGGAAAGTTTCCATACCAGATTGGGTTGGAAAGTGTAGTGTTGAGGGATCAATGGGCCTAGTAGTTAGTGACCCAGTGGTCCCAGTGGCCTAGTGAGCAATGTACACAAGATCGAGGATAAAAAGTTGTGGGTGCAGAGTTAAAGGCCCAGGGCTCGATAGCTCGATACCTTAGTGGTATCAATATATGGAGAATGTGAAACAAATAAAAGATGATATTGAATTCAGATCAGATCGGATAGTTGTGATTTAATCCAAAGAGAACATATCAATGCATGAATTTTGATCTAGAAACTGATCAGACGATTGCTAAGAGTCCAGGTCATGCTGCTTTTGTTTTGGTGAAAAGTGAGAAAATCAATGGTCGATATCAAACCAAGAGTCATATCGGACGAATGTTGAGCATTGATGTCGTTTTGTGTAGTATATGAGTAGATATGGCACAAAAATAGAAGGAATGTGTTTGAGAACATTTTCAAAGGAGTGTTGTAGCCGATATTTGAGGAAGATCCAAAGGAATATGGAGCTAACCTGTTTAAGCATGATTTATATTGATACATGGAAAAAAATTTGAGTGTATGGACTCTATAAATAACGATTCCCAATTTCATTTTTTGTGTTTTGTGGTGAAATACGTGGATGTGAAGAGAGGTGAGTATGTGAGGAGTTCTTAGAGTACTGGAATCAGAGTGGATAAATGTGATTATCTAGAATCTAATGATGTGAGCTACAAATGTGAATCCATGTAAGCATGAGGATGTTGAGGCTTTGAGGTTCAAGGATGTCAAAGAATAAAAGAGAATAAAATGTGAATGTCTAAGGGTGTCAGGGAGGCGCAAGGACAAAATGAACTTCTGAAACTATGAATATTGTTAAGTATGGTATCGGAGACATAGAAACACATATGTACAAGGATTGAAGGAAAAATATAATTTGGTATTGCTGACATCTTGAAGAGATTGGTGATTCAAGTAAATTGGTGTCTACATCTTGTTGAGTTGGTGCTCAACCAAGGGGATTGGTGTCACCTGTAGGATGGTTCCTGCAAACATTGCAGTTGAAGGTTGGAGCCTACAAGAAGTGTTGAGTTAATACTCAACTAAGGGGATTGGTGTCTATGGAAGGTGGGTGTCTACAAATATAAAAATTGTGGGTTGGTTCCTACAGAGAGATTTGAGTTGGTTCTCATCCAATGGGATTGGCGTCTCATGTAGGTTGGTGCCTACAAACATTGTTGTGCAGTTGGTGCTCAGGAAAGGGGATTGGTGTCTCCTACAGGTTGGTTCTTGCAAGCATTTTAATAGTAGGTTGGTGCAACTTACATGATATTATAAAAGAACCTTTTTGTAGTTTTCTCCCATTTTGGTTTCCACGTTAAATATTTGTGTACTATGGATTGCATGGTTGTATATTTATCACTAACTGTTATAGTTGGTAAAATAACATATTGATAAATATTGTAAAGAAATATTATAAGAAAATAAAAAGTAGCCTTATCTTAGTATAAGTAAGTGTTCTAACAATCAGAATCAAAGTGAGATTCCTTCACAACAATCTAACCAATGGAAGGTGAAACCTTGTAGCACACATGGATTGGAATTTAGAAGATCCCTTGTTCAAGGAAACAAACTATGTATTATGGAGCATAACAATGAAGACATGTCTTCAGGCATAGGTGTATGATGTCTGCAATTCATTTGTCACTGGTTACACACCCTCAAAAACTCCACCAACAAATGCAACTTGTAGCATGCCCAGTCATCAAATGGGCTATTCCACTTAAAATTTTAAACTTTGATAATAATTTAAATCATAAAATTACTCTACAATAACACCGATTCATACAAAATAATAACATAAATACGCATGCAACATACACATGAATAGTAACACAACACATGAATTAACAATCAACTGACACTTATATTTGATTAAAAGAATACCAACTATGTGCAGACCTTCCATGTTCCTCCTAGCCTTAGACCACACTGCTCATAACTCTCAGTAGTGGGTCACCCCCGAGATGGGGCTAAAATCCACCTAGGTAAAGGATTCCTAACCAAGCTAAGGTATCTCATACAAAAAGAAACTTAGTCACAGATTCCAACTGAAACTAATAGACTACAGTCCCTCATTCCCCACATGCTTGTCCCACCCCAGAAAGTGTTCCCCTTCTTTGCTCAACAATCCCTTTGCTACCTCACTTCCTTTCTGAGGTTTCGGCAACATGACAAACATGAATTATCAAAGCCCTATAGTTGTAGTTTGGAACCTTCGTAAATCAATTCCCATTAATTCTCTCACCTAGAGAGAATGCTCACGAGCCTGAAAACCTACCTCTTGAATATCCTATGGGCCTGACAACTCGCTTCTTCAGACTAGCTCCACAGATAACCAACATACAGGTACAAGTACATGTATATTAGCAGAAGGGTACATATGACAACTGAGTGAGTGAAGTAATGATGATATAATGACAGGAAAATGAACTAAGTCCAAAATATATGTATGCATGTTCTCAACTTGACACTTGTCATGTTGAGAACTACCTTGGGCCCACTTGTCCCCATCCTTACAACTTAGGATAAAATAATTATCCATACTTTATACTTTAAGGAATATTAATATAATATACCTTTGGGATTAATCTAGCTAGCGTAGCCCCTTATCCTTAACTTTAATCCCCATTTCCCTATCTAGTGGAGTTTACCCCCCATACTCTTTTCATTGTTGTTCTGCAACAGTGATGTGTTTTCATTAATATTTGCATGTGATTACATATCAAAATGATGGTTCACTATCCATTTAACATCTATTTGTTTATCCTAATAACAACATAGGCACTCTAGACTCAAATTACATATAAAAAAAGGCACTATGGATCCAAAACCGTGCACTTACTCCATTGTATGAAAAACTCAGGATGGTGTGTAATCCTCACACACTTACACAAGTGAGTGATATATTATAAAATGTGTGCACTCCTTCGGTATGAGATTCCCACGCACTGGATCAATGTGTGTAAAACCGAACCAAAGACCTTGTACCATCAACTCACCAGCTTATGTGTACAATTACATTTACATTTACAATCAGTACCCATAGATCACTACCCTATATGTTCATTTACATTTATATGTACAATTAGGGTTCAACCTAGGGGTATTACATTCCCCTCCCCCTTATTTATGCACTTTCCCCATTGCATTATATACATAAATACAACCAAAATTTAAAAAGCATTCAAAAATATGTGGGTATTCTACCTGCATACCATCCTCGTTCTCCCGAGTTGCAATTTCTCTCATATAAATATCAACAATGTTGGTTTCCTTGTTTGTGATCTTTACTGGAATAAAATTGGTAATTTTAGTAAGATTATCCACCATTGTTTGTTTTGGGTAGTTTGGTGATGAAATTCATTGTTACAACTTCCCATTTCCACTCAGGAATGGGCAATGGATGTAGCAAACCAGTTGGGTGTTTATGCTCAACCTTGACCTTTTGACACTCCAAACACCTGGAAATAAAATAAAAAACCTATTTCTTCATACCTGACCAATAATAATGGCTCTTGATAGCTGCAACCATTTTCTAGTAACCTCAGTGCCCAACATAAGGCACATTGTGCATTTCTTTTAAAATCAAAATTTTCAATTCCTGATAATTTGGCACATAAATTCTTCCCCCCTACATGAGAATTACTTCTTTTCCTAGCTTATATTCTTCACTTTTCTGCTGCAAAATGCCTTGCGGTAATTTTGTCTTTATCTCCATGTATGATAAATCTGATTTTGCAGCCTCTAAGATTTTGTCTTTCAAATATGATTGGTACATGATAATGGTTGCAGCATGCATATCATGCACCCTTATGTTGAGTGCATCAGCCACCTTGTTCTCTTTCCCGTTGATATGATTTATATCAAAGTCATATTCACTAAGGAATTCTAACCACCTGCTTTTCCTAGCATTTAGAGTTGGTTGTCCAAATAAATATTTCATACCACTATGGTCTATCCTCAACTCAAATATTTTTCCCATGAGGTAGTGCCTCCACATCTTCAAGGCATGAACTATGTCTGTTGATTCAAAATCATGAGTAGAATAGTGTCTTTCATGATCCTTTAATTTCCTTTATTCATAGCACACCACATACTCGTTTCGACTAAGGACTCCACCAAGTCCTTATTTACATGCATTAGTGCATACAATGAAGTATTCATTTGGATCAACAATACTTAGTATTGGAGCACTTGTTAATAAATGCTTCAAGTGTTGGAAACTCCTTTCACAATTTGATGTCCACTCAAACTTCACACCCTTCTTCTTAAAGGAAGTGATTGGGTGTGCAATCTTTGAGAAAAATTCAATGAATCTTCTGTAGTAACCTGCAAGTCCCATGAATGATATCACCTTAGAGACATTCCTTGGTGTTGGACACCACTCAATGACCTTTATCTTTTTTGGGTCCACTATTATTCCTTCCTCTGAAATGATATGGCCCAAATAATGAATTTTCTTCTGATAGAATGAGAACTTTCTCAATTTGGCATACAACTAATGCTCCCTCAATACCTGTAACACCATTTTCAAGTGTTGCTCGTGCTCTTATTCAGACTTAGAATTTATAAGAATGCCATCCATGGAGACAATGACAAACTTATCTAAGTATTCTCTAAAAATACCATTCATTAGACACATGAAGATAGTGGGTGCATTTGACAACCCAAATGGAACCACTTTGAACTCATAATGGCCATACCTCGTTCTGAAGGAAGTTTTGATGATGTCTTCTTCTTTAATTCTTACCTGACGATAGCCTAATCCAAGATCAATCTTATAGAATATTTTTGAATCTTTCAGTTGATCAAAGAGGTCATCTATCCTTGGAAAAGGATACTTGTTCTTCACAGTTACCTTGTTCAACTGCTTGAAGTCAATGCAAAGTCGTAATGTTCCATCATTTTTCTTCACAAATAATATTGGATCACCCCAAGTTGACACACTTGGGCATATATACTCCTTCTTCAAAATCTCTTTAAGTTTCATTTGTAATTCCTTCAGTTCTAGTGTACTCATATTGTAAGGGATCTTGGATACTGGGTCTTCTCCAGGCATCAGATTGATGGAGAAATCAATATCTTGCTTGGGTGAAAATCTTGGTATTTATTTAAATACATCTTCAAACCCTTTTAGGACTACATAATGTTCTATATTTAGCACTTTATATGTAGGTGTCTCTTCCATATGTGCTGCAAATATTTGACACCCTTTTGGTAACATATCTTCAGGTGCAAGGCTATAAATTATATGATGGTTACTTCACTCGGAATTACCTATACTAGCCTTAAGTTCCCTTCCTCATCTAAGCAAGTAAATGCCTTATTATAACAGTCTAGGATATCATGATGTTGGTCCAACCAATCGATACCAATTAGGAAGTCATAGGTACCTAAAGGTACGATGTTCAAATATGCCCTGGTGCACATTCCATTCATGTCCATTGGGCATGCCTTAACCATATCATTAATTTTTATTTTAGCTCCTGTAGCCAGCTACACCAATGAAGATTTTCCAATCTTTCTTCTTGGAAATTGAAATATTTCCACCATATTAGGATCTAGATAACTATGACTAGCTCTTGAATCAATTAAAATAACAATGGTTTGGTTGTTTATCTTACCTTCCACTTCAATCATATGTGATTGAAAATCAAGTTTCTTGTTATCCAAGGATGCGTAGATCCTAGGTACATTTATTCCCATGTCCTCCATTGTATAATCTTGTTGTACATTGTGAAAAATCCTCACTTTTTCACCTCTATGAGGGCAATATCTGTACATATGATCTCCCCCACAACCCCAATATTGAATGGGTGGTGGAATTGGTATTTTTCCCAATGTCTAGGTTATTCTTGGTTCTATAGAAGCTGGTTGTCCTTGAGAATTACTTATGAAGAACGGTGGCTTAGTTATCTTCTTCCTCTGTTCCATCTTGTTTTTCTTCTTGTCTTCACAAGATTTTTGGAAAGTTGGTATTCCTTTATGTTGATCATAAAGGAATTTATCCCTTCTTATAGTTTCATGTAGTGTATTGGGATCATCATACTGTATATTATCACTGATAAATGATGGAATACCACTCAAATACCTCTGAATCTTAACTTTCTCATCCCTTATTAAATAAAAACACTTCAACAGTTCTAAGAATCTCCTTTCATACTCATCTATCATCATACTCCCAAGCTTGAGTTCGAAGAACTCCATTTTCTTATCATAGTATCTCTTGGTTAAGTACTTCCTTTGAAATTACCTTTTGAATTTCATCCAAGTAACCTTCTTATCATCAATATGATGCAACTGTACAAATTTGTCCCACCACATTAATGCTTTTTGTTTGAGCTGATAGATGGAAATTCTTCCATCTGGTTGTGAGGATTTGTTATGTAACTTGAAGTAATTTCTCATTCCCAATATCCAGTTCTCCACATCCTCATCCTTATTGTGCTTACCATAAAATGTAGGTGGTTTTATTTTATTCATTTCTCCCTATAGATTATCCACCCTAGACCTTATCTTATGCTTCCTGACAAGAGATGGACTTGAAATATTGTGTGCCCTCCTAGTGGAATTCCTTGGGGACTGATGGTGATGCCTCCCAACACTTCTTGTTCTTCTCCTCTCATCATGAGATACGTCATTCCCTAATTTTCATAACTAAGTCTCCTTATCCATATTCTTCTCTATTCTTTCTAATATATGCATTAACTTGATGTTGAATCCTTCTTGCTTCTCTTTGGATTTCATAATCCTCTTGTTATTAGATTTGTAACTCTTGATATCCTTTTTCATACTTTTTATGTTCTCTACATGTTAGGGACCTAACCCACCTGACCCCTTAAGTGGGTAGAATAGTATGTTTCCATGTAATAAAGGTCAATATTAATAAGGCCTAGAAATAAGGAGGAATAAGTCATATGTAAGAAGACCTAATAGAAGTTTCCTCTTCTATAAGATCTTCTTGTAGATTGTTCTTTTGGATAGATAGATTTAGTATAAATAGAAGTAGAGGGTATGAGAAGTTTTGTCTTGAAGACTTATTGTAATAGAGCTCTGCTCTGCTGGAGGTCCCCCTCGAAGAGGCAAGTGAACCTAGTTTCCTATCATTAAAGGTATAATTATGTTGTTGTGGTTCCATATAATTTTTTGTTCCATTGTTATCTCTACAATATTTCTGTATTATTTTGTTATCTTCGTGTTATTCTCTACATTATTTCTCTTTTCTGCTAATATAATAGACCCGATACCTTACTGTTGGTTGTGGAGCCTGATTATCTTTATGATTCAGAGGTCCTTGCTTTCAGTCGTGTTTATACCCCATGAAGTATTTACACCCCAGAAATATGTACACTCTTCCACGCGAGGGAGTCAAGAGGGGGGTACCCCCTCTACGGGGTCTGCGAGGGCTATCCCCCCGACTGGGGGATTTGGGGGCAAGCGGGCCCCCGAAGCAAAAATTGCCTTGTAAAAGTATATTTTAATTTCATTGTAAATTTGGACCATTCATTATAAGGTCGCAGATCTAACGGTAGAGATTATGTTAGGGTTTTTTTCCCTAGAAGGCAACCCTCTTTTATGAG
>SNQJ01S0000946.1:19510-41914 GCA_010110895.2 Picea sitchensis
GACCTGGCAATTTCTCTGGTGGACGTAGCCCACACTGGGTGAACCACATAAATCTATGTCTCTCTTGTATTGTGTGTCTTTTGTGTTTTGTTTCTGCATTTGTTTTATTTTATTTCTCTGCGGTCCTGTTTTTCTAACACTTACAAGTGGTATCATAGCACTTTCCTCGGCATAAAATTGTGGGTTAATTTTTTTCATGGTAGAGACATATTCTGGCATCTTAAATCTATAGAGATCTATCATTACATGCATAAACCCATGGTCGAGGAGTAATACACGCAGGAAATACAAGTGGTACTCAAGTGCACATCTATTGGCCACCATTTTAACCCTTGTTGGTAACCCTTCAATTGTATATAGATCGACCTAGATAAAGTACCATGCTATAGTACACATCATGCTATAGTTCCACCGAGAAAAACACTCGATAATATACTCTCTAGTACCTGGGTAGTCGAGTAGTATGACTAAGGGAAATCTATCCTCCTTAGTTGGTGCCTTGAGATATTGGGACTAGTATGACTGTTGGACCCTGCATGTATATTAGAAAGCTATAGCATAGGGAAAACCCTTGTATGTAGACAAATTGCATACCCTAACTCTTGGGAAGGAAAAAGAAACAGAACATACAAGACCTATTGCCGTGCAACTGTGCCTTCTGCATTTTGTTCCAAAATTACTACATATTTATTCTTGTTAAGAATTTGGGCATTTCAACACTACAATATTATTCAGCTCAGAGTATAACTCCGTGGGAGTTAAAAAAAATAGTGGTCCCACCAACACACTTATTTGAGACCTATCCCATTGGATTCCCCTTTTCTCCCTGATCATAGTCATACCTTTCATTTTTAAGCCATTTTTTTCAATGGACCCGACCCCTTCCCAGCTTCCCTATTTTTCCACCTATCCCATTATATTACCCTTCTCGCCTTGATCATCATGGTACCTATCACTTATAAGTCCTTTTATTTGGTCCCACCCACCCATTTTCCCTTACCCGCACTCACCCTCTCCAAATGGCCACCACTCGCAACCAAGACCTGGAAGCTTTCATCAATCAAGCCAATGAATCCATACAACAAGTGACATCTGAGATTGTCTCTACAAATTCCCTCCTTGCACAATTCGAGACCCAAGTCCAGCACCAATTTGACACCATGGATGCCAAATTCATGAACCAATTTAACACCCTCCAGTCTGTTGTCAACCAATTTTTGAACTGTACTTTGGGTCCTTCCTCCTCGAACCAACCAGATGTTGTTGATTCCTCTCATTCTCCACATTTTCAATCCAACTCCTTTCATCGTGACCCTCGTCTTCCCTACATTGAGGTCAATAACTTTGATGGCTCTGATCCCACAGGTTGGGGCACTCAAATGGAGCATTATTTTTCTCTACATGGTATTAATGATGAGTTTTCCCAACGTTTCTATGTTGTCCTCTATCTAGATATTGAACAATGGAAATGGTGGCAATGGCGTAAAATTTCACTTCAAGGGTATATTGCACGGAGCTAGTTTGTTGCAGAGATATATGACCACTTTGAAATTGATACCCACTATCTCAGTCATTTGACCACGTTGAAACAGTCAGGCACAATGGAATACTTTATCATTGCTTTTGAGCATTTGTCCTTTTGAATTGAGGGCATGTCATATTCATTCTTCCATGAATGATTTATCAGTGGCCGAAAGGATGAAATCTGATCCTAGGTTCTCATGGCTCACCCTCAGACTTGGTTGGAAGCTACTAAACATGCCAAATAGGCCCAACAAATTTTTTTTTTCTAGAACAAAAAAACCCTCTTTTGTTCCTCACCCTTGACCCACTAATCCTAACCCTCCTGCCACTCCCCTCAAGGTCCATAAATTAACTAGGGATGAAATGGTTGAATGGAAATTGAAGGGTCTTTGCTATAATTGTGATGAAAAATATTTTCTGGGGCACAAGTGTAAGAAACAAAAACATTTTATGGCCATTTCCGAAGATGTTCCTGAAGAAGATGTGACAGTTCCCCTTGTTGAAAATCCCTCCCTTCCTGATGCTACCCAATATCCCACTGACCCACCTAAAGTTGACCCACTGATTTCCTTCCATGCCCTCAATGGATTCTATGCTCCACAAACCCTCAATCTCATTAGATATATTAAGTATAGGAAGGTCATCATCCTTGTTGATAGTGGTAGCACCAACAATTTTATTCATCATCGCATTGTCTAGGAAACCAATTGTTATATTCGTGTTGTCAATAATTTTCAAATAATGATAGCCAATAGTGGGTGTTGTGAAAATGCATGTCTTCAAATTGGAGATTACCACCTGAAATATCATGTTTTTTCCATTTACATGGGCGGTTGTGACATTGTGCTAGGTGTTGAATGGTTACACACTTTGGGTCCCATTATTTTGGATTTTAAGGAATTAACCATGTAATTCCAACAAGAGGAACAAAGGTATCAATTCCAAGGTCTCACAATTAGTTTTCATGAGATCATCAGTTCCCATTACATGGAAAATATCCTCAAGAAAGGCCACTCTGGTATTATTTCTCAACTCCATTCCATTCAAGTGGTTGAGACACCCTCTATGCATCCTGACCTCCAAGCTATCCTCTCCAAAAATCAAGTTTTTTTTTCCACTCCTCAGGGACTTCTTCCTCCTCATGGTGTTCATGATCATTCCACCCCCCTTGTTCTTGGAATTCTTCCTCCCAATGTTCTCCCTTATCGTCATCCCTTTTCCAAAAAGAATTAAATTGAGAAAATAGTGCAGGAATTGCTCCAAGTGGGCGTTATCATCTCTAGTACCATCCCTTATTCTTATCCTGTGGTCATGGCACTCAACATATAAGGTACTTGGGGCATGTTTCCTAACTTTAGTGCCCTTAATAAACTCACCATCAAGGACAAGTTTCCCATTCATGTCATTGATGATCTCTTGGATGAGTTTAGTGGTGCTCAATACTTCACTAAACTTGATCTTCATTTTGGCTACCACCAGATACGTATGAAAGAAGATAACATCCCCAAGACTTCCTTTCGAACCCATGAGGGTCACTATGAGTTCGTGGTTATGCCATTTTTCCTATGTAATTCCCCCTCTACCTTCCAAAGCCTCATGAATCATGTCTTCCATCATTTTCTCCATCATTTTTTCTTAGTTTTCTTTGATGATATTCTCATCTATAGTAAAAATTGGAAATCCCATCTTCCCCATGCGGATCAAGTTCTCCATATACTCTCTCATCACCAATGTCTCCTGAAACACTCTAAATGTTCCTTTGGTACCTCGGAATTTGAGTACTTGGGTCATATTGTTGGCAAGGATGGTGTATGGGTGGATCCTAAGAAGATTGAAGCAATACAGGATTGGCCTCGCCCCAAAACTATAAAAAACTTGTGTGGTTTTTTGGGTTTAACATGTTATTATCACAAGTTTGTTCATATTTATGAAAATATTGTGGTGCCTCTCACTGCTCTCCTTAAAAAAAATTCTTTTACTTGGACTCTCGCAGTCGATCAGGGCTTTCAAGCCTTGAGGGAGGCTATGTGCACTATTGCAGTCTTGGCCCTTCCTGATTTCACAAAGACCTTTGTCCTGGAATGTAATGCCTCTAAAAGAGGAATTGAAGTAGTCGTTATGTAAGAGGGAATACCTTTGGCCTTTACCAACAAACAATTGTCAAAACGCCAATTGGTCCAATCAATCTATGAAAAGGAAATGTTGGCTATTATGCATGTTGTGGTTATATAACACCCTTATCTCTTGGGTCAATGCTTCCAAATTAAGATAGATCATCAAAGCCTCAATTATTTTATGGAGAAATGACCTTCCTCCCCAGAGAAACAAAAATGGGTAACTAAGCTCTTTGGATATGATTATGATATCATTTACAAAAAAGGAAAAGAAAATGTGGTTTTTGACGCTCTTTCATGAAAAATATGAAGATGAAGGGTCCCTTTTCTCCCTCTCCTTCATTGTACCATATTGTCTCCAAGATGTTCACCAAGAATGACTACAAGATCTTAAAAATCCACATCTGATCCAACAAGTGCAAGAAAATTCTCCAGTTTCCCCAAGGCACTCTTGGCACAATGATGAGCTTCCCTATAAAGGTCATTTCTATTTAAGTAAATAGTCAAAACTTAAATCCACGATTCTTTTTGAGCTTCATGCTACACCCACAATTTGGCACTCAGGGTTTACCAAAACCTATGACTAGGTCAAATATTCTTTTTTCTAGGATGGTATGAAAAATGACTTTCACACTTTTATGGTATAACATGATGTTTGTCAATGCAACAAGGGAGAAACAATCAAATCTCCTAGAACACTAAAACTGCTTCCGATTCCACTCACTATTTGGAGGGACATCTCTATGGATTTTATTGTGGGATGACCTAAATCAGGAAATAAGTCAGTTATCATGGTGGTTGTTGATCATCTTTCCAAGTATACTCATTTTTGTTCTCTTCAACACCCATTTACTGCATCAATTGTGGCTCAAATTTTCATGGATCATGTATTCAAGCTTCATGGCATGCCTCATTCTATTGTTTCTGATCGAGATCCCACTTTCACTAGAAATTTTTTGCAATAATTGTTCAGGCTATAGGGCACCCAATTGCATCTTAGTACCGCTTATCATCCCCATCTTTATGGTCAAAATGAAGTTGTCAACAAGTGTTTGGAGACATGTTTGAGGTATTTTTCCTATGAAAGGAAAAATCAATGGGCTCAATGGTTACCATTAGTTGAATGGTGGTACAACACTTCTTACCATATAACTACTCGCATGACTACTTTTGAAGAAATATATGGACAAAATCCACCTTCCATTCTCTCCTACATGTCAGGTGTCTCATAGGTCTAGGTGGTTGACCAAATGATTACAGTTCGAGAGGTTATTCTTTGTACCCTCAAGGAGAATTTGGTCATGGTTCAAAATCACATAAAGCAACAAGAAGATCAAGGTCTCTCATAATTCCAATATGTTGAAGGAGACCAGGTATTTCTTTGACTGCAACCTTATAAGAAAACTTCACTCAAGGATGAACATTGTCAGAAACTGGCACCTAAATTTTATGGTCCTTATACAGTTCTCAAGCATGTGGGACAAGTGGCCTATCGTTTATGTTTTACCAGTTCTTCTAAGCTCCATCTTTTTTTTCATGTCTCTTACTTAAATAAGGTTATTCTAACTAAGTTCCAAACTCAAACCAGCCTTCCCAAGTTTGATGAAGAAGGATTAATCTGGTTGCAACCACAAGCAGTTTTGGACTGGCGTGAGCGTCGTCTTCGTCAGTGAACCATCAAGGAAGTGTTAGTCCAGTGGAAAGATAAAATTCCTGTAGATGCCACTCGGGAGCCAACTACCATTTTGCAGCAATTTCCTCATCTCAGGCCTTGAGGACAAGGATGATTTTAAGGGGGAAGGCATGTTAGGGACCTAACCCACCTAACCCCTCAAGTGGGTAGAATAATATATTTCCATGTAATAAAGGTCAATATTAATAAGGCATAGCAATATAGAGGAATAAGTCAAATGTAAGAAGACAAAATAGAATCTTCCACTTCTAGAAGGATCTTTTTCTATATTGTTCTTTTGGATAGATAGATTTAGTATAAATAGGAGTAGAGGGTATGAGAAGTTTTGTCTTGAAGAATTATTGTAATAGAGATCTGCTCTGCTGGAGGTTTTCCCATCGTAAAGGCAAGTGAACCTTGTTTCCTATCAATAAAGGTATAATTCTGGTGTTGTGGTTCCATATAATTTGTTGTTATGTTGTTATCTCTGCAGTATTTCTGTATTTTGTTGTTATCTCGGTGTTATTCTCTGCAATATTTGTCTTTTCTGCTAATATAATAGACATGGTACCTTACACTACCAAGTTCATTCTTTCCTCCTTTCCTTCTCCATGTCCATTTTAATTTGTACCTTCATTACCCATACAGACATATATCCCTTTGATATCATCTTCATGGCTATAAACCCTCTATGCATCTTCCATGCCTTTGATGCTTTTGAACTCTGTGTTGATCATGTTCTGATATAAATGTGGTTACTCTTCTCTTATATATTTTTTATAGGATCCCAATTGGGTTCCTTCATCATGATAATTTGTACAATCTGTCCAAGTTTCACCTCTTTCTGGGTTTTGGTCTCCTAGATACATCCTGCTAAAGTTTCACGCCAATTAGTATTTTTTTTTCCCCTAGATGCTACAGGTACCTTCTATGCTATCTTAAACATTTTTAATATTCCCAAAATTTTAATTTATCTCCATGACTGTGTTCTATGGTTCAAGATATTTCCATAGACTACTCATGTGCCTCAATCTGATTCTGGAGAAGAAAGTTATGGACTTTAGAAGTTAATCGGGGCTTAACATTTACTCACCATTGTTTGGGATGTAAATCACTCATCCTAACTCTATTTGACGAATGAGATACACCATTACAAAGTTATCGCCGAGGTATTTAATTTGAGATACAAATAACTAAATTTTGAGTGAACCACATTTAAGTATCTAAAAACATTGTTTAGGGCCTAAAAAATTCCTTGCAAAAACATAACCTTCAAAAATACAAAAAAAATCATGAAAAGTCACTGGTTTTCTATTGTTCTAGTCTTCCAAATCAACTTTACATGCACTAGTTATAAATTATACACCCATACTTATCATGCACAATTTATACACATGCAACTTCCAACATATAGTGCATGCACTGCGCACCCATATCCAGTGTGCACACCTTTTGTGTCACGCGCCAATATCTAGTGCGCACAACTTTTGTGTTGCACACCAATATCTAGTGCACACAATTTTTTTGTCACACACCAATATTATGGGTGTATTGCAAGATCCACACCACATAACACTAAGGTTCATTTCACTCACACCGTGCACCAATACTCTCAGTGCACCACCAATTCTACTTTCGCACGACGTGAATATTTAACGAGCACACACTACACACTAACATTGCACACACACCAACAAATTTGCACTGCACTCTTCTAACACTCAATGCACACACCTTGCACACCAATATTATACATGCACCACAATATTTTCACCATCTGATGCCAAATTCTAGTGCACTCACCCGCACACCAATATTATTAGTGTGCCACCAATTCTTCACCGCAGAGTGCCAAATTTTAGTGTGCACCCCCGCACATCATTATTTTTTCCACACATAACCCACTCTTCACTGCGTAACACAAAATTTTAGTGTTCACACATGCACACTATTGTTTTTCCAAGCATCACCATCCTTGCACTGTGCAACACCAAATTTTAGTTCACACATTTGTGCACCATTATTTTTCCGCACTTAGCTAATTTTTCCATAATTCTGACTCATGAGCTTCATATTCATCTCTGGCCCATACAATTTTGGTGTTGAATGAGAATCTCTTTAGTTAAACTTCATAGGGCCATTTTTTATCCTATAAACACAATTTGATATTTACATAGTAATTTTGATCTTTCCCCATCGAATTTCTCCATAAATTTGTTGTAGAGATTGGGGTGTTTTGCCAATTTCACCCAATTTCATCCTGGGTGACATGGGTGCTCTTTGAACTCAAAAAAATGACCATCTACTGGTCCGATTTTCCCCATTATAAATTTATATTTCTTATTTTTTATTTTTGGGCTTGATTCTTCACATTACCCATGAGATTTCTCCCAATTTTTACTGCAATAATTTAATCAAACAAGCTGCAGACAAACACCAGAAATTTATTCTCTACGAATTTTTTCTTCATTATTTTGCTAACTTGCCCCATCCAGGCTTAGTGTTGAAAACTGAGCTCTGATACCACATTGTAGCATCCCTTGTCACCAAATGGGCTATGCCACTTAAAATTTTGAACTCTCATACTAATTTAAATCATAAAAATACTCTACAATTGCACCAATTCATAAAAAATAATAACAAAAATATGCATGCAACATACAAAAGAAAAACCCATGGAAAAAAATGCATAAATATTAATGCAACACATGAATTAACACACAATTGACACTTATCTTTGATTAAAAGAACACCAACTGCATGAATACCTTCCACCATCCTCCCAGCCTTAGACTACTCTTCTCATAACTCTCAACAGTGTGTCACCCTTGAGTTGAGGATAAAATCCACCTAGGTCAAGGATTCCTAACCAGGATAAGTTATCTCATACAACATGAACATTAGTCATAGGTTCCAACTCAAACTAATAGACTACAATCCCTCATTCCCCACATGTCTTTCCCACCCCAGGTAATGTGCTCCTTCTCTTCTCAATGGTCCCTCAGCTGCCCCATTTCCTTTCCAGGGCTTCAACAATAGGATGGACATGAGGTCTCAGAGACATGTAGTTGTAGTTTGGAAACTTCATAAATCCATTCCCAACAATTCTCTCACATGGAGAAAATGCTCACGGGCTTGACAACATGCCTCTTCAATATCCTACGGGCTTGACAACCTTCTTATTCAGTCCAACTCAAAAGATAACTAGGGTACATGTACATGTACAAGAATAGTAACAACAAGGTACATATGACAACTCGGTGAGTGAAGGAATGATGATAGAATGATAGGAGAATTAACTAAGTCCAAACTATATGTATGCATGTTCACAACTTGACACTTGTCATGTTGAGAACTACCTTGAGACCACTTGTCCCCATCCTTAGAACTTAGGATAAAATAATTATCCATACTTTATACTTTAAGAAATATTAATATAATATTCTTTTGGGATTAATCACCCCTATCTTATCCCATTATCCTTAACTTTTATCCCCCTTTCCCTATCTAGTGGATTTTATCCCCCCATACTCTTTTCATTTTTGGTCTGCAACAATGATGTGTTTTGATTAATATTTTCATGTGAACATATTACAATGATGGCTCACTGGTCATTTAACATATGTCTCTCTAGCCTAATAACCACACAGGCACTCTAGCCTCAAAATACATATACACAAAGGCACTTTAGCCCCAAAACCGTGCACTTACTCAATTGTACTCAAAACTCACGATGGTGCACACCCTTCCATTAGTGCGTAACCTTCGCACACTTACACAAGTGTGTGATACATTATAAAATTTGCACACTCCTTTGGTATGAGATTGTCGCACACTGACTCAATGTGTACATAACCGAACCAAATACCTTGTACCATTAGCTCACCAACTTATGTGTATAATTACATTTACATTTACAATCAGTATCGACGAATCACTATCTTATATGTTCATTTACATTTATATGTACAATTGGGGTTAAACCTAGGCGTATTACACAACTGCAAAGGAGTCAAGTGAAAATAATTCAATAGCAATGAATTCCATTTTTAGTGGCTTGTTAGATTCATAAACAGTCAAAGTAGGATAGTGTACATCAACTAAATATCTTTGGGACAAGCTACAAGATATTTATGCAAAGGAATCACCTATCATATCGATGGAAACAAATCCTTTTGATCAAGAATATGAAGACAATCAAAAGACGGGTACAAAAAAATAAAATCCAACACAAAAGGAAGCATCCTTCAAAATATCAAAATGGAAAAGGACAAAAGAATGTGAAACAAGTGACAACTCAGATAGTGAATCAGATGATGATGAATCCAACTTTGTCAGGAATGCCAAGAGAATATTAGGAAAATAAAAAGGTAAGCCTCTTTTTAAATGTTTTATTTGTGGAGAAATAAGACAGTTTGTTGTTGAATTCCCTTATGAAAAAAATAGAAACATGCAAAAGAAGAGTCTATATTCCAATGAGGAAAACATCTTTTATCATGAAAATGATAGTGAAACATAAGAGATTCTCTTCACAGGCCTAGAAACACAAACCGATGAACCAAAAAATAGAAGGACAGATTCAAAAGAATAAGAAAATACCGATATTGAAATGGAAGTGGATATTGAAGAAGAGGTCATTAGTTCCTTAGAAGAAATATACATACTCAAAGAAAATAACAAAAATATGAAAAAGGAAATGCAAAAATGTGAAGATGAGGAAGTTGATTCTAAAAGATAACTTATTTTTTATCAGAATACAATCACAAAGACAAAAAGAGAGAATATGTTACTAAAAGAGAAGTTGTCACAATGTATTGAAGAAAAATAGAAGCTAATTAAAGTTCAAACTGAAGAAGAAGAAGTAATAAAGGAATTGATAGAAATACAACTAGAAGAAAAGGATCAATGATGTGAGAAACTTGAAAAATAAATTACCTCTCTAAGAAAAGAATTAGAAGAGACAATCACCTAGATGAACACAAACTTAAAATTTGAAAAGAGTACTCCAATTATAGATAATATCCTCAGTTGTCGAAGGTCACCATCTATCAATACATGTCTTGGTTATGACTACAATCAGAAAACCCATGAAGAATATGAAAGCTCTAAGTCACCAAAAAAGAAAATCGAGGAGAATCCTGAAAGCTATGCAAATGTTCTTAAAGGTGTAAGAAAGAAATCATAACTGGAAAAAGACTGATCCTTCACTCAAGAAAGATAAAGACGAGTTCAAAAGAGTTTCTCCATCAAGAAGACCCTTCATATCCAGGTATCAAAATAATTTTCTCGGTTATTTTTTTTCTTGCAATTTTTTTTGTCATAATGAAATAGATTGCAGAGCTTATGGAAGAAATGATTATTTGAGAAACAAAAGTGGAATCTCTCACAAGAATTACAAGTATGATCATATGAACAACAATACTAGAGGCTTTAATGAGCATGTTGATAGAAACTACAAACCATTTGTTCCCCTACATTACAAAGTTGAATGTCACAAATGAAATAACCATGGACACATAACATGAGACTGTAGAAGCAACATGAAATAATTTTTTAGAAAAGGACACAAAAATGTATGGAAGAGAAAATAAGAAAAAGAAAATAAGGAAGAATCTGAACTAGCTTGGTATGCACAAAAAAAAGAATATAATGCCATCACAAAGAAAAATAAATATACTACAAACATTTGGAAGATGAAACAAAAATAAGAAGAAAATACATCCATGCTGGTGCAGACTGCACTCCTAGCACAAAATGAATGCTCAAGTCACATAAATAGTGGACCAAAGTTTGTAAAAGAATTACCACGCAAATGATTTCATGTATAGATGGGGTTTCTCTTAATTCCAATCAGACCAAGGAATAAAATCAACATCTTGAAGATAAATATGAGGATAACTTGATAAGAGACGAAAAATAAGGAGATATTACTAAAGATAAAGAGACACTTTTGAAAAGGATGGGACATCTAGGTGAAGACTATGAAGCTACCAATGAAGTTGTTGTGAAGGAAATAAAACTAGTCTTAAATGATGGGAGAAGAATGTCAATAAGAGAAAGAAGATAGTGATTGCAACCAGTTTAAGGAATCATAAAAGAAGATGTAAAAGAGATCCTTCAAACATCCAAATCGGATCAACCAAGTAAAGAAGCCAACAAGATTGAAGCAATCCATGAAGGTAAGATAAAGTAAGTTTCATGATTTATTCCAGTTTTAATGAAAATGACATATGATAAAATAGAACAAAGAAGAAGGCTCCCAAGACACAAGCCTATGCAAAGGAAATGATGAAACATGAAGTTGAAGCACTCAAAGAGGACGAGATTGGAACAATTTTAACAACATCACCATTGCAAGCATATTATAAGAATTTTTTTCCTCCAAACTCTAGATTGAATCTCTACAAAGATGAAATAAATAAACTCCTAGAAAGAAGTTGAAATTCTTGTCATTCAAAAGTATGATGTCCCCGTGACATAGAATACAATGGTTGAGAAACGAAGAAAGAACAACTTGAAATTGATGGCATCTTGTTGAAATATGCATGATGGAAAACAAAATTGGAGTTGATGATAGTTGGAATGATCATGCAGTAGTTGTAGGCCAACAAACCACAGTGAATGTTGAGCAATAACATTAATTGAAAATTTTTGTGGTAATGATGAACGGAGTTTTAGACAACAATTTTGGAGGTTGAGTGAGTCTTAATGACAATAACTCTTTGTACATAATTTGACGAGCAAACTAGTGCAAATACAAACATCCTTTAATGTCCTTTTATACAAGAACTCTAAAGGATCTTGTAGCTGGTAATTTTCAAAGGAGATATTTTAGATTGATGGATTTTAGGAAGAACATTATGGCATCTCTATACAAATAAAGTGAATAGGATGAATCCCTTGATGAATTGGATATGAGAATTTGGAAAGCTTAGATATTGATGTTTCTTGCATAAATGAATTAGTATGATGATAATGAGAAATTAGAATATCCATTAGAATATATGAAGGCATAAAATGACTTGAAGATGTGATAAGTTGCAGATGGAAAACAAAGAACAAAATGAAAGGAAGGATTCAAAATTATAAAGAAGTTATCACAAAAAAATAAATCCATGACTCTTTTGGTTATGTAGTTTAATTGATTGGAAGAAAAGGATAATTGATAAATAAATATGTAATTTTGATACTTTTATATACTCATTTTCCACCTGATCACCTGATGGGCATCATCTAGGGGTTAGCAATCTACAAAAATGAATCATACCACTTTTCCCCTAAGTTTGCAATATCATTTTGCCTAGTTGTTGGTTTCCCCTTTACACCCTGTGACCAGAAAGTGTTAGTGATCCAGGTGGATATAGGTGGCTACCCACCTATTCCACTGGCTCGAAAACAGTTTTCCACCTTGGCAGTTTTTCTACAGTTTTTCGAGTTCCAAACTTTCGGGGCCGTTTTGAGGCCCTAAATGATGTTATTTTGGGATTTGGTTCCCATGAGTCAACTAAAGAAATTGACTTGGGCCAGTAAAAAATTCTTATTCTTGATTAGACGTTTTCAACGAGCTATCATGCGCCTAAAACGAAGATCGTATGCAAAAGTTATGACCCCAGGAAGTCGATGTAGTATCTTACCCAAACGGGGCACACATGACTTTTGGTGCTTCATCTCCTAGGGATAGGTTTTTGGATGTATAGGGTTTTTGGCATTCCTGTTTATTGTAAAAAGGCCTTCAGAGCCTCATTGTAACCATCTTCTTGTGAATGATCACAACTGTTACATCCCTTCTCAGATATAAGCCGCCACCATTCCAACAAGCTTGTTTTCCGCTGCATTTTATAGTTTCAACTTATTTCCTTATTGAATAGAAAACAAGTTTTATTGTATCTCTGTTATTCTGTGTTAAGAATATTTTAATAATCTATATTCATTTTGTTCTACTCATAAAATCTAAATCAATGGTATCAGAGTGGTCTTCTCCTTGTCTTCTTAATGCATGTCCCCAACGAGTTCATGGTACATAGAATTGGGTCTCGAGCTTGTTTATCTTGAGGAAAAAATCCCTCGCACACCCAAGCGACCTCTCATGGAAGGAGAAAAGAAAGATGATGGGACAAGAGATCCTTTCAAAATGTTTCTTGAGGAATCCCTCAGGCAATAGAGGAACAAGATGATGGATGGTTTCATGCAAATCCTTCGATGGCTACCAACAGGCGACATATCTTCCTCGAGTGGAGGTGTCGCCCCCTTCAAGGTACAAATCAACTTCAATATTCCTATATTTGAAGGTCATGTAGACAAGTTGTTGAATCTACTAGAATGGTATATTTTTGTCCATAACTTTTCGTATAGAGAAAATATTACTTGTTCACTCCTCAAAGTCATTCCCCATGTCAAATATTGGTGGGAAACTTTCTGTGAGAAAAAGGAAATAGAGGAAACCTCATTATTTACAGTCACATCCACCTGGGAATACTTCAAGGATGATATTAAGTAACAATACTAACCTGTCAGAAATTATGACGACTTGTATACAAAATGGACCACACTACGGAAAGAAAGAGAACAAGCAGTGCCAGAGTTCACACATATCTTCCATACCTTGCCCACCAAAATGGGTATCAAAGATTTAGAGCGACATATGGTGCTCAAATATCATAGTGCTTTGCATAGATACATCTAGACCAAAATGGGATTTTTGGACGTCTTGTTCTTGGGTGCGGCCTACCAATGTGTTGTTAAAATCGAGCAGAAGATCAAACAAAAGACGTGGCAATTTGGGCATGGGAACCCCTCACAGAAAAATCTAGGAAAGGGAATCCCCAACCCATAGATTAAAGGATAGAGAAAATATAGATAGTATTAGGACAATTGGTCCAAGCCACAAGAAAAGAAGGACATCGAAAATATAAGGAAATATACCGGGAATGGGTAAGACCTCCATAAGAGCCCTTGTCATAACACTATTGATTGTCGCTCAAAGAAGTCGTTGGTAGCCGAAGTGAAAGACTCTGAATCATATGCGGGTTCTAACTCTGATTCAGAACCATAAAGGTTAATACAAATCATTGACACGGAACCCAGTGCCACCGTTTCTACCACCAAGCTCGAACTTGGTGAACCAGATGAGCTAGAAGAAGGAGAGCACCTCTTCCATTCACAGATGTGGGTAAAAGGAACCTCGCTACACTTAATTTTTTATAGTGGTATCCAGAATAACCTCATCTCAACAGAGGTCATTAAGTGGTTGGCCCTGTCGACAATGCCGCACCCACAACCCTACACCATTGTATGGCTCCACCAAGGAAGCGATCTCCACGTCATCCAATAGTGTTGACTGTCATATGACACCAAGCCCTTCAAAGATGAGGTATTGTGTGATGTTGCTCCTATCGATGATTGTAATGTTATTTTAGGCCAACCTTATTTATGGAAAAGTCATGATGTATATGAGTTTAGGCCTTGTAGTCTTATTATTACTTTGAACATGAAATTATACAGGATACCCAAGGCAGTCCCTCTTAGTGTTATTTCCTTGATCTCTACCAAGCAATGCAGGAAAGTCATATCTCAAGCTAGGAAATTTTTCTTCTTCATGATTTTCTCTTAGAGTGAGTGAAATATCACAACCACATCCAGGGCCTCTGTAACCAATCTCTCCACACAATAGAAGAAAGTGGATAAGGTTGTATAAGAATACTCATATATCTTCTCCTCTCCTATCGGGGTACCTCTTCACTGCCAGTTCAAGCATCGCATTGATTTGACCCCAGGTGTACTGCTACACAATGGGCCAGTCTACCATCTCTCTCTCTTAGAAAATGAGGAGATCAAGAGGCAGATCCAAGAAATGTTCCACAAGGGTCACATCCATCCCATCTCATCTCCTTGTGGGAGCCTAATCGTGCTAGTGTAGAAGAAAGACAATACCTGGCGACTCTGCATTGATTACCAGACCCTAAATAAAATCACATTTTGAAATCGATACCCAATTCCCTAAATCGAAGACCTCCTTGATCATCTCACGGTGGAAAACTACTTCAGTAAGATTGATCTGAAGTTTGGCTACCACCAGGTCCCAATAGAAAAAACATATGTATGGAAGACTGTCTTCAAGTCAAACAAAGATCTTTTTTAATGGTTGTTCATGCCCTTTGGTTTGACAAATGCTCGAACAACTTTTATGAAGATGATGGATGATATCCTACAACCTTTCACCAATACTTTTGTAGTGGTGTATCTGGATGACATCCTCATATACAATAAGACTTGGGTGGAACACTTGCAACATATTCAGTAGGTTTCACACACCCTGCAACAACACAAACTATATGAAAACTTTGAAAAATGATCTTTAGGCATGGACAAGGTCCATTACTTATTTTATATCATTGATCAACATGGTGTGCATGTGGATCTAGCCAAGATCTAGGTCATCCATGACTAGCCAGCCCCAACCACACTCACTAAACTTCATATCTTCTTGGGCCTAGCCAATTTCTATCGCAGGTTCATGTTGGGATTTTCTCATATTGCATGGGCCCTCAACCAAGTAACCAGGGGTGGTGGTAAGGAAAAATTTGTGTGGGGATTGTCCCAGCAGCAAGACTTTGATGACTTGAAGAATATTTTTTGCTCATCCCTAGTACTTTCATTACCAGACCTGCAACATCCCTTTGATATCGAGACAAATTCTTCAGACTATATTGTGGGATTTTTTCTCACTCAACACGGACACCCCATGACATATCATAGTGAGACACTATCAGATGTTGTCCATAAGTACCCTACTTGCAACAAAGAAATTTACTCTATTGTGTAAGCCTGCCTCCTGTGGAAACATTACATTCTTGGGAAGGAGACATTCATCCACACTGATCACAAGCCATTACAACTCATGCAGACCCAAGGAAAACTATAGAATGACTTCCACCAGAATTGGTCAATATACTTACATCAATTCCACCTCAACATCAAGTATAAAACAGGAAGTACCAACCGAGTTGTTGACTACCTCAACCGACCTCCTATCGTGGCACTCACCATGGTGATAGACTCTTGCGGCCATGAGACCTCCAGATGGCCCTGCCTCTATGAGAGAGACCCTGACCTCTCCACCAACTACCAAATGTTCGGTGCCAACTCAGTGGTCGCTAATTTTCATATTCACAATGGGTTGTTGTGCCATCTGGGCCATCTCTTCATTCCATCAAACGAGCATGCAAATTTGATTTGGTAAGCTCACTATAGTCAAGTGGCATGACACTTTGGCATCGAAAAAACATTGGCAGTGATGTAGAAACATTTCTACTGGCCAAAACTTTGACAGGATGTTGGAAAGTATATCAGGTCCTACGTCGCATGTGCCATTTCCAAACTAACCATTAAGAAACATGGCCTGTACACCACTTTTCCTACTCCTAACAAGCCATGGGAATTCATCTCAATGGACTAAATTTTGGGCCTCCTGTCCACAAAGAGGGGAAATGACTATTTTTTTTTGGTTGTTGATCGCTTTTCCAAGATGGTGATTCTATCCACCTGTAAGAAGAACATCACAACAGAAGCCACTGCTAATCTTTTATTTGAATGAGTACAGGTACATTTTTGGATCCCACAAACCATTATCTCATACCGTGACAGTCGGTTCCTCAGCTCATTCTGGTCAAGCCTCTAGTCACTACTGGATTCCAAGCTCACCAAATACACTGCCTTCCACCCCTAGACAGATGGCCAAACTCAATTCGTCAATCAGATGATCGTACATATAATACACATGTACAATTCAAAACACCTCCTCACATGGGATGAGAATCTTCCCTTTGTCTAGCATATCTACAACCGAGCCCCGCATAACTCAACTGGATACAGCCCCTTTCAGGTGGGGTTGGGATTCCAACCATTGGGCCCCATGCATGTTGCACTACCCATGGCAACCACCTCGACTGACTCGTCCCTTGCTACACCAAAAGATGAAAAACCCACTCAGTTCATTGACCAGAACCAACACATCCTCCAACAGGTTCAAGATATTCTACAAAAGTCTAATTCCAAGTACAAGCAGCGCCATGATCAACATTGGGTTCCACATAAGTTTTAGGTGGGAGACAAAGTTTGGTTGCATTTGTAGAAATAATGCCTTACAAGTCCCCATCATATTTTTTTTCCATTCCATTATGGTCCATACACCATCACCAAGGCTATGGGTGACAATTTGTTTGAGCTCAACATTCCCCCCTTCCTTGTTCTTCATCCAGTCTTCAACGTGGCTCTCCTTTGGCCATATTTCTCACCACTATTGGACACTTCAGAAATAGAAGAGCAGTTGACATCAATAGAGCTCAAAACTAACTGCATGCAACAATAATCCGGTGATCAAATTGTGGACACAAATATTAAGGGCACTCGAAAACAAAGGATCCAGCGTTATCGAGTCGTCAAAGTAGGGTAGCTTTTGCACCAAGGCAAGTGGCTCACTCGGAGCCAAATTCAACAAAAACTTCTTCATCTGATGGGGGAACTCAATACAATGGAGACCATTTCTTCCTAAGGAGGGAGGATTTATCCAAGTGGATATCGGTGGCCACCCGCCTATTCCACTGGCTCAAAAAATAGTTTTCCACCTTGGCAGTTTTTCGACACTTTTTCAGGTTCCAAACTTCCAGGTTCATTTTGAGGCCCTAAAAAACATTTTTTTGAGATTTGGGGCCCAGGATATTAATAAAGGAACTGATGTGAGCCAGTCAAAAATTGTTCTTCTCGATTATACCTTTCCAACGGGCTATCATGCACCTAAAAAAAAGATCGTATGAACAAGTTACGACCCTGGGAAGTTGATGTACTAACTTACCCAAATAGGGCCCACATGACTTTTGGTGCTTCATCTCCTAGGGTTGCATTTTTGGATGTCTAGGGTTTTTGAAATTCCTGTTTGTTGTAAAAGTTCCTTTACATCCTCATTGTAACCATCTTCTTGTGAATGAGTGCAACCATCACATCCCTTCTCAGAGATAAGCTGCCACCATTCCAACAGGCTTGTTTTCTGCTGCATTTTACAGTTTCAACTTATTTCCTTATTGAATAGAAAACCAATTTTATTGTATCTATGTTATTCTTTCTTAAGAATATTTTAATAATATGTATTCATTTCGTTCTGCTCATAAAATATGAATCAACTAGTCACTCCTTTTCCTCTTGCAAAGGGAAACTAGTCTCTCCTTGCAAGAATGGAGGGCACGAACGAGTCTGTTACTCGCTATTTAGGATTGGTTTCGTGAGATGAGATTAAACCCTAGATTCTTCATGGATAGACCTTGAGAATATTTTCATATTGGGCATGGGTTTCTTATCCAAACTATCCTTTTCTCTTATATTACTATCCTATAAATAATGGGGGTCTCTCATGGGAAAATGGGGAGAGAAAGGAGAAATCAAACTTATACTGGCGGTTTGATTATGGAGCTTAGGAAATGAACTTGGAAAAGGATTGGATCAACTTAATTTATTGTAAGTTGTAAGACATTTGTCCCATTAATAGAATATGTACAATATTTTCCTCCTTAGTTTATTGTATGTAATTGTTATAATCTTTCTAGGGAATTGATATTCTTATGTTATGTCACTAGATCTATTATCCATTTATACATGATTTTCTTGATATTGTGAAAGGTTTCTTTATTTATCTATGTGTGTAGATCAAGTTTGGCAAGAGTGAAGCACATATTCGAGGAAGGTAAGAACTAAGGAGCATTCAGGCACAACCGTCATATCTTCAAATAAACCTTTCATTCCATCATCATACATTCTTTTCGTGTATAATCTAGATCTAGGAAAAGTTGTTTCTTGCATCTCTATTCTATATTAGGCATAGGAAGAGACTAAGGGAGGTAACTCTTGCAGGGTTCATTTACTCTATAACAAACTAGAAAATCTAGTGGGGAAGTCATTGTTGTTTAGTCAATTTCTTCCTCAACTTTTGAATTCATATTATCAAGATCTTTGCTTGTTTTAAACCCTGTTTTTTGTTTTCATTTTGTCCATAACACTTTTCCAATTTTGTTTGAAAGTACTCGGACCCAGATCTGATAGATCTATCTTATATATATATTAGTTTTCACACTTCATGATCACATTCGTGGGTTATTTGTGACCACAAAGTGACCAAACCCTTTTCATCTCCAATTTCTCCATTATAGGGAGTGACCATACCAAGTATTACACTTCTATGAGAAATTGATTCTTTGTGGTCGCCCTCTATTCCTCTACAAGAAGAGACCAATGCTTTGTGGTCACACTGTGGTCATTAGCAGGGTGTGAACATGCTCTAAAATCCAATTTTTGAAGGGGAATCCTTCGAACAAAGCCTAGATATGTGTTTATCATTTCTTTCACCCCTCAAGATCTCTCTCAGATCTGTCCCAACAATCATTGTTGTAACATTTTTCAAATTCATTTTAAAATATTTCCTTTTGTGTGTCGTTTCATTTATTTGATTAAAAAGACTTTCTGTTTTTGTGGGTACGTTTTAGGTCATCTACTCTCATTCCCCCACACTTCTAGTGTTGATGGTACTTTTGTGAAGAGAGTTCATTTTTTTTTCAAATATTTTGGGTTTTCCTTTAGTTTTTCTTCCATTGTTTAAAAAAATCCAAATCTCTAATTTGCATCTCATATTAGAGTGCAATATTTTTTCAAGTTATTTGAAAAAAAAAGTCTACCATTGAAAGCTTGAGTTTTTTTCATTGAAGACATCTTTGTGGTTGAATCTTTTGTTCCTTGGGTGCTTTTTTTCTCCACCTGCATTCACTTTTGAGTTCTTTGCAAAGTGTAATTGAATACTTTCAATTTTATTAAAATAAAAAGTAAAAGAAGTGTCTCTTTTGAGTTTTCAGGTGAATTGGAAATAAGAAAACAAAAATTCCCCATCCAAGTTTCATAATTGGAGTGTCTTCGTACATAGTTGAAAGAGCTTGTTTTTGTTTGGTATTTCATGAACATTAAATTGACAGTTTGGTATTTCAAATTTTTTCCATTTGAAAAAAGAAAATTGAAAGTTGCATGCTTTTGGGTGTTTATTTCCTGTAAGAAGAAAAAGATATTCTCTCCTCCCATAGATGGAATTCATTGAAAGAAAAATATTTTCATTTCATTCTTTCTGCATCGTTTTCGAGTCAATTCATCAAATCATTAGTTTCACCTTCATATACTCTTCTGATTAAAATAAACTATTAAAATCAAGAAACACACTAATAAAACGAAATAGAATTTTTTTTAGTACACTAATAGTAGCTTAGAGCTAGAGTCTTTGGACTAGGAAAAGTGAGTAAATTTTCCAAGACTACTATACAAGATTGTAGAACACTAAAGAGGGAAAAAATACAATTTTTATATAGGAATAGCCGAGAACCCCCTCTAATACATGGGATAAACATGAGGTCGTGTGCAGAAGAGAAACAAAGATTAACCCTCCAAATCTTGACCAATCATAGTAGAAAGAACGTATTGGGCATTTTCTTGAATGTTATTGGTTCATTTGGTCTCGGTGCTTCATGAATATCAAAACCATTTGAGGTGCTCAAGAGTATTACCAGTCGAATTTTCTTTATTCCTTTGGAAGAGCTTCAGAATTTGTTATCCTTCCCATATATTCCGTTGCAACTGTCGACTGTACCCCCTGGAGGCCAACTGTGAGTTGGTAACCCTAGTGACTTTTCCTAGGTATCTACATAGGTGACTATGGGGGGCTTCCCACAATACTTGGGGGAATATTTCGTATCACACTTTCAACACTCTTGAAGGGTGATCCTATGAAGCGGGGGTTTCTTGCACCGAGAAGGGTTGTTACATGGAGGTCGGGTGATCCAAAAAGATCTTTTACATGACAATGGTTGAGTTATTATGCATGTGTTGATTAACCATATAAACATGTACAAAACATGTAAGAATCATCACATCCATATAATCATGTACAAAACTGAAATGAAGCATAAAACAACAACAAACCATAACACCAATGTGATAACGGAGTTCGGAAATCTCGCCTACGTCTTCGAGCCTTTGTCTCAGTGGGTGAGGCTTTCTTATTTCTGTTTAAATCTCAATAAGTAAATCACAAAAATGTCAAAAGGTTACAAAAATGATATGTTCTTGTTTTACCAGATCTCTAGAACCCAACATAAGAAACGACACTCAAATCGGATGACTGGAGCTCCCAGAAATGGCCTGTAAAGGTGCGCTCCTCAACAACTTCCCTACATAAAAATGACTTTGGCTTGGCAAATCTTCAGCATAAAATTGCTCTGAATCTCCCTCCATGGCCTCAATAAGTCCTAGTTTATATAGATGTGAAGTTGGTAACCATATCCCAACTTCCCCACAAGATCTGACCTCAAAAAGGGCCCAATATCCCCCCAATATTGGCCCAAAATCTCCAAATACAGCTCCAAAAATCAATGAAAATCATTATTCTAAAGTTTGAAAAAACAATTTTTCTATATATTTGGGCTAAGCCCCTCTGACCTGGGCACACAATCTTAATACATGGGCATATGTCATAATGTGGCCAAGCACCATCCCCTAAGAGTTATGCGCTAGCCCTTACCCCACAATCTCTAATCGCATGGCACAAAGGTGGAACCAGGGTCTAACCCCCGATGATAAAAACCAACATAAGGCCCCGAGACATATGGGATATGCTCGGAATCTGGGGGATGGTACTTATCCAAAAACCGCGCCAATACTAATCTGCAGCCCAATTCATATGGTAATTGTTGGAACCGTGGCTTATCTCTGAAGTGGAGCGCTCGATCTGGAGTGTGGTTATATGGGGAGGCTATGACCATGGGTTGGGGCTAGGCCCCATCCTTTTCTGCCTCCGCCCATACTATATTTCAACTCTAAATAAAAGTGAAAGCATTAAGGGGTAAGAAAAAATGCGCAGGCGGGTTGGCTAGACCAGGATGCCAAGTCACTAGCCTAGTGGGAGAGGTCTCTGGTTCGAATCCCAAGTGCTCCATATTTTTGCAATGAAACTAACAACCAATACCTGGGTGCCACGTGGTAGCCCACGCCTGGGCCACGTGGCACCTCACCACT